>QXEO01001429.1:0-444331 GCA_007115705.1 Dactylis glomerata | reverse complement strand
GCACTTCTACCACCCCGAAGGCACCTCCGGCAAGGAACGACGCACCACCCAGCTCAGGGACAGCCCCCGAGCACGGCGGCGCGAGGGGGACGACATCCACTGAGCCGGGGCCCTCCAGGGCCCCATCGCCTCCCCTGCCGGAGATACTGGGGAGGCCCGCGAGGATCGCCGCCGAGCCTCACGCCGCCGACCCATGGGCGAGGGTGCTCGCGGCTGCAACCGGCGCCCTCCGCGACGAGGTTGATAGGGCGCGCTCTGCCGAGGAGGCGCGCATCGAGGAGGGCTGGGCCCTCCTGCACCAAGCCACGGAGAGGTGCCGCCTCCTGGACCAGCGCGCCGCCGAGCGCCGCGAGCGGGCGAGGAAGGAGGCGGAGGAGATCCGCGCCAGCGCGGTCGAGGAGGCCGAAGAAGCTCTGGCGAACGCCAGGGAATCGGCGAGGGGAGTTCTGGCCAGGGCGCACGAAGAGGCCATGAAGATCATCTCCGAAGCACGCCAGCAGATTCCTCCCACCGTCGGGCCTCCCAACCCAGCCTTGGCTGGGGAGGAGGCCAAGCGGGCAGCTCAGCACCTCCTGGACCAGGCCAGGATAAACGCCGATGGTCTACTCGCCAATGCCCAGCAGAGGCTGGACGAAGTCGAGGACCGAGAGGCTCTCCTCCACGCTCGCGAGGAGAGCGCTGATTCCCGGGCGGAGAGCCTGAGCCTGCAAGAGGCTGGGCTCGCCGTCCGAGAGGCAGAGGCCTGCGAACGTGAGTGGGGACTTCGCCTCCGCGAGGAGCAGCTCCACGCCCTCGAGGACCGGCTCAACAGGGAGCGAGAGGCCCTCGAGAGCCGGGAGGCGATGGCCAGCCGGTCCAACGACGAGCTGACCCGGCGCCAGGAAGTGCTGAAGCAGCGCGAGTCCTCCCTCCAGGCGAAGATGGACCACATGCTGAACCAGCGGCGGGTCAGCATGGTGCAGGAGTACGAGCGGAGGCACAACGAGACCACCGAGGCGTGCCGCGCGGACTTCCGCTCCAAGACCGACGCCGCCCTCCTGATGTACAAGCAGAAGCGCGAGACCCTGGAACGCCAGGTCCGCGACTTGGAGACCGAGCTGAGGGGAGCGCACGAAGTGCGTCGGGGCGCCGAGCGCGCCCTTTCCGAAGCCGATGCCACCATCGCCTCGCTCCGGCGCGACGTGCAGAGGCTGGAGGAGGAGAACTCGGCGTCGGCCCTGCAAGGCGTGGAGATGGCCGGAGAGCTCCAGGAGCTCAGGGACGCTGAAGAGGAGGCAAGCGTGCTGCGAAGGCAGCGAGTGCAGATGTTCCGCGGGTTCTCAGCCCGCGTCATGGCGGCGGCGCACCGCCTGGGCATCCACGGGCTGAACCTGCCCACTGTCCTTGAGGACGATGGGTCGATCCTGCTCTTCTTCAGCCAGCTGGCTGAAGAGCTGGACGGCGCGTCGTCGAAGGTCCTGGATCTCATCGACGCCGAGTGCCGGGAGCTGCTGGGGCTCGCGGGGACGAGGATCTTCTCCAACATCCAGCGCCTCCGCCCCGACCTCAACCTGGAAGAGGTGCTGCGGAGGCCGCTGCCTCCTCCGTCAGGAACTCCTGACCGCGCAGCGGAGGCCAGGGCAGGATGTCTTGGCATCGCCTTGCGACGGCTGCAGGCCATCTATGCCCACCCTGGAGCACCCGCCCCGAGCTCTTCCGGCGGCGACACCTCCGGCTCCGGAGAGTCCGGCAGCGAAGAGGCGACGGACTCCAGCGAGGGGACGTCCTCAAGCTCCAGCGATGGCGCTGACGACGACGAGGGCAACGCAGCGGCCGCCCAGTAAGCTCCTCCCAGACCTCTTCCAGAAGAACTAGCTTAGCTGCACACTTTGCAGCTGTCAGACATTGCCCTGCTGGGCCAGTTTAAGTTGTAATCGCACTTAAGGCGTTGTTCGCCAAACCATCCTTATTTACGCCCTTGCGCATTTTTCCTTGTCTGCCTTTGTCTGGGGAATGTTCTACACCGTTCAGGGGCCAGCCTCCGAGCGGGACAGCAGCCTAACGCTTAGTATGCAGCTCGTGGTGCAAGGCTAGCGGGCACTGGCGCTCCAGAGGTGACTGTAATGGCATACAGGACTATCTCCCTGCAGCCCCCCAGGCGTCCAAACACAACAAAGGCAATCCCAGGAGGAGAAACACAAGGCCGCAGACAAGGACAGCATAAGACTTAGAGAAATCCACACAAATTGTGCGACTCTCGCGCGCTCATGCGCCTTCGTGCGAGCGTCGCTCGAGAGGAGAAAGCACCATGGATCGTATGAGGTGACTGTAGCGGGTCCCTTCCCGAGTCAGAGCTCGATCCGTTCTGGGTTTTGCGGGCCTGCTGTTTTCCGGGTGAAGGCCCCAGCACGGACACCGTGCTCCGGCTCCTTCTCGAAAGGCGATCGAGCGAAAACTCACGTTCGCGTTAAGTCGCAATTAGCCGACCTTGCGAGGCTGGCGAGACCACGGCTCACGATTCCAGGCAGTTTCCAAAAGATTAGAGGGGATTAAATGTGAGTGAGGTTGCCGTTACACTTTGCTCCTTGCGCAGGCGAAGTACTCCGTTTCCTTGGCGAAGGCGAGGGGGTGACGACTCTTGAGCCCCCCTGCCCTTTCTTCATGCTCCTGGAGACGGGGCCATCGAGGACGGCGTAGGCCCACGCGCCCTCTGGCTCAGGTCCCAGGGGCGCGAATCTGTCGAGGAAGCGCTCGCAGAGGTCCCTCCAGGACGAGATAGACCTTGGCGGTAGCCCACAGAGCCATCGGCGAGGCTCTCCCCTTGAAGCCATCATGAACCAATTGGCCATGACACGCCCATCGCCTCCCGCCGACCGAACGGCGGCCGCGTAGTGCTGTAGGAACTCCACGGGATCAGAAGTCTCGTCGTACCGCGCATCAGAATCCGGCTTGAAGCGAAGCGGCCATGTCGCACGACGAAAGGGCCCGGCGAGCGCCGCGAAGCCCCCAAAGCCGAGGTCGCCGACCTCTGGTTCACCCTCTCCAAAGGCCTCCAGTCCATCGAGGACTTGGAGACGTTCGCGGCGACGACTTGCGTAGACAGCACGAAGGCGGAGACGGTGGTGACGATCGTCACCCATGTCGAAGCAGATCTTGAAGAAAACACACCACAGCCCCCTACCTGGCGCGCCAAATGTCGATGGATTTCGTGTCGCAAGAACACGGGGTACCACGCGACGGACCCAAAGATTCGAACGCAGGGGACTGAACGTGTGAGATCTCGGATCGCAACGAAACACGGTGATGGAAGCCTCGATTGTCGAACGCGCAACGCACTGCAGAGAGGGAGACTGAGCTTTACCCAGGTTCAGGGCCCTCGTGGTGAGGTAAAACCCCTACTTCCTGCCTTCTTGTATTGCAATGCGACACCTCGCGAGGAGTACAAGGCCTTGGTTACAAAGCTCTAGCTGGCCAGAGGTTGAAGAACCTGCGTGCCCAGCTAGCCGCTTGAAGAAGATGAAGATCCGATCCCCTCTAAAGGAGGGCTTCCCCCTCCTTTTATAGCGCCAAGGTCCTCCTTCCCCTTATCTTCTTGGGGAAGGGGCTGCCACACACGGCCAAGGAGGGAGGACAGCTGTAGATTACACTTTTCTGTAGACTCGGTTTTCGCAGGGTAGCGGCGCCGGTCCACAAGAGTGGGTGGAGGAAGCTGACGTCTTCCTCTGGCGCCCTGCACCATCCACGCTATATTTAGGGGGGGGGGGCAACAACCACTGTGCCGCTTTGGGCAGGCACAGCGAAAGTTGGTCTCCTCCCTGTCGGGGGTAGCGTGGGCGGTACGCGGTCTTCTGCCCGTTAGCTTCTTGCTCCGCACGAAAACGTGCTGAGCTGGCGTGGGCGTACCTTCTCTCCTCACCAGCAGGGGCTCGTGAGGAGGTCTTCTGGTCCTTAGCAGTTTCCGTCGTCGTTCTCCTCATGAGGCGCCTCCTCGTGAGGGTCTTCTCCGTGACTTGTACCGTTGATTATCTCCTGGGCCGATGACGGGGCCCAGGAGCAGGTGGACCGGGATACCCCGGTATCCAGAACACCGACACTATCGCAAATATCGGGTTGTGATCAATGATACGTCCATTTTGCATCACTATTTTGTATCATAATTTACTGTTATTCATTGATATATTTCACATTTAGAGTTGATACTTATGTTATTTCCCTTGTTTTCACATGTTTGATGATCATTGGAGGATTTGCTGCCGGAGTCAGGATTCTGCTGGAAAAAGGACCATCAAGGGACCATATTTTGAAAATCAGGAAAATTCCAGAAAAATACCAGGAAATTATATTTTCCCAGAAGACTCAGGAAGCCAGAAGGAGGAGTCGAGAGGAGCCAGGAGGGGCCCTCACGCCAGGGTGGCGCGGCCTGACCCCTGGCCGCGCCAGCCCTATGTAAGGCCACCCTAGCCCAGTTCTGGTCTCGCCCCTTCGCGTACTTCATTGTCCCCAAAAACCTAAGTCAAGGGGGGCTTAGAGTTAGACACCGCCGCCTCTGCGGGGTGGAAAACACCAGAGAGAGAAAAGCTCTCCGGCAGGCAGAAATCTGCCGGGGAAATTCCTTCCCGGAGAGGGGAGATCGCCGCCATCATCATCACCATCGCACCGGACTTCATCGGGATCATCATCATCATCTCCATCACCAGCACCTTCATCTCCACCATCACCACGCCATCCCGCTGTAACATCTTGAGTTGGATCTTGTTAAATTCTTAGGGGAAACTTTCCCGGTGTTGATTACTCTTGTAGTTGATGCTATTGAGTGGAACCGTTGAATTAAGGTTTATGTTCAGATTGTTATTTACCATTATTTCACCTCTGATCATGATCCATATGATGTCTTGTGAGTAGTTCGTTTAGTTCTTGATGACATGGGAGAAGTCAAGATGTTAGTAGTGAATTATTGTTGAGAAATATTTAATGGTTTGATATTGTTGTGGTGCTATTTCACTAGTGGTGTCATGTGAACGTCGACTACATGATACTTCACCATTGATGGGCCTAGTGAGATGCATTGTGTATTTGGATACCAATTGTGGGGTTGCTGGAGTGACAGAAACCTAAACCTCCGTTGGGAAACCGTTGCACCAGGGAGCATAGGATCTTAGAGTTTAAGGCTGTGGTTAGATTTATCTTAATTACTTTCTTGTATTTGCGGATGCTTGCAGGAGGGTATAATCACAAGTGTGTATTTATCCTAGTAAGGGTAGTGCGCTAGCACAGGTTCATCCCCATAACACCTATCAAACCAATAAATACTATTGGCTTTATGAAGCGAAAGCTCTTGACAGAAACTCCCGTGTGTCCTCGAGAACGTTTGGTTATTATAAGTTACACAACTGGCTTGTCCTTTGCTGAAGAAAGGATTGGGCCACTTGCTGCAATTGTTACTACTGTCTTTTATTTACTCGCACTTTATTTACTCGTATTACCAAATACCCCTAAAAACCTGTTTGCTAGTATTTACAGTGAATCCTTGATCAAAACCACTCATCAACACCTTCTGCTCCTCGTTGGGTTCGACACTCTTATTTATCGAAAGTACTACGATACACCCCCTATACTTGTGGGTCATCAAGACTATTTTCTGGCGCCGTTGCCGGGGAGTGTAGCGCTATTGAAGAGTGGAATTGGTAAAGGTAACCGTCACTGTGAGTATTGTTTTTATTTTGTCTTTTATTTTTATTTTACTCTGCAATGGAGAACTCTCCATTTGGTTTCTTATTTGGAAACACATCTACTACTGCTGCTGCACATGTGGATGAACCACCACCGCCACCACCTGCTAAAATTGATCCTTTTAAAATACCTATGAAAATTGTTGGGCGTATTATGGATAACGGCTATTCAGGTGATGGAACTGTCCATCCGGGTGATCACTTATTATTTATACATGAATTATGCGAGTTGTTCAGATGTGCAGGTATTTCAGCAAGCCAGGTCAAGAAGAAATTATTCTCTTTATCATTGAAAGGCAGAGCTGAAGAGTGGTATCGACAACTCCAAGATGGTCCATCTATGGCATGGGAGGATATTGTACCCCTCTTTTATTCCAAGTTTTATCCTCCAAGTGAAATTCATAAAGACCGTAACCGGATATATAATTTTTGGCCTCATGATGGAGAAAGTATTGCCCAAGCGTGGGGGAGATTGAAGTTACTAATGCTCAAATGCCCCATTCATGAGCTCCCCAATAATATTGTTATTGATAATTTTTATGCGTGACTTACTCTTCCTGATAAGGATTATTTGGATGCTTCTTGCTTTGGATCATTTACTCATATGAAAGAAGATGCTAAGTGGAAACTTCTTGACCATATACAAGAGAATGCTAAAGGTTGGGAAAACGACAAAGGTAGGAAGTCGGGTATAAACTATGATTATGAATGCATTAAATCTTTTATGGGAACCGATGACTTTCATAGTGTTAGCACTGCTTATGGTCTTGATTCACAAATACTTGCTAATTGTCTTAAGGCCTTTGCCTCTTATCTTGATGTTCCAAAGAAAGATTGGAACAAATATCATGCGCCTTATAAAGACTCTATTAGTCATATACCTGCTGCAGCTACTGAAGTTTGTACTGTTTATAGCATTGTGCCTGAACCTTATTTTGAGAAGACACCTTTCCCTGCTAAGGTAAAGAAGTATTCTACTTTGGTAAGTGTGTCTAATAAAAGTACTAAGAAAGCTCCAGAACCTGATGAGCAAATTACTATTAAGTCTCCTGTAGCTATATTGAAGGATCTTGTTACTAAAGATGTAGGGGATGAATATATTATTTTTTGTGAAGATGCTTCTAACATTCTCTCACATCCTAAAAAGCATAGGAAAACAAGTGTTCCTGTTATTTCTGTCAGGATTGGAGATCATTGCTATTATGGTTTATGTGATATTGGTGCTAGTGCAAGTGCTATTCCTTTAGAGCTTTACAAAGAAATTATGCATGAGATTGGCGCTTGTGAACTTGAAGATATTGATGTGGTTGTTCAGCTTGCTAACAGAGAAACTGTTTGGCCTCTTGGTATTGTTCGAGATGTGGAAGTTCTTTGCGGTAAGACTAAATACCCTACTGAATTTCTAGTACTTGGTAAGGAGGCTAGTAAAATTTGTCCTATTATTTTGGTAGACCATTTTTGAACACTTGTGGCGCCGTGATAGATTGTAAGAAGGAGAATTTTTTTACTAAGTTCAATGGAGAGTCTTATGAGTTTAACTTTTCCAAGTTTGCTAAGACTTCTTTTGAAAATGACACGCCTAATGAAAATTTTCGAGTTGAACAGCTTGCTTCTATTGCTCTTGCTCCTGATAATGCCTTGCAGCAATTCATGGAAGATCACGAAAGTGATGTTTTCAGCAAGGAAAGAGAAGAGATTGACGACATTCTTCTTCGTCAACCACCATTAATCAAGCATAATCTACCTATGGAGGATCTTGGTACCACTTTGCCGCCTAAGGAAGATCCTATGTTCGAATTAAAGCCTTTGCCTGATAATCTTAAATATGCTTATATAGATGATAAGAAAATATATCCTGTTATTATTAGCTCTAAACTTTCAGGAAAGGAAGAAGAAAGATTATTGGAGATATTGAGGAAACACCGAGGAGCTATGGGATATACTCTTGATGATTTAAAGGGGATTTCTCCCACTTTATGTCAGCATGCCATTAATATGGAGAAAGACGCGAAGCCAGTCATGGAGCATCAACGCCGCCTAATTCCCAAGATGAAGGATGTGGTAAGAAATGAGGTATTAAAGCTCCTTGATGCTGGTATTATTTATCCTATTGCTGATAGTAGATGGGTTAGTCCTGTCCATTGTGTTCCTAAGAAAGGAGGTATGACTGTTGTGCCTAATGAGAATAACGAGCTTATTCCTCAAAGGGTAGTAGTTGGTTATAGGATGTGCATTGATTATAGGAAGGTAAACAAAGTTACTAAGAAAGATCATTACCCTTTACCGTTCATAGATCAGATGTTAGAAAGGTTGTCTAAGAAGACTCATTTTTGTTTCCTCGATGGTTATTCTGGTTTTTCTCAAATTGCTGTTAAAAAGGAAGATCAAGAGAAAACCACTTTTACTTGTCCTTATGGAACTTATGCTTATAGACGTATGCCGTTTGGTTTATGCAATGCTCCTGCTACTTTTCAAAGATGCATGTCTGCTATTTTTCATGGCTTTTGTGAAGAAATTGTGGAGGTCTTCATGGACGATTTTTCCGTCTATGGAACTTCTTTTGATAATTGTTTGCACAACCTTGATAAAGTTTTGCAGAGGTGCGAAGAAACTAACCTTGTTCTTAATTGGGAGAAATGCCACTTTATGGTGAATGAAGGAATTGTCCTTGGACATAAAATTTCTGAAAGAGGTATTGAAGTTGACAGAGCAAAAGTGGAGGCAATTGAGAAAATGCCCTGTCCCAGAGATGTTAAAGGTATTCGTAGTATTCTTGGTCATGCTGGTTTCTATAGGAGGTTTATTAAAGATTTCTCCAAGATTTCAAAGCCTCTTACTAATCTTCTTCAAAAAGATGTACCATTTGTCTTTGATGATGATTGTAAGGAAGCTTTTGAAACTCTTAAGAAGGCTTTAACTACTTCTCCTATTGTTCAACCACCTGATTGGAATTTACCTTTTGAAATTATGTGTGATGCTAGTGATTTTGTTGTTGGTGTTGTTCTTGGACAGCGCGTAGATAATAAGTTGAATGTTATTCATTATGCTAGTAAGACTCTTGATGCTACTCAGAAGAATTATGCTACTACTGAGAAAGAGTTTCTCGCTGTTGTTTTTGCATGTGATAAGTTTAGATCTTACATTGTTGATTCTAAAGTTACTATTCATACTGATCACGCTGCTATTAGATATCTTATGACTAAGAAAGATGCTAAGCCTAGGCTTATTAGATGGGTGTTGCTTTTACAAGAGTTTGATTTTCATATCGTAGATAGGAAAGGTGCTGAAAATCCTGTGGCTGACAACTTGTCTAGATTGGAAAACATTTCTTTTGATCCTATTCCTGTTAATGATAGTTTTCCAAATGAACAGTTGGCTGCAATAAATGTAACTTCGCGAGACCTTCCTTGGTATGCTGATTATGCTAACTTTATTGTTTCCAAGTATTTGCCTCCAATTTTTACAGCTCAGCAAAGAAGAAAATTCTTTTATGATTTGAGGCATTATTTTTGGGATGACCCACACTTATATAAAGAAGGAGTTGATGGTATTATGAGAAGATGCGTACCGGAATATGAGCAACAAGAGATATTAAGAAAATGCCATAGCAGCGCCTATGGAGGGCATCATGCTGGAGATAGAACCGCGCAAAAGGTTCTACAATCAGGTTTTTATTGGCCAACTCTCTTTAAAGATGCCAGAAGGTATATTTTATCTTGCGATGAATGTCAAAGAGTTGGTAATATTTCTAGACGCAATGAAATGCCTATGAGTTACACTCTTGTTATTGAACCATTTGATTGTTGGGGATTTGACTTTATGGGTCCTTTTCCTCCTTCAAAAGGCTATACCCATATACTTGTTGCTGTTGATTATGTTACTAAATGGTAGAAGCCATACCTACAAAGAGTGCCGATGGTGAGACCTCGTTAAAAATGCTTAAGGATGTTATTTTTCCTAGGTTTGGTGTGCCTAGATATCTTATGACTGACGGAGGTTCTCATTTTATTCACGGTGGTTTTAGAAAAACTCTTGCTAAATATGATGTCAATCATAGAATTGCTTCTGCTTATCATCCCCAAACTAGTGGGCAGGTAGAGCTTTCTAATAGAGAAATCAAGTCTATCTTGCAGAAGACTGTCAATAGATCTAGGAAAAACCGGGCTAGTAAGTTAAATGACGCTTTATGGGCTTATAGGACTGCTTATAAGAACCCCATGGGTATGTCTCCTTATAAGATGGTTTATGGAAAAGCGTGTCACTTGCCCTTAGAATTAGAACACAAAGCTTTTTGGGCAGTGAGAGAGCTTAATAGAGATTTTAAACTAGCCGGTAAGAAGAGGTTGTTAGATTTGAGTTCTTTAGATGAGTGGAGAAACGAAGCGTATGAGAATGCCAGGCTTTTTAAAGAGAAAGTCAAGCAATGGCATGATAAGAGAATTCTTAAGAGAGAGTTTCATGTTGGTGAGAAAGTTCTATTGTATAGGTCTCGTCTCAGATTTTTTGCAGGAAAATTACTTTCAAAATGGGAAGGACCATATGTTATTGTGGAAGTGTACCGCTCAGGTGCTATTAAGATTGCTTCATTGAAAGATGACTCTACACAAGTGGTGAATGGGCAAAGACTCAAACATTATATTTCTGGAGATTCTTATAATGAAGATGTTGATGTTATTGAAACAGTTTCTCCGGAAGAATTCATCCAAGACAAATTGCAGGTACCTGCAGAGTTCGTTTTTGAATAGGTAACAGTTCTAGTTAGAGAAGTTTTGCGAAAAGCTCTTCCTTTAATATTTTTGCTGTTTTTACTAAATATGAAAAATCACGAGACGAAAACAGGCAGGAAAAGGAGTCCGTGTGCTTCTCACACATAGGTGGCGCGGGCCCACCCCTGGCCGCGCCACCCAGGTGTGAGAACACCTCGGAACTCGTTTTCGTCCCGTTTTCCTCCTGTGATTTTGTTTCGATGTATAATTTTCGCCTATTTAACCCCCCTGGAGTCCCCGAGGTCTGTATATCGTTTTCTCGTCGTGTTTTGTTTCGAGCTATTTCTGTCAGGAGTTGATCTTAAGCTTGGGGGAGCCATGGCCTCTTCAAGTGACAACAAGGGCAAAGGACCCTGGGTAGATGATCATCAGCGCCAAAAGTGGAAGGAAGAGCAAGGTTCAGGGAGAGCAAGGCCAAAGAACCCTTCTTTTGAAGGACCAACGAAAGCTAGGCGTATCTTTTCTCATGATCTGCAGGGACCAACATATCATGTTTTGGATCTTAACTCCATGCCCGTGATAGAAGAGGGTATGCTGGTCACTTATGGGTTTTGTGCTCAATATCAAGCTTTGAAAAGGGAGGTAGAGATGCTGCAAGAAGAAAATCTTAGGCTTCGCCAGATGCTGGAATACTTCATTAATCCAAGGCTGCTACCAATACCACCCAAGGAGTAATTCGTCATCGGTATAGGCATCCCTTGGCTTGCTCCAAGCTTGGGGGAGTGCCGCGGTATCACATCATTACCTTTTGCTCATTTACTTTTCAAGTAGAGTCATATCATGAATAGAGAAGTTATCTTATAGAATAGTTTGCAGTTTGGAAGTATCCTCCTTAGTTGGTTATCTATGTATCCCTTGGTGTGAGTTGCGGTAATGAAATATTAATGAGAAGTTTTATCGTTTACTTTCCGCACACTTTATGTTAGTTTGCAATCTCTCTTATATGACTAGTCTTGTTGATTGGTATTGGTATCACTTTGGGAGCATGAGTAAAAATTTAGTTGGTTTTGGCAAACCTAGCTTGGTCAGTAGCAACTTTACCTTGAGGTTTGAGTAGAAAAGAATAAAGAAGTGCTTGTAGTTACTTCACTTCAGTTTTTCCTTTATATTTGGCTTATAAGCATTGTTCTTCCTAAAGTCAAAATCGTTGTATCTTCAAGGGAGTTTGCATGATTGTTCTTATTATATGTATGTTTGTCTGTTTCATGCAACTCTTATGCTTGCTACCCAGCCTTGCTAGCCAAAAACTTGTACTAAGAGGAAATACTTCTCGTGCATCCAATTCCCAAAAGCCAAGTCACTTCCAAAGAGTCCACTATAGATTCCTATGCATGGTATTTCAAGCCATTCCAAGTAAATTTTCATGTGCTACCTTTCAAAAAACCTTCAAACACTTCTCATTTGTGCCACTGTTTTTAGCTCATGAGGACGTAGTGGATGGGTTTGTTATCTTCCATACTAAATTAAGTACCCCTCGACTAGGCAGCTTCATCTGCTCGTCATTAATTTTGCAAGGGAGCTGGTTAGACCATTATAATCTCAAAAAGAAAAGAAAGAAAAGAGCACTCCTCCATGGTATGTGAAAGTTGGTTGGCACCCGATGGAATCGGTTAGCCATGGTTTGAGAAAGGAAAAAGGTGGGGAGGAGTGCAAAGCTATAAAAGAGCACCAATGTGCCAATTAATCAAACATCTCGGAACCGCTCTCACTTGTTTAGTATGAAAGATATCAAGAACTCCGTTGCTAGTCGTTGACAAAAGCAACCACCTCTCAAAACAATTTTTACCTCTGTTTTACAAATAAAAAGCTCTAGCACATGTTTAATCCCTGCTTCCCTCTGCGAAGGGCCTATCTTTTACTTTTATGTTGAGTCAACCTATTTCCCCTCTATCTCAAGCAAGCATTTGAGTTGTTATGTTTCACTCATCCATATGTTGATTCGTTTAATCATGTTTACTATCTTCCTTGTTTTGTACAATGCTTTTGTCTGAAGGAATATATCTTTGAAAGCTTTCTATGAATGCAAAAGTTTATTTTGTTGAGCATATGGTCTTTGCTATATTAGCTCTGTTTTAAAAGGCTCCGTTTAAAAGAAAGAATAGCTTTTTCATCATTCTTTGACCAAGAACTAAGGTTTGCCATTGCCAATTATAGTTTACCTTGTGCATCTTTACATGTGATTCCCTTTTACCTATTGCAAGTCTACATCTTATAAAGGGAAGTTGCTGTCTATTATAATTTGTGCCTTGGTGAATGCGATGCTTCTTGTCCGTATTTTGATTATCGACACTTCACTCCATAAACCTGTGGTCATGTTTACCGAGTTTAGTTTTCGCTTGGGGACAAGCGAGGTCTAAGCTTGGGGGGGTTGATACGTCCATTTTGCATCACTATTTTGTATCATAATTTACTGTTATTCATTGATATATTTCATATTTAGAGTTGATACTTATGTTATTTCCCTTGTTTTCACATGTTTGATGATCATTGGAGGATTTCCTGCCGGGGTCAGGATTCTGCTGGAAAAAGGACCATCAAGGGACCATATTTTGAAGATCAGGAAAATTCCAGAAAAATACCAGGAAATTATATTTTCCCAGAAGACTCAGGAAGCCAGAAGGAGGAGTCGAGAGGAGCCAGGAGGGGCCCTCACGCCAGGGTGGCGCGGCCTGACCCCTGGCCGCGCCAGCCCTGTGTGAGGCCACCCTGGCCCACTTCTGCCATCGCCCCTTTGCGTATTTCATCGTCCCCGAAAACCTAAGTCAAGGGGGGGCTCAGAGATAGACACAGCCGCCTCTGCGGGGCGAAAAACAGCAGAGAGAGAAAAGCTCTCCGGCAGGCAAAAATCTGCCGGGGAAATTCCTTCCCGGAGAGGGGAGATCGTCGCCATCGTCATCACCATCGCACCGGACTTCATCGGGATCATCATCATCATCATCTCCCTCACCAGCACCTTCATCTCCACCATCACCACGCCATCCCGCTGTAACATCTTGAGTTGGATCTTGCTATATTCATAGGGGAAACTTTCCCGGTGTTGATTACTCTTGTAGTTGATGCTATTGAGTGGAACCGTTGAATTAAGGTTTATGTTCAGATTGTTATTTACCATTATTTCACCTCTGATCACGATCCATATGATGTCTTGTGAGTAGTTCGTTTAGTTCTTGAGGACATGGGAGAAGTCAAGATGTTAGTAGTGAATTATTGTTGAGAATATTTAATGGTTTGATATTGTTGTGGTGCTATTTCACTAGTGGTGTCATGTGAACGTCGACTACATGATACTTCACCATTTATGGGCCTAGTGAGATGCATTGTGTATTTGGCTACCAATTGTGGGGTTGCTGGAGTGACAGAAACCTAAACCTCCGTTGGGAAACCTTTGCACCAGGGAGCGTAGGATCTTAGAGTTTAAGGCTGTGGTTAGATTTATCTTAATTACTTTCTTGTATTTGCGGATGCTTGCAAGGGGTATAATCACAAGTGTGTATTTATCCTAGTAAGGGTAGTGCGCTAGCACAGGTTCACCCCCATAACACCTATCAAACCAATAAAGACTATTGGCTTTATGAAGCGAAAGCTCTTGACAGAAACTCCCGTGTGTCCTCGAGAACGTTTGGTTATTATAAGTTACACGACCGGCTTGTCCTTTGCTGAAGAAAGGATTGGGCCACTTGCTGCAATTGTTACTACTGTCTTTTATTTACTCGCACTTTATTTACTCGTATTACCAAATACCCCTGAAAACCTGTTTGCTAGTATTTACAGTGAATCCTTGATCAAAACCACTCATCAACACCTTCTGCTCCTTGTTGGGTTCGACACTCTTATTTATCGAAAGTACTACGATACACCCCCTATACTTGTGGGTCATCAGCGAGCGACCTCCTGGCAGTAGATCGAGCGCGGCGCGGTGACGAGCGGAGGCGGCGAGTGAGTGAGGCGAGAACGGCGTGGTGACGAGCGGAGGCGGCGAGCGAGCGAGGCGGGAGCGGCGAGCGGAGGCGAGGCGAGAGCGGCGCGCGCGGAGCTAGGTTTTGGGGAATCGAAGGGCTCGGGGAAGAAGAAAGTGGAGAGAAAGCTTCGTAGCCGACCGAACCGTTTTTTACCCTAAGTCCTGGTTATGCGTGGGGCATCCCTCAGAGGTGCGCTATGGATAAGTTATGCGTGGCGCACCATATAGGGGTGCGCCACGCTTGTCTTTGTATAGTTCAAAACACACCGAAGTGCTATCTAGACAACAACCTCCACCTAGCCTAGTGGTTCTGGGTTCCGTGCGCTGGCTGTTTGGGAGGTGCCAGGTTCGAATCCTGGACCTCCCACCTTTTTTGTTTTTACAAAAACTATATTTCAGAAAGTTTAAAATTACTATATCTCTAATCTCTAACTAATAATAAAGGATGTAAGGTTTTCGTGGTTAGTTCATGGTTAGTTCATCCGTATGTAATTTGCATGGATCGCTATAGCTAATTATACGGTCCGGTTTACGTCTGTTTTGTCGCTGATATGGGCCTGGCCCATTTGCATCTCACCGTACCAGCCACGAGAGGAATCTCAAACCAGAATGTCCAGGCATAAAAGCAACGCTTTATTTATTTTCTTTCCCTACCTGGCTACAGATTTAGGTTTGAGCCGCCGCCTCTTTGATCTGCCGCCGGCGGCGTAGCGGAGGAGCTCCAAACGCCATCGCGGTTGCGAGCTGAAGACGAATCTTGGGCATCAATCTCCGGCGTTGGCTACTAGCGCCGGCGTCCGTTCGGCGAAGCCCCGGCATATGTTGACAAATTTATCGACCTCTTGGTCGCAGATGACAACTGCTCTGCATCAGGTGGGACATTGAGCTCGTTTTGATCTGCTTGGAATTTCATGGTTCTGGAGCATATGTCGGCAGCGCTGTAGTGGAGTGGATCACGCTCACCCTTAAGCCACCGGACCGGAGGTCTCACCCTTAAGCCACCGGACCGGAGGTCTCACCCTTAAGCCACCGGACCGGAGGTACTCATCTATCCTAAATTCTGAACTGATTTAATTAGCTCTTATCGCTTCTTTCCTCTAGAGTAGAAAATCAGTCGCTTGGGAATCAACAAGACTTATGAACAGATTTAAACAGAGGTTGTAAGCTTGCGTACAGATGTAAGATGAAGTATGCAAGCTTGTATACAGATTTTTGTTGATATGTGATTAGGCACATATGCATACATGTCCATGGCGACCGCGCATGTGGAGCAGAGCCTGGAGCTCGTTCCATTAGAGTAGGGACGCCCGCCAGATCCCGTTTTGCTCGGACGCAGCCGAACCACAGGAGCAAGTGCCTTGCGAGGTGTGATACTCTGCTCGCCGGAGAGCAGGCACAACCGGGAGGAGAAGATGTGACCTACTGCTCGCTCCCAGTCCAGACCTGGGACTGAACACCCGAACAAGAAGGGAGATGCGAAAGGAGGGCCTGCGTGACTGATTCAGTCAGAAAATCAAGTTGTGATAAGGTTTTGTGTTTTTCCTAAAAGCCTGGTTCGAATCAAGAATTGCAATGTTTGAACAAGTGAGGCAAAATCTTTAATTTGTGATGGTGCGAAATATACATCGCTCTCGGAGACGGGTGACTGAACATTCACTCTCGAGAGTTAAATTTCATTTATCTCTACCACAGCTGATTGTCGTGTACTGGCACAATTTGTTTTTTCAAACAATCAATACCATATATGTGCATTTTTTGTATTCATGTTCTAAATGAAAAAGATAAACATGAGATAAAAAAGCAAGTTTTCTTTTTCATTTTCAGAACCACGAATTTATCATTTATGTGTAGCCTAAAATTATCAATACTATGATGCAAAACTTTAAAATATGTATCCATGTACCAAAAACCATAACTTTTTATAATGTCTTAATATCTTTTTTTTTCATTTTTTTAACATATCGGGTCTAAAAATAACACACTAGGTGTAGTGATACGATGCGGTCGACTTCATCAAGTTGACAGAAAGATAGTGCATGTGTTTATGCGGCCACAAGATCGGCAAACTGGTCAGTGTGATCTATGCGAAGGAATGATCACATAGACAAGAGAAATAACCTTTTCATATAGAAGTTCAAGAATAATACAAATCATAGTCAGAGTGGTGAGCCCTAACATAAGCACACAGGGAAACAGGGGCATCATCTAGATGTTGTGATGAGGTAAAATTCCAAATAATTCTTTATGTTTTTGCCAGTTTTTTGCTGCGATGATATATAATAACTAGGGAGATCCGATTTAAGAGTATCTTCACGAATCGACCTCCCAAATTCTTTCTGGAGCCGCTGCACATTTTTTTGCTTCTAGGCGTATTGAATTTGGTGTGGCGTGTATAGATATATATGTATCTAGCAAAAATTGAGCCACTTAATTTAGAACAGAGCGAATATAGGCATAAGACAATTGGACGATGAACATGCTTTACTGAATTTTCACTAAAAACTAATTTTCAGTATTGAAATTCCTAAGGTATAAGAAAGATATAACCCGGTGCAACGCACGGGTATTTTTACTAGTTGCAATAAATAACATTTGCTTATTTTTAAAAATAATAATTTTTAAATAGTACCAGTCCGACATCTATATATCATATCATTGTTACAAAAAACCATATGAATCATATATCATATATATGATCATTGTTACAAAAAACCAAAAATCATTTATATGATTGTTCCTCCAAAAATGACACATGTTGTCCGATGTCGATTCCGAACGAGCTACCGTCGTCGACTCGTCACGATCTTCTTGCCCTTCTTCGTCGCGGTTGAATAATTGAGCCCGGAAACATGGGGATTTCTTCTCGTGTACGGGCATCCTTTAGCGGGTAGGGTGGTCTTCCTTCTTCCAGTGGCATCACTAGGCCTGTCGAAGTACTTGTCGAATTCCTCTTCTATCTTGGGATCGCCATACTTGTCGAAGTCTTGCTCGGTGGCCGCTCCCTCCATTCCGATGATGCTCCTTTTTCCCCTCCTAACGACAACGCGGCTAGGCCTTACCGGGTCGGTAATGAAGAAGCATTGATCAACCTGGCTCGCCAGTACCCATGGCTCATTTTTCGCCTGGACGTTCACGCTGGATTTGGCTTCGGGTATGACCATGGTGGTGAAGTACCAGCCTTCTTTTTCGACATTCTTAGCCCATCTGACCCGAAACATCGGCATCTTCTCTCCACAGTAGTTGAGTTCCCAGATCTACTCGATCCTCCCGAAGAACCTTTCATTGACGGTGGATTCCTCGTCCGCGTAGGATAGCATCGTGACCCCCAAGTTCTAGTGTTCGCTGCTATGGTCCTTTTTCTTGGTGTAGAATGTGTAACCATTGATGTCGTACGCCTGATAGGTCCTCACGTTCATCGCGGGGCCCTGTGACAAGACGAATAAGAGTTTTTCCTCTTCCGTGGAAGGCATGTTACCATGATGAAGCTGGAGTAGCTTTTCCTTAAACCAACGCGTAAAGCTGGAGTTGTGCTCTCTAGTTACGTCTCCCTTCGTCCTTCGTCTGCCTGTGCCACTAAATTTCTTCTCAATGAAGCTTTTGTTCTCTAACACCCAAGGTGCGACCAATTCAAGGTGTTGTAGCGCGACTCAGTGTGCCCTGTCAAAGTCTGGTTGTCGGGCTTGGAAGACGACGTGCATGGGGACGAAGCCATCGTGGTGACCAAACCCATGGATCCTGCCGAGGTGCCTCCTGATTGGCAGACCAATAGGGACGTCCTCGTCCTCGTTTTGTAGATAATTTTGGCAGAATGATATGCACTCATAGGACAGGAAGCCCTTGGCTATGCTTTCATCCGGATGCGCCCTATTGTGAACGTAGCCTTTGAGAACGCCGTTCAGCCTTTCGAACGGCATCATGTTGTGGAGGAATGGCGGCCCGAGGTGGATGACATCATCCACCACGTGGACGAGCAGATGCACCATGATGTCGTGGAACGCGGGGGGGAAGTAAATCTCGAGCTCGCATAGTATCATGACGATCTCACCTTGTAGCCTTTCGAGCTGCTTCATGCCGATCGACTTCCTAGAGAGGACGTCGAAAACGTTGCAGAGGCCAAACAGCATCTCACGTACGTACTCGTCCATGATCCCTCGGAGCGCTACTGGAAGTATCTGCGTCATCAGCACGTGGCAGTCGTGAGATTTTATCCCGGAGAACCTCTTCTTCGTTTCGTCTAGGTATCGTGATATCTTCCCTCCGTAACCGGTAGGAAGCTTGACTCCTAGGAGGACGCTGAAAAACTGGTGGAGCTCCGGCTCACTAAGAGTGAAGCAGGAAGGTGGGCAGTAGTAGTCGTTTCTCTTAGCCTTTTTGCGCATATGACCTTGAGTGTCCGCCTGCGTCTCATCATCATCAGCGTCATCGGGGCGTCCTCCATGAAGTTCTTTCCTGATGCCCAGCTTGATCAGGTCGTTTCTTGCCTTTGGCCCATCTTTGTTTTCTCCGGCATGTTGACGATAGTGGCAACTAGACTCTCGCACACGTTCTTCGTGATGTGCATGAGATCAAGGCTATGAGGCGTGTGGAGGTATTTCCAGTACGGCAGGTCCCAGAAAACGGACCTCGCTTTCCATACACCTCGCAGCAGATTTACCCTCGGACGCTTCTTTCCCGGCGCGGGGCACGCTTCCCATTCTTCTAGCGCATCATTGATATCCTCTCCATTATAAATAGGTGGGGATGTTTCGAGCTCCTCACTACCATTGAACAGATCTCCGCGTTTTCTCCAAGGATGATCGGCGAGAAGCCACTTTCGAATGCCAGGGAACACAGTTTTCGAAGAACTGGGGTCCTTCGGTAGCTGGACATGCGACATTTTATCCATGCACCTGACACATGCATTGTGTCCGTGGGCCACCTGGCAAGAGACATATGCGTATCCAGGATAGTCCTGCACCGTCGTGAGCAACGCGGCTCTTAGGCCAAAATACTCTCCTTTGTAGGCGTCCAACGTACGTACCGGCGTCTCCCACAACATGGCTAACTCCTCTTTCAACAGCTCGAGATATAGGTGCATGTCGATACCCGGTTGTTTCGGCCCCTGAATAAGAATACTCATGTGTACGTATCTCTGCTTGGTGCACAACTAGGGGGAAGGTTGTATGGCCATACAAAGATGGACCAGGTGCTATGCGTGCTACTCTGGTTGCTGAAGGGATTGAGTCCATCTGTGCTCATACCCAGCCTAACGTTCCTGGCATCGTCCCCGAAACCGTCTTCCATGTCCAACGCGAGTCACTAGCTAGCGTCCGCAGGGTGTGTCAGGATCGTGCCCTTCTCCGGATCATCTCCGGGCTTCTCCCTTTTCGCGTGCCATTGCATGAGCTTCGCTTCCTTAGGGTCTACGAAATACCGCTTCAGACGGGGGTGATAGGAAAGTGCCATACCACTTTTCGAGGAACTTTCCTGTTCCCTCTCTTGTATCGTGATTGGCCGCACACCGGGCATGTGGTTAGTTCATTGTACTCGTCCCGATAAAGTGCGTAATCATTGATGCATGCGTCGTACTTCACGTGCGGTAGATCGAGAGGGCACACGACTTTCTTGGCCTCCTCGGTACTCCTTGGCAATGTGTTCCCCTTGGGAAGCTTCTCGTGCCAGTATTCCAGGTTATCATCGAAGCTAACGTTGGTCCATTTGTGTTGCACCTTCATCTCCAAAGCTTTGAGGATTACGTTCAGGCGTGTATCCCCGGGCCGGCACCCAGGATACAACGGAGTTTTCCCATCTTTCTCCATTTGCTCCAGCTTGTCTTTCTCACGGGCAGCAGCTTTGGCGTTGCTTGTCTCTGTGAGGAGCAGTTCTTGAACATGAGGGTCCCACAAGGCTGAAGTTAGCGGTGTCTCCGTGTCTGCGTCTTCTCCACCACCATCGGATCCAGTGTCATCATCATGATCATGTCCCGCATCTCCTTCATCATGTCTAGGTGACTCTTCGCCTTCTCGTCGGCCTCCCACGTCACCATTTCCTGCCGGCGGGGGCCCGTTGTTGACGTCCTCATCAAGGTAGCCTTTCATGAAACCACTCATGAGCAAGTGCTTCTCCAATGTACCGGAATCAGGCTTGATTAGGGCCCTGAGGTTGCATCTATGACAAGGACATCTTATCTCGGACATGTTGTTCCGAATCATGACGGCCATCGCGCGTTCCTTGTATCTAACCACCATACCTTCGCTCATGTGGCGCACCATCGTTGTCTGCACGGTATGGAGCAATTGAGAATATTTAGAATAATTTATGGTCATATCGCCAGAAAAATTCGGCATGACCTTCCCTATAAATAGGACATATGGGTAGTGCAAAAGTTTGCCGAAACAGAAATTAATCAACATTTCGGCAAACATCCATGCACCACGCGCCGGTACCTGCACAAACCATACACAAGCATCCATGCCCCTCTCGATCACATACAAAACACATATGCCATATATATCTCACATAACACACCGCCATACGTGCCGCGCATCGGCCGCCATAAGGAAACAAGCATACATGTTTTCATCCAACCATATACTCACCTATTAGACAAGTTACCGACGAATCCGTGAGCGAAGAGCCAAACTATTGAGGGAGACAAGATATGTGCTAGCTAGTGGGAGGAATAGAGCTAGATATATGTGGGAGGGGAGGAGGAGGAAGTCAACCCTTACATATCTATCCAAATCCAAGTTTTGGCTAGCTACCTAAAATGAAGAAATAATTGAAGAAAATGGGAGTGGAGAGAAGAGGAACTAGAGCTAGATCTATGTGAGTGAGGGTTTGGAGTGGGAGGTAGGGGGAGATGGCACCTTTATGGTGGTAGGTATGACATATCCATGGCGCACCTCAATATGGTGCTCCATAGATATATATATCAGTGGCGCACAAAGGGGACATGCGCCACGGATACGTCTGCCACCTTTTCTAGAGGATGGGCCCACTTATATCCGTGGCGCATGGATCAGTGGTGTGCCACTGTTATCTTCCATATGCGTGGCGCACCCTGAATCAATGTGCCACGGATATGGGGGCCTGACACCCCAGGCCCTGGTGCTCACTGGGGCCCACTTATCAGTGGCGCACTCCTTCTTCGGTGCGCCACGCATAATGAGATATCTGTGGAGCATTTATTTAGGTGCGCCACGGCTACTTATCTGTGGAGCACCAAAACGTAGTGCTCCATAGATAATGATCCCATGGATAAGGGTTTTCCTAGTAGTGATAGGTCAAAGTGGATTTCAGCTTGTCCCTCATGGAGTAGCAAAACATAAACGCATAGGACACCTTCAAGTTTAAGAGGGTGACTGGATACAAATAATTTAAGAACAAGCAAAACCATAATCATGAATCAATCAATGATAAACTTTGGGACTATGCACATTATACTCAGAATGACAACTATGCTCTCTTAGACGGTGCATAAAGGTAGAAGGTGAAGACTCAACATAAAAGTAAAAGAAAGGCCCTTTGCAGAGGGAAGCAGTGATTGCAAGTTTTATAAACCTTCAAAAATTATAGTACTTACTAGCTTTGAGCTCTCATTGCCCCCATCATAAGCATCTTGAATGGTTAAAGTTAATGCAAGTACAATTATGAAGCATATGCTTGACAAATCATAAGTTGAAAACCTCGTGTCCCGTGAAGTACGAATACCCAAACCTCATGCTACTTTGCTTAGGTCCCAAGCAAGTTCTTGTCATTGTAAGTATACACGTATCATCGAGAACCGCCAACGGGGTACCTCCTTGCCCGATGACATGGAACAAGCCCACATCAAAATGATAGGACAAACAGACAATGAACACCTCGGCATCTCTTTTATTTACCATTTGTGTAGCTTTTTATTTTGAGATGCATTGTCGAATGTCCACTATGGGCATGTTGTAAATTTCCACCATGAATGATGCATGGCTTAGATTAGCGGCCTAGGCGTTTCTCTAAAACATATACAAACTCCATGAACTCCACAAGATTCCAATTTATTTCACACCGCGAGTATCCATAAACAAAATATCACGATATCAACTCAAATAAGAGAAGTGCAATGTTGAAAGCTTACCCCATGACGGCATGGTTTGGCTAATTTCCAACTTACAACTTGCAAGCATAACAAATCAACATAATAGAGCCACAATGTCAAAATTTTAAAAGAGAGAAAAGTAAAGTGTGCCATCAGGTTCATGAGAGCTTTACTGACTAATTTCCATATAACACCAAAAAGAGTTTAATTTGAAGGATAGATAAAAGCAAGTCGAATGTACTTTGGAATAGCAAATTGCTAATAGGTATGTATGGTGGAAACAATGGCATAACTTGGTTTTTAGGAGTTGGATGCACAAGTAGAGCTCATACTCTGTACAAAATGAGGGGTAGCAAAAGACTGGGAGCAACCAACTAAGAGAGCAATAACGGCCATAATCATGCATAGCGACAAAACATCATTAAACGAAGCATAAAGTGGTATCACAAGTCAAAAACCAAATGATCATAGAGGCTATAGGCGACTTATTTTGTAGTCAAACATGGTGTAAGCATGCGCCAAGTCAACCCAAATAAAGCATCAAAGGAGAAAACCACACTAATGCTCCCACACAATAAAAACAACGCATGATTTTTTCAAAGGCTCATTAAGCAATCTCAGTCATTTGAGACAAGTCATGCTACAGAAAAAACTACTAAGCATACTATCAAAAAGACATTAAGCACGGCATGCAAAAGTCTAAGCCGCAGTCTAAACAAGCTCCCTTTTTTTGTACCACTTTTGGCATAAATTTTTTCTCTTTTCCAACACCATTCAAACCTTTTTAATTCAACTCTTTTGATGAAAACCAACATAGACCAGATGTCAAAATACACCTTGATGCAATGATATAACAAGATCTGAACAATCAAGGAGAAAAACGAAAGCTAAACACAGTAGTAGAAAAAGAGAACACTCGTTGAACGATAAAAAGTGAAAACTAGAGTGTTCTTGGCAATGAAAAAAGAAGTAAATCTTCTCCAAAAGAAATTTGTTGGGGTCCAACCATTTATTGCAGCAAACAAAACAAAACAAAATTTAAATCAAAAGTAAAGACGCTCCAAGAAAAACGCATAGTGCATGAAGCAATAAAAATGTAGTGTTTTGAAAGGTGACCTAATTTTTGCCGATGAAGAAGGGGTGCCTTGGGGGCATCCCCAAGCTATGACGCTTGTACCTCTTGGATATTTCTTGGGGGTTGCATAGGCATCTCCAAGCTTGAACTTTTGTCCATTCTTCACCTCATCTCATCATTCTCCAATCCCTACACTTGAAAACTTCCTTCATACAAAACTTAACACAATTCTATTAGCAACATTAGCATAAACATAATAGTAAATCAACCCCTTTTTGGTTTAGGTTTCAACTCAAAACCACCACATATAAAGCATATACTACTGTAGCAACTTCCCAAAAAGCTCCGTGATCAAAAGATCTCAAAAAGAAAGCGATCGAGAGGCAAACACAAATAGTGGCAGAATTCTGTCAAAATAGAACAGCTGACAGAGGTCGATTTTTTCGACGACCTTCTGTTGCTCAAATCAAAAAGTGAAAAAATAATGAAAGTTTGGAAATAACCTGGGGCATATGTACAAGAAATCGCAGGTCAAAAATATATTCTTAGAATTTTCACAAATTTTTACGGTGCAGCACTGAAATCTGTTTCAGGACAGCAACTTCTCCAAATCTTCCCTCACTCAAATTAGAGGTTCTTCTTGGCAAAAAAATGAAATAAAAATGATAAAGAGAGGTCATTACATTAATAACTTCTAAGACTCAAATAAAAGAAATAGTACTGAAAAGAAAACATTGGGTTATCTCCCAAGAGTGCTTTTCTTTAACGCCTTTGAGCTAGGCGCAGAAAGGTGGAAAATCAAGTAATATCAAGCGATGAAGTATCAAGTTCATAATTTGCTCTAAGAATAGAGTCAAAAGTAATTTCTTTATCTTCCTAGGGAAGTGTTCCATACCTTTTTTGAGTGGAAAATGATATTTGATGGTGCTTTCCTTCATATCAATGATGGCACCTACAGTTCTAAGAAAAGGTCTTCCCAAAATAATAGGACATGAAGCATTGCATTCAACATCCATAACAAGGAAATCAACAAAAACAAGATTATTGTTAACCATAATAAGAACATCATTAATTCTTCCCAAAGGTTTCTTCTTAGCAACATCAGCAGGAGGAATATCAAAATAACACTTTTCAAGCGGTGGTAAATCAAGCATATCATAAAATTTTCTAGGCATAATAGAAATACTAGCACCTAGATCACATAAAGCACGGCAATCAAAACCATTATCATGCATATCAATGATGGGTTCCCAACCATCTTCTAACTTCATGGGAATAGAAGCCTTTTGTTTTAACTTTCCTCCCTAATTTGCATGAGAGCATTGGTAATATGCTTAGTAAAAGCAACATTAATAGAACTAGCATTGGGACTCAAAGCAAGCTTTTGCAAGAACAAAATAACTTCAGATATATTGGAGCCATCAACATCAAAATCATTAAAAGAAATAGAGTTATCATCTCCCACACTCCGAAAAAATTCAGCACTCTTTTGAGAAAAAGTTTTTGCAGTTTTAGGCTTTTTAGTACAAGGAGTGGGAGTTTTGTCTACACCAATCAAAGTAAGAGGATTGCTAGCATTTGGAACAACATCATTAGAGGTGGTAATAGTACAAACTTTCATGTTTCTAGCTATCTCATCTTCTCTTTCCCACCTAGCATGCAATTCTGCTAACATCCTAACATTTTCATCAATTTTAACTTGGATGGAATTGGTAGCAGCAAAAGTATTTCTTTCTTTCACATCATTAGGAAACACTTTTAGTTTCAGAAGTTCAACATCAAGAGCAAGGCTATCCACTTTAGAAGCAAGAATATCAATTTTACCCAACTTTTCCTCAACAGACTTATTAAAAGCAGTTTGTTTAGCAATGAAGTCTTTGAGCATGACTTCAAGTTCAGAGGGCGCGCAACTAGTGTTGTTGGAGGAATTACCATAAGAATTGCCATAACCATTACCATTGGTAGAAGGATACGGCCTATAATTGTTGCTAGCAAAATTGTTCCTATAAGCATTGTTGTTGAAATTATTATTTCTAATGAAGTTTACATCAACATGCTCTTCTTGAGCAACCAAAGAGGCCAAAGTAACATTATTAGGATCAACATGAGCTCTATCATTAGCAAGCATAGCCATAATGGCATCAATCTTATCACTCAAGGAAGAGATTTCCTCAACAAAATTTACTTTCTTACCTTGTGGAGCTCTCTCGGTGTGCCATTCAGAATAATTTACCATCATGTTGTCAAGAAGCTTCATTGCGGCACCCAAGGTAAGTGACATTAAAGTGCCTCCAGCAGCTGAATCCAATAGGTTCCTTGAAGAAAAATTCAGTCCTGCATAAAAGGTTTGGACAATCATCCAAGTAGTCAGTCCATGAGTGGGACAATTCTTTATCATAGATTTCATTCTTTCCCAAGCTTGAGCAACATGTTCATTATCAAACTGTCTAAACTTCATAATATCGCTATGCAAAGCTATAATCTTAGCAGGAGGATAGTATTTTCCAATAAAAGCATCCTTACACTTATCCCATGAATCGATACTATTTTTAGGCAGAGTTAGCAACCAATCCTTAGCTTTTCCTCTTAAAGAAAAAGGAAACAACTTAAGCTTAATTATATCACCATCTACATCCTTATATTTTTGCATCTCACATAGCTCAACAAAATTGTTGAGATGAGCTGCAGCATCATCAGTACTAGCACCGGAAAATTGCTCTTTCATAACAAGGTTCAACAAGGCAGGTTTAATCTCATAAAAATTTGTAGCAGGAGCAGGTGGCGCAATAGGAGTGCAGATAAAATCACTATTATTAGTGCTAGTAAAATCACACAACTTGGTGTTCTCATGAGTACCCATTCTAGCAAAGCTAAAAGCAGACAAGTAAAAGTAACATCTATAAGGAAACTAATTTTTTTGTGTTTTTGATAAAATGATACAAGCAAAAATAAAATAAAGCAAAATAATAACAAAGTAAAAGATTGAGCGTGCGAGACTCCCCTTGCAAAAATCTTCTTCCTCCCCGGCAATGGCGCCAGAAAAAATGCTTGATGCGGGCAGATGACCACCCAGTTGGGAACCCCAAGCGGAAGGTATGATGAGCATAGTAGCAAGTCTTCCCTCAGTGGAAGCTTCTTCACTAATAGCAACGTGGAACCTGCACACAACACAACCAAGAAATTTGCTCCCAACTTACGATGAGGTTGTCAATCTCACCGGTTTGCTGTAAACAAAGGATTGAGCGTATCGAGTGGAAAACAATAGTAGTATGCAAGAAAGTAAATAGTGCGAGTAAAAGTAAAATGGTAGTAGCAATGTAAAGGAAATTGGACCAGGGTCCACAGTTCACTAGTGGTGTCTCTCCATAAGATAAATAACGACATGCTGGGTAAACAAATTACAGTTGGGCAATTGATAGAATAAAGATAACGTGCATATGTCATGAGGATCACTTTGAGATTTACTCTGGGCATTACAACAAAATACATAGACCGCCATCCAACTTTATCTATGACTAATAATCCACTCTCGGGGAATCATCCGAGGACCCTGAGAGTATTAAGTTGCGAACAACAGATAATTGCATTAAGAAAAGTGTGTAATGTAAACAAAGCAAATGTCCTTAGACATAAGAATGTTGTTTTCTCCCTAGTGGCAACAACACATCTACAACCTTAGAGATTTCTGTCACTCCCCCAGATTAAATAGAGGCATGAACCCAACTATCGAGCATAAATACCCCCTCTTGGAGTTACTAGCATCTACTCGGCCAAGATAGCTACTAGCAACGAAGAGCATGCAAGATCATAAACAACATAGAGATAACATAAGATATAATTTCAGAACATCAACTTAACATAGCACCAATATTGATCGGATCCCAACAAACACAACATGTAGAATTACAAAAAGATGATCTCGATCATGATAGGCAGCTCATGAGATCTAAACATGAAGCACATGGTGGAGGAGACAACCATCTAGCTACTGCTATGGACCCATAGTCCAAGGTAGACTACTCACTTATCGCGCCGGAGGCAAGCATGGCGATGAAGAAGACCTCCGGTGGCGATTCCCCTCTCCGGCAGGGTGCCGGGAAGAGCTTCTGGACCCTCCTGATCTCGGGTCGACGACGGCGGCGGATCACGATGTGTTTCTGGAAAATTGATAGGGTATTTAGGTTTTTCCCGTCGGAAGGAATTTATAGGCGGAAGGGCGGCGTCAGGAGGTGGGCCAGGTGGCCTCACCACCAGGGGCGCGGGCCAGGGCTATGCCGCGCCACCCTGTGATGTTCCTAGCCTGTGGCCCCCCTCCGTCTCCTCTTCGGTCTTATGGAAGCTTCGGTAAAAATAGGAGGTTCGACTTTTGTTTCGTCCAATTCTGAGAATATTTCCTGTGTAACTTTTCTGAAACACAAAAATAGCAGAAAATAGGGAACTGGCACTGTGGCATCTCGTTAATAGGTTAGTTCCAGAAAATGCATAAAAATGCCACAAAGTGTAACAAAACACAAAGCAAATGGTGCATAAACAAGCATGGAGCATCAAAAATTATATATACGTTTGAGACGTATGATACGTCTCCAACATATCTATAATTTTTGATGCTCCATGCTTGTTTTTACACCATTTGCTTAGTGTTTCGTTACACTTCGTGGCACTTTTATGCATTTTCCAGAACTAACCTATTAACAAGTCGCCACAGTGCCAGTTCCCTGTTTTCTGCTGTTTTTGTGTTTCAGAAAAGCTACACAGGAAATATTCTCGGAATTGGACGAAACCAAAGCTAGTCGCCCAGAATTTTACCAAATCTTCCAGAGAACCGAAGAGGAGTTGGAGTGGGGCCACGAGGGTCCCACAAACTAGGGCAGCGCGGCCTGGCCCCTGGCCGCGCCCCCTATGTGTGAGACCACCTCGGTCCACTTCTGACGATGCCCCTTCGCCTATAAAGACCCCCCGACGGAAAAAACCTAAAGACCCCATCACTTTTCCAGAACACATCGCGATCCGCCGCCGCCGTTGACCTGAAGATCGGGAGGGTCTAGAAGCTCTTCCCGGCACCCTGCCAGAGAGGGGAATCGCCACCGGAGGTCTTCTTCATCGCCATGCTTGCCTCCGGAGCGATAAGTGAGTAGTCTACCTTGGACTATGGGTCCATAGCAGTAGCTAGATGGTTGTCTTCTCTACCATGTGCTTCATGTTTAGATCTCATGAGCTGCCCTACATGATTGAGATCACCGTTATGTAATTCTACATGTTTGGTTTGTTGTGATCCGATGAATATTGGTGTTATGCTTGAGTTGAAGTACTGAAATTTATCTTATGTTATCTCTATGTTGTTTATGATCTTGCATGCTCTCCGTTGTTAGTAGCTATCTTGGCCGAGTAGTTGCTAGTGACTCCAAGAGGGGGTATTTATGCTCGATAGTGGGTTCATGCCTCTATTTAATCTTGGGGAGTGACAGAAACCTCTAAGGTTGTAGATGTGCTGTTGCTACTAGGGGGAAAACAACATTCATATGCTCGAGGGTATATGCTTTGTTTACATTACACACTTTGCTTAATGCAGTTATCTGTTGTTTGCAACTTAATACTCATGGGGTGTTCGGACGATATCCCCGTGAGTGGATTATTAGTCATAGATGCAGTTGGATGGCGGTCTATGTATTTTGTTGTAATACCCAGAGTAAATCTCATAGTGATCCTCTCTTCATATGCACGTTGTCTTTATTCTATCAATTGCCCAACTGTAATTTGTTTACCCAGCTTGTATTATTTTATCTTATGGAGAGACACCGCTAGTGAACTGTGGACCCCGGTCCTATTTCCATTATATTGCTATCACCTGTTTAGTTTACTCGCACTATTTACTTTACTCACATACTATTATCACTTTCCACTCGATACGCTCATACCCTTTGTTTCAAGAAAACCGGTGAGATTGACAACCTCATCGTAAGTTGGGAACAAAGTATTTGGTTGTGTTGTGTGCAGGTTCCGCGTTGCAGCTAGCAAAGCAAAGGTTGGACGAGGCGCCTTATAAATTGTCCTGAGCTGTCGCAAGCTAGCAAGCATCACCTTCAGTCGTTTGTCTGCTCCTCTCCTGAATGATAAACCTTGGTTTCTTACTGAGGGAAAATCTTGCTGCTATATTCATCACACCTTCTTCTTGGGGTTCCCAACGGGCTAGTCATTTACCAGGCATCAAGCAATATTTTCTGGCGCCGTTGCTGGGGAGGAAGAAGAAGACTTCTGCGAGGGGAGTTTTTTGCACGCACATCCTTTACTTTGTTTTAAGTTTTGCTTTACTTTATTTATTTTACTTGCATCGTTTTATCATAAACCCAAAAAAATTAGAATTCTTTGTAGTTGTTTTTACTTGTCTGCTTTTAGTTTGCTAAAATGGCTAATCCTGAAAACACCAAGTTGTGTGATTTTACTAGCATGAACAATAGTGATTTTATCTACACTCCTATTGCGCCACCTGCTCCTGCTGCAAACTTTTATGAGATTAAGCCTGCTTTATTGAACCTTGTTATGAAAGAGCAATTTTCTGGTACTAGTACTGAAGATGCTGCAGCTCATCTCAACAATTTTGTTGAGCTATGTGAGATGCAGAAATATAAGGATGTTGAAAGTGATATTATTAAGCTTAAGTTGTTTCCTTTTTCTTTGAGAGGAAAAGCTAAGGATTGGTTGCTGTCTTTGACTAAAAATAGTATTGATTCATGGGATAAGTGTAAGGATGCTTTTATTGGTAGATATTATCCTCCTACTAAGATTATAGCTCTGCGTAGCAATATTATGAAGTTTAGTCAGTTTGATAATGAACATGTTGCTCAAGCTTTGGAAAGAATGAAATCTATGATAAAGAATTGTCCCACTCATGGACTGACTACTTGGATAATTGTCCAAACTTTTTATGCAGGACTGAATTTTTCTTCGAGGAACCTACTTGATTCAGCTGCTGGAGGCACTTTTATGTCCCTTACCTTGGGCGCCGCAACCAAACTACTCGACAACATGACGGTAAATTACTCCGAATGGCACATCGAGAGAGCTCCACAAGGTAAAAAGGTAAATTCTGTTGAGGAAACCTCTTCCTTGAGTGATAAGATTGATGCTATTATGGCTATGCTTGCTAATGATAGGACTCATGTAGATCCTAATAATGTTCCTTTAGCCTCTTTGGTTGCTCAAGAAGAGCATGTTGATGTAAACTTCATTAGAAACAATAATTTTAACAACAATGCTTATAGGAACAATTTTGCTAGTAATAATTATAGGCCGTATCCTTCTACCAATGGTAATGGTTATGGTAACTCTTATGGTAATTCCTCCAACAACACTAGGGCCGCGCCCTCTGAACTTGAAGTCATGCTCAAAGACTTCATGGTTAAACAAACTGCTTTTAACAAGTCTGTTGAGGAAAAGTTAGGCAAAATTGATATTCTTGCTTCTAAAGTTGATAGCCTTGCTCATGATGTTGAACTTATGAAATTAAAAGTGTTGCCTAATGATGTGAAATAGAACAATGTTTTTGCTACTGCTAATGCTATCCAAGTTGGAATTGAGGAAAATGCTAGATTGTTAGCAGAATTGCATGCTAGATGGGAAAGAGAGGATGAGATTGCTAGGAATGTGAAATTTTGTACTATTACTACCTCTAATGATGTTGTTCCTAATGCTAGCAATCCTCTTACTTTGATTGGTGTAGAGAAAACTCCCACTCCTTGTGTTAAAAAGCCTAAAACTGCCAAAACTTTTTCTCAAAAGAGTGCTAAAATTTTTCAGAGTGTAGGAGATGATAGCTCTATTTCCTTTAATGATTTTGATGTTGATGGCTGCAATATATCTGAAGTTATTTTGTTCTTGCAAAAGCTTTCTTTGACTCCCAATGCTAGTTCCTTAAATGTTGCTTTTACTAAGCATATTACCAATGCTCTCATGAAAATTAGGGATGAAAAGTTGAAGCAAAAAGCTTCTGTTCCCAAGAAGTTAGAAGATGGTTGGGAACCCATCATTGATATGCATGTTAATGGTTTTTATTGCCATGCTTATGTGATCTAGGTGCTAGTATTTCTATCATGCCTAGAAAAATTTATGATATGCTTGATTTACCACCACTTGAAAAGTGTTATTATGATGTTCCTATTCCTGATGTTGCTAAGAAGAAACCTTATGGAAGAATTAATGATGTTCTTATTGTGGTTAACAATAGCCTTGTTCCCGTTGATTTTCTTGTCATGGATGTTGAATGTAATGCTTCATGTCCTATTATTTTGGGAACACCCTTTCTTTGAACTGTAGGTGCCATCATTGATATGAGGGAAGGCACCATCAAATATCAATTCCCACTCAAGAAAGGTATGGAACACTTCCCTAGGAAGAGAAACAAATTAGTGTTTGACTCTATTCTTAGAGCAAATTATGAGCTTGATGCTTCATCACTTGATATTACTTGATTCGTAATTTTCTGCGCCTAGCTCAAAGGCGTTAAAGAAAAGCACTCTTGGGAGATAACCCAATATTTTTACATTCAGTTATTTTTCTTTTATTTGAGTCTTGGAAGTTATTACTACTGTAATGACCTCTCCTTATCCTTTTTATTTCATTTTTGTGCCAAGAGAAGCCTCTAATTTGAGTGAGGTAAGATTTGGGGATGTTGCTGTCCTGAAACTGTTTTCGGTGCTGCACCGTAAAAATTCGTGAAAATTCTCTGTATATCTTTTAGACCTGATATTTCTTGTGCCTATGCCCCAGGTTATATCCAAACTTTCATTAGTTGAACACTTTTTCATTTGAGCAACAGAAAACACCTAAAAAATTCGACCTTTGTCAGCTGTTCTATTTTGACAGATTTCTGCCAATATTTGTGTTTGCCGTTTTATCGCTTTCTTTTTTAGTTCTTTTGATCACGGAACTTTTGGGGAAGTTGCTACAGTAGTATATGCTTTATATGTGGTGGTTTTAGGTTGAAACCTGAAGCAAAAAGGGTTGATTCTATGTTATGCTTACACTAATGTTGCTAATAGATTTGTGTTTAGTTTTGTATGAAGGAAGTTTTCAAGTGTAGGGATCGGAGAGTGATGAGATGAGTTGAAGAATGGACAAAAGCTCAAGCTTGGGTATGCCCATGCATCACCCCAAGAAATATCCAAGAAGTACAAGCGTCAAAGCTTGGGGATGCCCCCGAGGCACCACTTTTTCATCGGCAAAAATCAGGTCACCTTTCAAGACACTATATTTTTATTGCTTCATGCATTATGCATTTTTCTTGGAGCGTCAGTTGTTTTAGTTTTTAGTTTAGTTTAGTTTAGTTTGCTGCAATAAATGGTTGGACGCCAACAAATTTCGTTTGGAGAAGTTGCCTCGCTTTTCATTTGCCAAGAACACTCCGTTTTTTCACTCTATTCATTTCAACGAGTGTTCTCTTTTTCTAGAACTGCGTTTAGCTTTCAATTTTCGCCTTGATATGCATTCAGATCTTGTTATATCTTTTCATCAAGGTGTATTTTTGCCTCTGATCTTTATTGGTTTTCATCAAAAGAGGTTTTTATAAAAAGTTTGAATGGTGTTGGAAAAGAGAAAAAGCTTTATGCAAAAAAGTGGTACAAGAAGGAGCTTGTGTAGACTCGGCTTAGGCTTTTGCATGTCGTGCTTGATGTCTTTTTGATATTATGCTTAGTGGTTTTGCTGTAGCATGACTTGTCTCAAATGACTGAGATTGCTTAATGAGCCTTTAAAAGAATCATGCGTTGTTTTTTATCGTTTGGAAGCATTATTTTGGTTTTCTCCTTGATGCTTTATTTGGGTTGACTTGGCACATGCTCACACATGTTAGACTCATACAAAGTCGCCAATAGCCTCTATGATCATTTAGTTTTTGACTTTTGATGCCATCTTATGCTTCTTTTAATGTCGCTTTGTCGCTTTGCATGATTATGGCCATTATTGCTCTCTTAGTTGGTCGCTCCCAGTCTTTTGCTAGCCCTCGCCTTGTACTGAGTATGAGCTCTACTCGTGCATCCAACTCCTAAAAACCAAGTTTGCCATTGTGTCCACTATAAATTCCTATGCATGGTATTTGTAAGCCATTCCAAGTAAATTTCCATGTGCTACCTTTCAAAAACCTTCAAAACACTTCTCATTTTGTGACACTATTTTCAGCTCATGGGGACGTAGTGGTCGGATTTGCTATCTTCCATATTGCTTATTCCAAAAATGAAAAAAAGAGAAAAAAAAGAAAGAAAAAAGGCACTCCTCCATGGTATGTGAATGTTGGTGGGCACCCGATGGAATCTGTTAGCCATGGTTTGAGAAAGGAAAAAAAGGTGGGGAGGAGTGCCAAGTTTTATAAAAAGAGCACAAAAGTGCCAATCTCTCTCTCAAAAACTTGCTTCATTTTTTATGGAAGATAGTAAGAACCCCATTGCTAGTCGTTGACAAAGACAACCACCTCTCAAAACCAATTTTTACCTCTCTGTTTTACAAATGAAAAGCTCTAGCACATGTTTAATCACTGCTTCCCTCCGCGAAGGGCCTTTCTTTTACTTTTATGTTGAGTCACCACCTTCTACCTTTATGCACCATTAAGAGAGCATAGTTGTCATTCTTAGTATAATGTGCATTGTCCCAAAGTTTTCATTGATTGATTCATATTGTTGGTTTCACTTGTTCTCAAATTATTTGTATCTAGTCGCCCTCTTAAACTTGAAGGTGTCCTATGCATTTATGTTTTACTCTCCATGAAGGACAAGCTGAAAACCATTTGTATGTTTTTCCTTATGATTTAAACACACGTTTGACTTTCATTGTTTCATTTTCATGATCTTTTGTTTGTGTTCATTTTCATGTTTATAACATGGTTGCTAAGTTTCTTCTATCAAGATTATGTCTTTCATGCCCATGTTTTAAGTTCTTTTGATCCCAGCTCACAACGCTTACATAGATGATCAAGATTGTGTAGGTGCATGTCACCTCAAAAATTATTTCTTTTGTTATCACTTACCTACTCGAGGACGAGCAGGAGTTAAGCTTGGGGATGCTAATACGTCTCCAACGTATCCATAATTTTTGATGCTCCATGCTTGTTTTTACACCATTTGCTTAGTGTTTCGTTACACTTCGTGGCACTTTTATGCATTTTCCAGAACTAACCTATTAACAAGTCACCACAGTGACAGTTCCCTATTTTCTGCTGTTTTTGTGTTTCAGAAAAGCTACACAGGAAATATTCTCGGAATTGGATGAAACCAAAGCCAGTCGCCCAGAATTTTACCGAAGCTTCCAGAGAATAGAAGAGGAGTTGGAGTGGGGCCACGTGGGGCCCACACACCAGGGCGGCAGAACACATCGCGATCCGCCACCGCCGTCGACCCGAAGATCGGGAGGGTCTAGAAACTCTTCTCGGCACCCTACCGGAGAGGGGAATCGCCACCGGAGGTCTTCTTCATCGCCATGCTTGCCTCTGGAGCAATAAGTGAGTAGTCTACCTTGGACTATGGGTCCATAACAGTAGCTAGATGGTTGTCTTCTCCACCATGTGCTTCATGTTTAGATCTCATGAGCTGCCCTACATGATTGAGATCACCGTTATGTAATTCTACATGTTTGGTTTGTTGGGATCCGATGAATATTGGTGTTATGCTTGAGTTGAAGTACTAAAATTTATCCTATGTTATCTCTATGTTGTTTATGATCTTGCATGCTCTCCGTTGTTAGTAGCTATCTTGGCCGAGTAGTTGCTAGTGACTCAAAGAGGGGGTATTTATGCTCGATAGTGGGTTCATGCCTCTATTTAATCTGGGGTGTGACAGAAACCTCTAAGGTTGTAGATGTGTTGTTGCTACTAGGGGGAAAACAACATTCATATGCTCGAGGGTATATGCTTTGTTTACATTACACACTTTGCTTAATGCAGTTATCTGTTGTTCGCAACTTAATACTCATGGGGTGTTCGGACAATATCCCCGTGAGTGGATTATTAGTCATAGATGCAGTTGGATGGCGGTCTATGTATTTTGTTGTAATGCCCAGAGTAAATCTCATAGTGATCCTCTCTTCATATGCACACTGTCTTTATTCTATCAATTGCCCAACTGTAATTTGTTTACCTAGGTTGCATTATTTTATCTTATGGAGAGACACCGCTAGTGAACTGTGGACCCCGGTCCTATTTCCAATATATTGCTATCATCTGTTTACTTTACTCGCACTATTTACTTTGCTCGCATACTATTATCACTTTCCACTCGATACGCTCATACCCTTTGTTTCAAGCAAACCGGTGAGATTGACAACCTCAACGTAAGTTGGGAACAAAGTATTTGGTTGTGTTGTGTGCAGGTTCCGCGTTGCAGCTAGCAAAACAAAGCTTGGACGAGGCGCCTTATAAATTGTCCTAAGCTGTCGCAAGCTAGCAAGCATCACCTTCAGTCGTTTGTCTACTCCTCTCCTGAACGATAAACCTTGGTTTCTTACTGAGGGAAAATCTTGCTGCTATATTCATCACACCTTCCTCTTGGGGTTCCCAACGGGCTGGTCAGTTACCAGGCATCAACGTATCAGTCATCATTCTGTGGGATCGTAGGAATTTGCTCTCATCTGCAGGGCTTAGCTCATGGTTGTGATGGAGTTCAATATTTGTGACATACCACTTGCTTTCTTTCAAAGACACAACAAGTTTTGCTTTGCATCCTGTGACTAAATTAACATTTCTTCTCCTGTTCTTTTTTTAGTAGGAGGTGCTGATCCTGTTCTTTGCTATTTCCTCTCTTGCTTCTGCTGTTTTCTCTTCTCCAGAACTTCAGCATCAACTACTTTGCCAAATTTGCTGCAAGTGTAAGTACGCCTAGTTCCTATTTCATCTCCAACATGCTTGCCTTTGTAGTTTCCAGCTTTTTTCACAGAGAATCCACATATTGATGCATATTCATTGTAAAATTTGTAGGCTTGTTCTTCAGTATCAAAGATCATATGTAAATGTGGAGCATGGTGGCCAATAACTTCCTGGCTTGCTGATTATGCTGTGACAACGCTCTCATTTTCAAGGAATATTCTGATGTCCTCTGGAGTTAGTTGCTCAACACCTTCAGGCATTTCTAATTCAGGTCCTTCATCAGGTTCGCTGCCGCCTACTTGATCATCTTTATTGTTAACATTATCTACATTTGCTTGAGTATTGGAGTGTGCATAATCTTGATTTAGATTATCATCCCATGGCCAATTAAAGGAATTTTCTGCTGCATCTTCTCCCTTGTGTTGATTTCCATAATCTTCATAGTATTCTTCATCTACATTGTCTTCATCTTGTTCACCAAATTTTGGTTGTTCTTTTTCGAAATCTTCATCTTCATCTACCATGAGTGACTGTGAGCTTGCGTACCTTCCAGTAATCATGAAGGTTTTGTTCTGCAAATGAAATTTATTTGACAACAACATATCATCCTATGTTTTTGTAAAATATGTTAAACAAGCTAATGCAACAAAAATCATTTAAAATATTTGTTTTTTCTGCATATTCTTGTACCTCAGTACCCATGGGCTCCATTCTTGAGTTGGCATTGTATTGCATAAATTCCTACAAAACGGAACATGTAAGGTTTTTTTCAAAAGATGATAATTTGCATCTTATATTTTAAAACTAATATTTTCTTACTTGAGAGAGCATTGGAGACTCAACAGATAATAGCATATCCATGTAAGACATTCCCACACCTTGTGTCATTAAAACCTGAAAAGAATTTCTATAACAGTTAAAACAATTGTTATGACATTTGTAGTTGTAATTTTAGATTATTTTTCATTGTAGTAATGTATTTTACTACACATCCATGCAGTAGTAGCTGTTACTATTTGTTGCTAGTAAAGCAGTTAATGCTAGTTAAGTGGTAAGAGTTACCAGGGGGTTACTACATCTATTGCATTTATTCACCTACCATAGTTAAGGCAGTATATATTAACAGCTACACCCACAACTACTCTCTCCAGACCACCCATTGCGACCAGATCTGAAGTCTTTTCCCCTTCTGGTTCAAAGGAGGAGTAGAGGGATCCATTTTGTTTGCTCCTGGGTGGGGGCTTGGAAAGCTGCTCGAGGTAAGTGTGAGGACCATTTGTACTATCTGTTGCTTTGTGGTCCAGCCAAACTGCCTCTTCCTCATTTTCTGCTTTTTCTTTTCTTTCATTAGGTTTTCTTGTGTTTTGTGGTAGTTTTCTACTTTTTCCAAGTCCTTTGTTTATGCAATATTTCTATTAGGTTATAGGATCTCTGTATTTCTTTAGTTCCCTTGAAATCTGGAAGGAACTCATAGTATAAATATTGTTTTTCTAAATGGTAATGAAAGTGTGGTGCTTCTAATCCAGTTTTAAAAACCTCACAGTTATGGATGAATCATACTTGTTTTCATGGAAATATGCAAACAGTAACTGACAACTGATGCGGCGTGGTGTATATATATAAATATGTAACACCCCAGGTATCAACCCTACCTGGCGATGCTACACCTACTTTAAACATTTCCAACAACAAGACAATATTGTAAATTTCAGCAAAATCTCCTTTGTTTATGGGAATAACCAAGACAATAAAGATAAGCATACACCTCTAATATTAACCATACACGCAACTACCAGATTAAACAAGACCAAGTTAAATTTCGTGTCAAAGATGGTATCACATCAACCAACACTGTAGTCACAATAACATACCCCAAGCCTTAAAGTAAATAAAGAGTCAAGAGCAATCTTGATCAAGGCTAAACTATTCTAGGTATGGAAGGTTGTAATGTGTGAAGGTAGTGTTTCAAATCATGTAGAGGTGCTACTCCCAGCCCCATGAATATCGTCCTCAAAGGCGGTACCTAAAAACATAAAATCCACAAGGGTGAGTACAAAGTACTCAACAAGTACATAAAGGGATAATAAGCATTGCACAAAACATGACACCAACGATTATCTTTTAACACTTATCATAATGCAATGATGCTCTTGTATGCCTATATGCTCTTTACTTTCACTTTTATTTGCATATACCGGTATCGCTTGAGTGGACACCCGTCGGCGTCCACTCACTCCAACTTGTGGAGGTTGCCGACAATGTGGACCGCAGCCCATCATCGACGGTCTCAAGTGCCTACCTCAGTAGGTCACACCACTATGCACTTTCTTTAACATGATATGCAAAATGCAAAGCGCAACTTTATCATTTTCTATAACCTCTTCATCTCCACACATATAAACATTATCTAGCCACGATAGAATAAATAACAAGTGCTCGAAAATAAAAGTCAAGTGAAGGGGATCATGCAAAGTATTATCCCGTTATGAACTTGCCTCAACCGTGTAAACCGTAAACTGTAGGAGTCCAAACCAGAGGTACCAACACCTGTTGTTAAAACATATAGCACTCAATACATATCATCACTTTACCAGCATACATGAAAAAAAAAATCGCTCCTATGTGCATGACTATCTCAGAAATCTTCACAAATAATTATGGGACAACATCTAAATACTAAAAAAGATAATCTGAACGTAAAGAATTCTGCTGGCTATGACCAGACCAAGAACACTATTATTTACCCTAATTGTAATCTCTAGTGACACAACCATTAAGTCCAAACTATTAAGCAGCTGACTCGCCGCTAACTCGTAGGCAACAAAAACTCAAGATCACTACTTACAATCCAAGCAATTATCTCACCGTGCAACAAACTAGTATGTGTTAAGGAATATTAAATCAGCTTTCCAAGGGCTGACAGGTTACACAAGCTTCTATATCTAAAAGCTACAGAACTAACTCACTTCAAGACACTAAAGTACTACAGAATTTTGGACACCAAAACCAGTCCCCTAGGCCTCGATGCCTGACCAGATTTTACTCCCAGGGAGTAACGGGGTACAACCAGAAAGTACCACAAAATATTTTAAGGTGCAGGGAAAGTTCTCTAACACATAAGCAGCCTAAAAGAATTATAAAATTTCTAGGGATCCACAAATACATCTGCAGATCACCGTAACCCTGTCTTACTAGCACCTAAACCAGATTTACTATCTACAAAGCACTCTCATTGATACAAGTGCCAGCAGCCATGACCAGAAACTACAAAGGACATGCTCGCCACATGGCCGATTCTACTCAGACAAACAAATGATCGGCTAATGACCTAGAGAGAAGAGGACTAATGGGAACTGCGCGTACCGGACCACCAAGCAGTTCCCGGCAAGTAGGTTCCACGCAGAGACGGACCTATCCACATAGAGCGGTGTCAGGACCTCGCAGCAGCGGCGACGGCAACCCGATGGCGATGATGCTGAAGGGGGGAACGGAGCGGTGGTGGCGGCAAGGGCACTAGCACTGGGAGACTATAGGGCAGATAGTAGCGACAGCGTCCAACTCGACCTTAACATACGGGCAACACAAAGGCTGTACAAGTCCAGATCGTCTGAAACAAGAAGCCCGGCCCATCCCAATACTTCTCCACGTTGTAGGAATAAAGGGGACAGAGTCTAGCTTTTTACTACCAACACTACAAAGAGCAACTCGATACTAGCATAGGCACTCAAAAACGAGATCGTGAGTTCAGCACTAGCACACACTAAATTTTCTCTCCTTTTTTTCTTTTCTTTTCTTTCCTCTAATTTCCTATTCACAAAGGCATAGTTAAATATCCTCAAAGTCCTATTAAATTTCTTAAATAGGTACAGATAGTTAGCATCAAAATTTGGGATATTACATTCTTACCCCCTTAAACAGAATTCGACCCCGAATTCTTTCTCACTTTACTGTTCATAGAAAGCACAATATGTACAAAACAAAAAACTAGACTTGAACAATTATAATAGAACTCTCACACAAGCAAGCAGGACAAGGGGCCATGTCGTGTTATGGTCTGCTTGTTTTAACCACAGAACATTCATATATTTAAGCGACCTATTCCTCATCACTCTCTCAGACACCTCCAGATATCCTCACAGAATTTTGAAAGTGATATCATAAAATCAAAAAACTTTTATACACACTATTTACCGCGCCAACTCGAGATGGTAAGATAACTTCCTCACTCGTGACACCATCATGAAAGACCAAACCATCATGGGCTAGGTTTTCTTTTGATGACGGACCTCTAACACCTTTAGTGTTTGACCCCCTTAAGATTACCTCTTTAACTACTAGAACTTCAACATTTACCCTTAAAATCAGCTTAGCTCTTTATGCCAGCGCTTTGCCGCCAACAAGCATTGACTAATCTATGTTACTGTCCTTAAAGTTTGTTGAACCCAATCTAGTCGCCCAGACATTCCAATAAAGTGGAGACCTACGCTTTCTTCCTTTCAAAGCCTCAAAAGGTGCCATAAGTATGAAGCTTGGTAGTTGATATTATAAGCAAACCTTACAAATAGCCTACCAGCTCCCTTGGCAAGCTGACACAACCTCTCAAGATATTTTCTAGAGTTTGGGTTGTAAGGTCTGTGGATGAAACACAGTACTAAGTCTAAACTGTGTATGTAAGGTACCCCGAAAGCTCTCTCTCAAGATTGTGATGCAACCTTAGCATCCCGACCAGTCGCAATGGTCTAGGAACCCCATGCAGCCTTACTACGTCTCGCTCATAAATCAGTGCCAAGTCTTTTGCACAGTCTATTGTGCGGACAGGAACATAAAACGAGTGGCTTTGCTAAGGCAACAAGACCATGTGAATTGCATCCTTTCTGATCCTTGTACAAGCTAGGCTAGTAAGGAGAACCAAAAAAACGGTCATACTGGGACCTCCAAGGATTGCAACACTCCTAATACCCTCTTAAGAATCTTTCTCCACCACTAAGTCTATTTCAGGTCATGATAAATCTTTGACTTTCCATGATCAAAGGTGTATGGGATATGATGTGTCTCTCTAAGAATGTCCTCCACCCGAGAGCTACTAATAAACAACCTTGATCCGTGTAAAGTGAACACTCTAGTTCTACCTTAACGAATGCGCTCAAGCAGTTGCTGAAACAAACTAAAAGCAGTCATATTGTTGTGCCTCTATCTATAGGATGAATCATGTCTCCTCATGTGCTACACCAGCAATCCAATACAATCGACAGTGGGAGGAACAAACTTATGACCACGAGTGTCTGAAAATAAAATTCGCCTTGCCTAGGTTTTACTGGATAGAGAGTTCATAGTCCTCTTTAAATTTCTCCACCATCTTTTTCCTCAAGTATAACTCCTATTTTGTGAAGATGTAATTGGGACTTATGATGTGTGAAACTATCACAAGATTCTGTAACGATAATGTGTCCAAATCTTGAGTGCGCAGACCACAAGTACAAGTTCTATATCAAGAGTAAGATAGTTCTGCTCATGTTCTTTTTCAACCGGGTATATGCATAAGAAATAACGTTCCCATCTTGTGTGAGCACACAGATGACCTAAACAATCCACTTTTGAAAGCCTAAACTCACATTTGTCTATCTTCTCTCTTTTTTTCAAAGTCTCAAGCACAAGACTCAAGTGGCACTCATGATCTCCTTCATAGGAATATATGAGGATATCATCAATTAACAATACCAAAAATTTCAAGGAGCCCACATAGGATATTGTTCATTGTCTCCATAAAGATGGCAGGGGCATTGGTTAGTCCAAAAAAAATACTTTATATTCTTAATGCCCATAATTACTAGAGAAAAACTATTTTCAATATCACATACCCGCGCATGAATTTGATTATGGCCGGAATGGAGATCGATCTTGGAGAACATGGCTCCATTGAGTTGATCAAACAAGTCCCCTATACGGGACAATGGACAATTGTTACCACATAGAGCTCGGTGATTCAAGTACTTTCGTCAACTACCATCTCTCTAGGATGTGAATATAACCGACGCTCTCCAAGGAGAGACCCTACGTGAATTCAAGCCTTTTAATAACATATCGCTTCTTCAATTCTCCTTGAATTGGTTGCAACAAATGATAAGGAGACAAAGGAAGGTCGAATACTAGGAATAAGATCGATATGGAACTCCACATACCGTTCTCAAAAAACTTGGAACCACACATGGTATAGTGGTCATATACAATTGTCCTTGTCCTTGGAAAATAAAGGAATCCTTACAAAAAAAGGAAGATGTTGTGAGACCATATAATCAACTTTTTTTAACTTTGAAATACAACTAGAGAAAACAATGAAACCTATAAGAAACTCTCATGGTGGTCAAGAAGGGCGCATTCAGGTAAGGTAACATAAAAAACAAAGGTTTATCCTCACCGCATCTCCTACACTTGGCAGCGGTTGCCACTATTACATGTGGAACATATCGTACCGTTCTATTGTTCAGGCTAAACAACATCGTTTCTCAGCTAATTAAAGGGAAAGGTACAAAGCGGTTCACCACTCCAATGTACTAAGAGTGAATAATAAGGGTAAGTGGTATGGGGGCCAATCCATCCCGCACCCAAACTATTAACTTTGTAACTGGAATAGTAAAATCTGCAACGCCTAACACTCGGGCATCCTCACTAGCATTGCAAATAGATTTCATGGGCATGAACCAAGGTTCAAGGTTGACTCCCATATATCATTCTTGCAAAGCTGCTAAAAACTAAATTATCGTTTTTTAATAAAAAACGGCAGGATTGTCTGTAAAAGAAATTTTTGAAAAACAAAGAGTCCCTTTATGGATGGTTAGCAAATTGATCTATAAAAATAACACTTATACAAAGGATAAAGGTAGGACAAACTTATCAGATAGAAGAATAGCCTCAGGGAGAAGGCTTCAAGAAACAAAATGATTATTGAACCTTTTTTTGTTAAGAACAACTAGGTTGCCTCGAAGGAGAAAGCACCATCATCATACTTTATACTCAGTAGCAGAGAATGCACACCAACAGATGTGAAGGAAGAGTACAAGAGACAAATATTAGGACATATAGAAAGTGTTAAACTAGAACACTTATGGTTTGTGGAACCACTACCAGATGGCGATCATCAAACCAACGAAAGTGTGCAGGGGATACACTACAAAGAATAGGTGGATGGAAATAAGGAAGCCAAGTGAAAATTTGTCATTTTGGAGGCATGGATTGAGGAAAGATCTTCTCATAATGATAACATTGTTTTATCTACCACACTACTACACTGGCCAACTCATCTTAACAATTACAGTCAGTTCTCTCAAACTTCTTTGATATCAAATCATCAACAATCTACGCAAACACAAATTTATGCTTCCATGCTAAACATTATAATTAAATTACAGTTCGATGGAGTAACATAAATATCCAAATCTATCAATCCAATACTTTCATCATTTTTCACACAAAACTAGCATAAAAGATCAAATATTTAAGTTCCCTTCTAATGGTGAATTCATCAACCATGAAGAGTCTCTCTATCTCTCTCCTTCTATAGTTAACTACAAACCAAAGGGGGGCTAATGGTAACCGAAACAAGACATAAGACTCTAAGGGCGACTGTCTGCCCACACGCACAACAACATATTTGGATAGAAGATAATAACATAAAATACATATAGGAAGCGTAAATGCAATGCATGAACCAAACCCATCCTATTGTGCACCAGTGTGTCAGATTTGAAGTTGTTCAAATTTTAAATCATGTTTTTTTAGTTTTTTTGGTTGGATAAATAAGAGTTTTAGTTGTTAAGAATCTTGGCAAATTATCCTTTTTACTATTAAACTACTCTAGAGACCTAAAGCCTAGGCTCTGATACCAACTGTAACACCCCAGGTATCAACCCTACCTGGCGATGCTACACCTACTTTAAACATTTCCAACAACAAGACAATATTGTAAATTTCAGCAAAATCTCCTTTGTTTATGGGAATAACCAAGACAATAAAGATAAGCATACACCTCTAATATTAACCATACACGCAACTACCGGATTAAACAAGACCAAGTTAAATTTCATGTCAAAGATGGTATCACATCAACCAACACTGTAGTCACAATAACATACCCCAAGCCTTAAAGTAAATAAAGAGTCAAGAGCAATCTTGATCAAGGCTAAACTATTCTAGGTATGGAAGGTTGTAATGTGTGAAGGTAGTGTTTCAAATCATGTAGAGGTGCTACTCCCAGCCCCATGAATATCGTCCTCAAAGGCGGTACCTAAAAATATAAAATCCACAAGGGTGAGTACAAAGTACTCAACAAGTACATAAAGAGATAATAAGCATTGCACAAAACATGACACCAACGATTATCTTTTAACACTTATCATAATGCAACGATGCTCTTCTATGCCGATATGCTCTTTACTTTCACTTTTCTTTGCGTATACCGGTATCGCTTGAGTGGACACCCGTCGGCATCCACTCACTCCAACTTGTCGAGGTTGCCGACAATGTTGACCGCAGCCCATCATCGACGGTCTCAAGTGCCTACCTCAGTAGGTCACACCACTATGCACTTTCTTTAACATGATAAGCAAAATGCAAAGCGCAACTTTATCCTTTTCTATAACCTCTTTATCTCCACACATATAAACATTATCTAGCCACGATAGAATAAATAACAAGTGCTCGAAAATAAAAGTCAAGTGAAGGGGATCATGCAAAGTATTATCCCGTTATGAACTTGCCTCAACCGTGTAAACCGTAAACTATAGGAGTCCAAACCAGAGGTACCAACACCTGTTGTTGAAACATATAGCACTCAATACATATCATCACTTTACCAGCATACATGAAAAAATATATAATCGCTCCTATGTGCACGACTATCTCAGCAATCTTCACAAATAATTATGGGACAACATCTAAATACTAAAAAAGATAATCTGAACGTAAAGAATTCTGCTGGCTATGACCAGACCAAGAACACTATTATTTACCCTAATTGTAATCTCTAGTGACACAACCATTAAGTCCAAACTGTTAAGCAGCTGACTCGCCGCTAACTCGTAGGCAACAAAAACTCAAGATCACTACTTACAATTGTAACAACCCAAATTTTTGGGAAATAGAAATAAATGGATTTATTAAAATACCAAATTTTGGAGACAACAAAAACTTTTACTTTGAATACCAGATTCATTTCTTGTCGTTCAACAATTGGAAATTTGAGCATGTTTGCTCGCATGATTCAAATAAAAATAATAGGAGAAAAGTTTTAAACCAAATACTTTGAGCAAAACGTTTCACTCCTTTTCTTTTTAAAAGAAAATTGTTGGAAAGAAATTAAAACCCTATTGCAATAAACCCAGCTGCTTGTTTTAGTCGTTGGAATAAAAATACCCATTTTGAAAACCATTTTCATGCCTCCAACTAGTACTTCAAAAATGAGTTGAGTCACCTTTTTCAAAATCCACTACCTTAGGAATTTATTTGAAACAGCAAAATTTGTAAACTTATTTCCAAAACCTTTGCGAAAATCCACATGATTTCTTAGCCAATCTTTGATACCACAATAAACCCTTGTTTATAAAATAGTTTATTTGATGCAAATTTGTTCTCTATCTATTTAAATCTTGCATGAATGCATGCTAAAACTTCTTAGCACACTCTAAAGTAATTAAAGGCAGGCAAGCACAAACAACAAGAAAGAAAACAGAATAAACAAGCAACAGCACAAAACCCTAAACATAAGAAAAAGGATCTAGAAAATGTTATTGACTACACCACTTTCCCTTCTATATTAAGAAATAGTTGAACTAGACCATCATAGTTCTCTCCACAGTAGATAAGAACAAGTTATAAGTATTCAATGCCTACAAAGTTTGAAACCAAAAACCACCTCGAACACTATTTAATTATCGGCCAATGTTCGAATCTTAAACAAATGCCATTTGAATCTTTTATTTGAATTACATCAAAACCTCACCATCTTACCTCAGATAATTCACACACATTACCCATCATATATAATGATCAACCAAGCTTGCATACTTCAGATTTTACTTCAAAAGTTTCATTTAGTCATTTCAACAAACACTTGGTGGGCAGAAATCTGCAAAGGTACAAGTTGGTACAAGGACCAGTAGCCAGCCCCCTCTCTGTCCTTCCCACAGTGTCCCTGCCTCTCCTAGATTGTCCTGGTGTCGACGCCCCCTCACCCCTGCCCAGACCCGACCGTGAGACATGGAAGAAAGGAGGAGAAACAACCCGGACCCCCCCCATCTCTCTGCCTCTCCTCTGCCCTGTCAAGCACGCCAGCACGCTTGTGACAACACCATAGTGGACAGCCGCGCACGCCAGCAAGCCCCCCAAAGCCGCCACGCCCGGCCTTGACCGTTGCACGCTGCCGGACCACCACCTCGGCCATCTCCTGGTGTCCCCCTCCCCGGCCTATATAAGGATCCCCCAAGCCCTCCATCGAACTCGCACCACTCCTAGAAACCTTCCAGACATCCTTGTTCCCTCTCTCGTTGCCTGGTTCCAGTTCAAGCTCGCCGCCGGCGAGATCGGACACCGAGCAGCGCCGCCGTTCCCGACCACCGTTCACCGCCATTCTCATACTAGGCGACCGAGTAGACCCTCGGCAACCTCCTAGACAAGGTCCCATCACCCCTCAACTCCTCCCTCGAGCTCTCCGGCGACGCCGTCCCCGCAGACCACCGCCACGGCCACCTCTGCTTCCCGGCGTTCCCGGCCGCCTCTCGAGCTTCCGCGGGTACTAGGCGGACGAGGAGAAGCTAGGCGTTCTTTTCTGCCCCGCACCGTCAAGGTCCTCTTCCCCTGCGCCGATCCCCGTCACTGCCCTCTTCCCTCTGGTCACGGTGAGTTCCTCTTTGTAACGCGAGGACGAGGAAGACCCCGCTCGTACCGATTCGGTCCATTAAGTTCTGACCGGACGGGCCCCCTTGTCAGCTAAAGTCTTTATTTATTTTCTTTTCATTCCCTGCACCGGAACGAGCTAACGGGCCGGCCTGACTCGGTTCCCCGGCCCAGATTCGTTCCAGCTCGTTTATGTTTTTTTTGAGAAATAGTTTAATATTTGTGGAATTACTGCAACTTCAAACTCAAATTCTTAAAGTTGTACCATTTCAAATGTAGCAAATAAGATACCATTGGAAAGCTTAGAAGATGCCCTATCCCATGGAAGTGTTTTCAACACATTTAGACTTATAGTTTTAATTCATCAAAAATAACAAAACATGAGCTTTTCCACCTTAGAAAATCCATATCAAATCAAATAAAATTCCTAAAAATATAAATCGAACTCTAGAAATTCACAATTAGTGATACCCATCTGCCTATAGAATTAGATATCATTTTTGAACCTTATAAAGTAAATGCTATTTACCTATATGGTTAAATAGGCATTTGCCATATAGGATCTTATTAAACTCAAACCTATAATCAAAATTTTTATGGAACCCTTATTGTTAAACCACATTTCCAAATACCTATGTGTAGGTATTGATCTTAGTCCATGTGGACTTGTAGGAGTTATTTGGAAATTTAAATACTACATGGTAGTAATTAGAAACTCAAACTTGCACACCTATTTCAAAATAAATGGAAATGATATGAAACCAATTCGAATCAACCACATTTCTAAATATTACTCTATAACCCTTGATCCAATTCAACTAGGATTAATAGATTGTACTTGTAGATTCAAACTTGATCACTAAATATTTGCAAACTAGAAATGGCTTCCATAAAAGAAAAATACTGCAAATCCTATGAAGCCTCTTTGGTTGAACCATAATCTGGAATATGTACTTGTGGTCTATGACCATGGTCAATAAGGATTTGCAAGAGATATTTCATGATTCAAAGTAAATTCAATCCTCACTTAAGTCAACAAAGTGATAATTCCCTCTATATGAACTCAATTAAGTTTAAGCCACTCTCCATAGCATTCTTAGATAACTTTCCTTACCCTAGTATCCTTGATTGTTGAATGTGTGTGGTTTGTGAAATGTTTGGTGATTGTATGTATTTATTTTTCAACGATTAGACGACAAAGAGAGTAAGGAGAATGGATCCCAAAGTCCACCAAGAAATGGAGATGGAGATCAACCAATCCAAGATGAAGTTGAAGACTATTTTGACATTGCCAAGCCAGGCAAGCCATCTTTTGAATCATACTCCAAATGCCTAGTTTTCCTATTGCATTCTATTTGTTTTTAAGTAAATTGCATGATTGAATTGCTACTTTAGAATGATAGTTGTGTAGTGATATCTGGCTTAGCAAGAGTATCAAGCTGAGTTTATCCCACACCTCCTTAGTTGTAGCATCACTATTAGTAGTTGCTTAGTCGCTAATAAGATTGAAGTCATCTATAGGGGAACCCTATTGGAAGTGGTGACTTGAACTTGAAAGCTTGAATGGGAGACTACTCATACATGATGTATTTCTGAAAGAAAATAATCTTGACTAAGGACTATGGAATGTATTTTGAAATGATAATAAGTGATGTACTATGTGAGCCAACCATACAGTACGACCACACTACCCCTAAATGGGAAGGGGCATAGTCTGTAGCTTGTTTACCCTAGTATGGGAGACCTTGTATCATCCTTTATAGAAGTGCACCGTGCGCGGGTACTTCCGAACCGGGTGGAAATTTCCATTCATGCAGCATCCTGTAACGGGTAAAACTAGAGACGCTGAAACGGAGATGTCCGTGTCTCGGGCTCTAGGAAAGGATCCTATACTAGAGTGAACAAGTGAAAGAGTTTGTTTGATTATCTGAACCTCGCATACTTGATGTATGATGATCCGTGGATTTCTCCCGGCAGATGTATCGAATCTTGTGGGTAAAGTGTACCCCTCTGCAGAGGTTTCAAAACTATTCGAATAGTCGCGTCCGCGGTCATGGACAGTTGGCAAGCTGTACTTGACTTTTGTCAAGAATGTTAACAACTTAAGGTGAACTTGGTGAATGACTTGACTTGATATTTGATGTTGACCAACACTTGAAGTTCCTCTTTAGATTTAACTTAGAGAATTAAATCTTCTTCTCTACTAATGAACATTCTTGGGAAACAAAACTAGATTTTTTGCAAATAAACTTAGTGCTTAGTCCACCATATCAACCATGCATATCCCTTTCATCACTTTGTTTATAAGATGGTTTGCGAGTGCATCCAATGTACTCATGGCTGTGTCCCTGGCTATTAACTTGGCCAGACTTGAAGGAGAAAGGTCATGAAGGAAGGACATTCAGACGACTTTGTGAATTAGGCTCGTTTCCTACTGTCCGCTTTGCCTATGCGGTTGAAGCTTGACAATATGGACCCAAAGTGTTATTCCGCTGCATGTTGATGTAATATAAGGTTTGGTCTGTGCGACCACCTATGTAATCCCCTTTATTTACTATTAATGTCTATGACTGTGATATCAACTACGTTATGTAAATCACAACAATGATTCTGGGATTGTGATGGATTACATAACGGGCACTTCGAATTTGTTATAAATTCGGGGGTGTTACAAGTTGGTATCAGAGCCTAGGCTGACTCTAGGAAACCCTAGTTAGCATGGTCATTAGAAAATGATATCTCTGATATCACAAGTTTGGTATCAGGACTATCATGACCTTAGGAGACCTTAGTTAGTATGGTCGTTAGCTAAGAAAGTGATATTTTACCAAACACTTATTTCTACAAAAGATACTTATTTGCTTTGGTATCCAAAGCCAATCTTATACCCTCATCTTATTCACTTGAAATTTCTTATACTCTCAACTTATGCTCTCAAAATATTTTGACAAAGATTTTTTTTATGAACCTCTTTGATTACAATTTTTTTAAAAATAATTTGTTTACTCTATTCCTCATCTACTTCAAATATATACTATGGACGATATACCAACCTAAGACCGAAGGACTTTTGGATCAAAAGATTAGGGACTCAATATTTTTCAAGACTTCAACCTTGGATGTCAACTACGACCGCTACCATCGAAAGAGAGTCTCTTCATCTGATCCAGAAATCTTTCAACAAGAGTCAAACCTGTGAGACAAAGACTTCAAGAGCAAAGAGAGAGTGATCAGAAATGATGAAGACCCAGCAACCTTTTGACCCAGAGGATTTATAGGAAATGCTTAGTTGATGTCATTAAGCTGCCCTTACCTCACGATTATTAAGTGTGCTTAGTGCCTTGTGTGTTTGAATGATTGATTTGTTTTGAGATGTGTTGCTCATATGCCATCCGTCAACATGTAGCAGCCATCCCAACAATTTATTTGTTCAAAAATGTTTTGGCTTTTCTAGCCCAACATAAGCCCAAAAATATATACAAAGTCTATGAGAAACTTTATGAAGACTTTTTCCACTCCTCTATTGCAGAGCGTGATCCTGAACATGCATCCAATGCTTGCAAGCCCACCATTTAAGCTATGTACTAACCGCGGTAAAGCCAGCTCAGAATTTGAGTTTCACCTCAATGGAATTGCCCGAGAGTACCAAAGGAAGTCCCACCTGAAGCAGATTCCAATAAGGGACCTAGGAAATGTTTACACTCGACCAATATGTTATGCATGTGGAGAAACATGCCATGTTGCCCGTTTATGCCCCAATAAAAAGGATTCAAGCCTAGATCACCTAAAGAAGAAGGCTTGTAGCCGTTGTGGAGAAGAAAGCCATCAAGCCAGCCAGTGCCCCGACAACTGTCCCAACTGCGAAGACAACCATCCATTTGGAGAATGCCTACAAGTCATATCACCTGTTTCCAATGTGAGAGTAGTACCCATGTTCCAGCCAACTGTCCCATCAACTACTTGGTGTCAGCTATATCCAAGATCCAGCCAAACAATTTTCAACTAGCAGCACATGTGGTCCAGGCTAGCAAAGAGCATGAAGATCTTATACAACAAAAGAAGATCAACATTGTCTGCTGGGAGTGCGGTACCAAGGGGCACTACTCAAACGAGTGCCGAAAGAAGCTTAACCCTGCACCCACCACCTATCACAAATATCCAAAACCCCATAATTATTGAAGATAGTGCTAAAGGAGTCTACAATCCCAACGTCCGCATACGAAGAAAGCCACCTTCCCAGAGTACCATGAAGTAGTTTTTGTCAACCTGAAGGCACAAAGAGAAGGAACATCAGGAATCAGCCACCAAGTATCCCGAAGTTGCGCTTAGCTAGAAGTTAGTATCAACAAGTTGAATCAAGATTTTGAAGCACATGTCAAGAAGAAGCCTTAGTCTCCCAAGTTTGGTACTAGTAGTCTCGTTTACCTATTTGTAAAACCAGAAGGAGACATGTAATTCCCAAGACCTTTTCTTTAATGAAATCCTATGGTTTAACCCAAAAATATTTTGTGTGTGATTGATTGTTGCAATTGTATGTGCTTGATGAGGATGTGTTTTGGCTCATTTGGCCTTATCACATTTTGGGTGTACCCAATCTTTATCCTGATAGAAATCAAAATCCACTTATCTATCTCTTATCTGGTAATCTCATTTCTCAATCTATTTAAATCTTAACTTATGAATCTCGAGACGAGATTCTTTTTAAGGGGGGAAGATTGTAACAACCCAAATTTTTGGGAAATAGAAATAAATGGATTTATTAAAATACCAAATTTTGGAGACAACAAAAACTTTTATTTTAAATACCAGATTCATTTCTTGTCGTTCAACAATTGGAAATTTGAGCATGTTTGCTCGCATGATTCAAATAAAAATAATAGGAGAAAGGTTTTAAACCAAATACTTTGAGCAAAACGTTTCACTCCTTTTCTTTTTAAAAGAAAATAGTTGGAAAGAAATTAAAACCCTATTGCAATAAACCCAGCTGCTTGTTTTAGTCGTTGGAATAAAAATACCCATTTTGAAAACCATTTTCATGCCTCCAACTAGTACTTAAAAAATGAGTTGAGTCACCTTTTTCAAAATCCACTACCTTAGGAATTTATTTGAAACAGCAAAATTTGTAAACTTATTTCCAAAACCTTTGCGAAAATCCACATGATTTCTTAGCCAATCTTTGATACCACAATAAACCCTTGTTTATAAAATAGTTTATTTGATGCAAATTTGTTCTCTATCTATTTAAATCTTGCATGAATGCATGCTAAAACTTCTTAGCACACTCTAAAGTAATTAAAGGCAGGCAAGCACAAACAACAAGAAAGAAAACAGAATAAACAAGCAACAACACAAAACCCTAAACATAAGAAAAAGGATCTAGAAAATGTTATTGAGTACACCACTTTGCCCTTCTATATTAAGAAATAGTTGAACTAGACCATCATAGTTCTCTCCATAGTAGATAAGAACAAGTTATAAGTATTCAATGCCTACAAAGTTTGAAACCAAAAACCACCTCGAACACTATTTAATTATCGGCCAATGTTCGAATCTTAAACAAATGCCATTTGAATCTTTTATTTGAATTACATCAAAACCTCACCATCTTACCTCAGATAATTCACACACATTACCCATCATATATAATGATCAACCAAGCTTGCATACTTCAGATTTTAATTCAAAAGTTTCATTTAGTCATTTCAACAAACACTTGGTGGGCAGAAATCTGCAAAGGTACAAGTTGGTACAAGGACCAGTAGCCAGCCCCCTCTCTGTCCTTCCCACAGTGTCCCTGCCTCTCCTAGACTTTCCTGGTGTCGATGCCCCCTCACCCTTGCCCAGACCCGACCGTTAGACATGGAAGAAAGGAGGAGAAACAACCCGGACCCCCCATCTCTCTGCCTCTCCTCTGCCCTGTCAAGCACGCCAGCACGCTCGTGACAACACCACAGTGGACAGCCGCGCACGCCAGCAAGCCCCCCAAAGCCACCGCGCCCGGCCTTGACCGTTGCACGCCGCCGGACCACCACCTCGGCCATCTCCTGGTGTCACCCTCCCCGGCCTATATAAGGAGCCCCCTGATACGTCTCCAACGTATCTATAATTTTTGATGCTCCATGCTTGTTTTTACACCATTTGCCTAATGTTTCGTTACACTTCGTGGCACTTTTATACATTTTCCGGAACTAACCTATTAACAAGTTGCCACAGTGCCAGTTCCCTGTTTTCTGCTGTTTTTGTGTTTCAGAAGTGATACACAGGAAATATTCTCGGAATTGGACGAAACAAATTCCTAAAGTCTTATTTTACCCGGAAGCTTCCAGAGATCCGAAGGAGAGTAGGAGGGGGGCCACCAGGGCCCCACACGCAGGGCTAGCACAGCCAGGGCCTAGGCCGCGCCACCCTGGCGTGAGGGCACCTGGCCCCTCCTCTGACATCGCCCCTTTGCCTATAAAGACCCCCCGACGGAAAAAACCTAAGTACCCAATCACTTTTTCAGAACACATCGCAATCCGCCGCCACCGTCGACTCGAAGATCGGGAGGGTCCAGAAGCTCTTCCCGGCACCCTGCCGGAGAGGGGAATCGCCACCGGAGGTCTTCTTCATCGCCATGCTTGCCTCCGGAGCGATGAGTGAGTAGTCTACCTTGGACTATGGGTCCATAGCAGTAGCTAGATGGTTGTCTTCTCCACCATGTGCTTCATGTTTAGATCTCATGAGCTGCCCTACATGATTGAGATCACCGTTATGTAATTCTACATGTTTGGTTTGTTGGGATCCGAAGAATATTGGTGATTATGATTGAGTTGCTGTACTGAATATTATCTTTTGTTATCTCTATGTTGTTTATGATCTTGCATGCTCTCCGTTGTTAGTAGCTATCTTGGCCGAGTAGTTGCTAGTGACTCCAAGAGGGGGTATTTATGCTCGATAGTGGGTTCATGCCTCTATTTAACCTGGGGGAGTGACAGAAACCTCTAAGGTTGTAGATGTGTTGTTGCTACTAGGGAGAAAACAACATTCATATGCTCAAGGGCATATGCTTTGTTTACATTACACACTTTGCTTAATGCAATTATCCGTTGTTCGCAACTTAATACTCATGGGGTGTTCGGACGATATCCCCGTGAGTGGATTATTAGTCATAGATGCAGTTGGATGGCGGTCTATGTATTTTGTTGTAATGCCCAGAGTAAATCTCATAGTGATCTTCTTGACATATCACGTTTATCTTTATTCTATCAATTGCCCAACTGTAATTTGTTTACCCAGCATGTGTTATTTATCTTATGGAGAGACACCACTAGTGAACTGTGGACCCCGGTCCTATTTCCATCATATTGCTATCACCTGTTTACTTTACTCGCAATGTTTACTTTATTCGCATACTCTATTGTTTTCCACTCGATACGCTCATAACCTTTGTTTGAAGCAAACCGGTGAGATTGACAACCTCATCGCAAGTTGGGAATGAAGTACTTGGTTGTGTTGTGTGCAGGTTCCACGTTGCAGCTAGCAAGCAAAGCTTGGACGAGGCGCCATATATAAATTGTCCGAAGCTGTCGCAAGCTAGCAAGCATCACCTTCAGTCTTTTGTCTCTCCTCTCCAAGAACGATTAAACCTTGGTTTCTTAACTGAGGGAAAACTAGCTGCTATACTCATCACACCTTCCTCTTGGGGTTCCCAACGGGCTAGTTATTCACCACGCACAAGGACCGTCTGCTACGCGTCAACTTGGCACCAGCAGCCTCTTTTCTGGCACCGTTGCCGGGGACTAAAGAAGAATACCTCCAAAGAAAGAAGAAGAAGCTCCCACGTCAACTACACGCCAGCAAGTCTTTTCTGGCGCCGTTGCCGAGGAGGAAGTAGAAGACTTCTGCGAGGGGAGTTTTCGCACGCACATCCTTTACTTTGTTTTATTGTTTTGCTTTACTTTATTTATTTTACCTGCATCGTTTTATATCAAAAACCCAAAAAAATTAGAATCCTTGGTAGTTGTTTTTACTTGTTTACTTTCGTTTTGCTGAAATGGCCAATCCCGAAAACACCAAGTTGTGTGACTTCACTAGCACAAACAATAGTGATTTTATCTGCACTCCTATTGCACCACCTGCTCCTGCTGCAAACTTTTATGAGATTAAGCCTGCTTTGTTGAACCTTGTTATGAAAGAGCAATTCTCTGGTGCTAGTACTGAAGATGCTGCAGCACATCTCAACAATTTTGTTGAGCTATGTGAGATGCAGAAATATAAGGATGTAGAAAGTGATATTATTAAGCTCAAGTTGTTTCCTTTTTCTTTGAGAGGAAAAGCTAAAGATTGGTTGCTGTCTTTGACTAAGAATAGTATTGATTCATGGGCTAAGTGTAAGGATGCTTTTATTGGTAGATACTATCCTCCTGCTAAGATTATATCTCTGCGCAGCAATATTATGAAATTTACTCAGTTTGATAATGAACATGTCGCTCAAGCTTGGGAAAGAATGAAATCTATGATAAAGAATTGCCCCACTCATGGACTGACTACTTGGATGATTGTCCAAACTTTTTATGCAGGACTGAATTTTTCTTCGAGGAACCTATTGGATTCAGCTGTTGGAGGCACTTTTATGTCCCTTGCCTTGGGCGCCGCAACAAAGCTACTCGACAACATGATGGTAAATTATTCTGAATGGCACACCGAGAGAGCTCCACAAGGTAAGAAGGTAAATTCTGTTGAGGAAACCTCTTCCTTGAATGAAAAGATTGATACCATTATGGCCATGCTTGCTAATGAGAGGACTCATGTTGATCCTAATAATGTTCCTTTAGCCTCTCTGGTTGCTCAAGAAGAGCATGTTGATGTGAATTTCATTAGAAACAACAATGCTTATAGGAACAATTTTGCTAGTAACAATTATAGGCCGTATCCTTCTACCAATGGTAATGGTTATGGTAATTCTTATGGTAATTCCTACAACAACACTAGGGCCGCGCCCTCCGAGCTTGAGGTAATGCTCAAGGACTTCATCGGTAAGCAAACTGCTTTTAACAAGTCTGTTGAGGAAAAGTTAGGCAAAATTGATATTCTTGCTTCTAAAGTTGATAGCCTTGCTCATGATGTTGATGCTTGAAAAATGTTATTTTGATGTTCCTATTGCTAATGTTGCTAAGAAGAAACCTTTGGGAAGGATTAATGATGTTCTTATTGTGGTTAACAATAACCTTGTTCCCGTTGATTTTCTTGTTATGGACGTTGAATGCCATGCTTCATGTCCTATTATTTTGGGAAGACCCTTTCTTCGAACTGTAGGTGCTATCATTGATATGAGGGAAGGCACTATCAAATATCAATTCCCACTAAAGAAAGGTATGGAACACTTCCCTAGGAAAAGAAAGAAATTACTTTTTGACTCTATTCTTAGAGCAAATTATGAGCTTGATGCTTCATCACTTGATGTTACTTGATTCGCAATTTTCTGCACCTAGCTCAAAGGCGTTAAAGAAAAGCACTCTTGGGAGATAACATCAAGTGCCAAGAGAAGCCTCTAATTCGAGTGAGGTAAAGATTTGGGGATGTTGCTGTCCTGAAACTATTTTTGGTGCTGCACCGTAGAAATTCGTATAAATTCTCTGTATATCTTTTGGACCTGCGATTTCTTGTGCATATGCCCCAGGTTATATCCAAACTTTTGTTAGTTGAACACATTTTGATTTGAGCAACAGAAAACCCCTAAAAATTCGACCTTTGTCAGCTGTTCAGTTTTGACAGATTTCTGCCAATATTTGTGTTTGCCACTTTATCGCTTTCTTTTGAGTTGTTTTGATCACGGAACTTTTGGAGAAGTTGCTCCAGTAGTATTTGCTATATATCTTGTGGTTTTGAGTTGAAACCTGAAGCAAAAAGAGGATTGATTATATGTTATGCTTGCACTAATGTTGCTAATAGAATTGTGTTTAGTTTTGTATGAAGGAAGTTTTCAAGTGTAGGGATTGGAGAATGATGAGATGAGTTGAAGAATGGACAAAAGCTCAAGCTTGGGGATGCCCATGCATCACCCCAAGAAATATCCAAGAAGTACAAGCGTCAAAGCTTGGGGATGCCCCCGAGGCACCCCTTCTTCATCGGCAAAAATCAGGTCACCTTTCAAAACACTATATTTTTATTGCTTCATGCACTATGTGTTTTTCTTGGAGTGTCAGTTGTTTTAGTTTTCTTAGTTAGTTTAGTTTGTTTGTTTGCTGCAATAAATGGTTGGACCCCAACAAATTTCTTTTGGATAAGTTGCCTTGCTTTTCATTTGCCAAGAACGCTCTAGTTTTCACTCTTATTAAAAATTGAGTGTTCTTCTTTTTCTGCTACTGCTTTTGGTTTTCATTTTCGCCTTGATTTGCGTTCAGACCTTGCCATATCTTTTCATCAAGGTGTATTTTTGCCTCTGATATTTATTGGTTTTCATCAAAAGAGGTGTTTATAAAAATTTCAAATGGTGTTGGAAAAGAGAAAAAGCTTTGTGCAAAATAGTGGTACAAGAAGGAGCTTGTGTAGACTGCGGCTTAGGATTTTTCATGTCATGTTTGATGTCTTTTTGATAGTATGCTTAGTGTTTTTGCTGTAGCATGACTTGTCTCAAATAACTGAGATTGCTTAATGGGCCTTTGAAAAAATCATGCGTTGTTTTTAATTGTATGGAAGCATTATTTTGGTTTTCTCCTTGATGCTTTATTTGGGTTGACTTGGCGCATGCTCACACATGTTAGACTCTTACAAAGTCGCAAATAGCCTCTATGATCATTTAGTTTTTGACTTGTGATGCCATCTTATGCTTCTTTTAATGTCGCTTTGTCGCTTTGCATGATTATGGCCATTATTGCTCTCTTAGTTGGTCGCTCCCAGTCTTTTGCTAGCCCTCGCCTTGTACTGAGTATGAGCTCTACTCGTACATCCAACTCCTAAAAGCCAAAGTTTTCCAAAGTGTCCACCATACATACCTACTAGCAATTTGCTATTCCAAGTAAATTTGACTTGCTTTTATTTTCTCTTCAAATTAAACTCTTACCAGTGTTATGCGAAATTTGGTCAGTAAAGCTCTCACGAACCGGAAGGCACACTTTACTTTTTCCTGTTCTTAAAAATTTGACATTGTGGTCTCTTATGTTGAGTTGTTACGCTTGCAAGTTGTAAGTTGGAGACTAGCCCAGCCATGCAGTCATGGGCAAGCTTTCAACATTGCACTTCTTATTTGACTTGATATCGTGATCTTTTGTTTATGGATGCCCGCGGTGTGAAATGAATTGGGATTCTTGTGGGGATCATGGAGTTTGTATATGTGTTAGGGAAATGCCGGGCCGCTAATCTAAGCCATGCATAATTCATGGTGGAAATTTGCAGCATACCCATGGTGAACATTCGACGACGCATCTCACAATAAAAAGCTAAACAAATGGCAAATAAAAGAGATGTCGAGGTGTTCATTGTCTGCTTGTCCTGTCATTTTGGTGTGGGCTTGTTCCATGTCATCGGGCACGGACGTACCCCATTGGCGGTTCTCAATGATATGCATATACTTACAATGACAAGAGCCTTGCTTGGGACTCTAAGTAAAGTAGCATGAGGTTTCGGTACTCGTATTCACGGGGCACGAGGTTTTCAACTTATGATTTGTCAAGCATATGCATCATAATTGTTCTCGCATTAACTTTAACCATTCAAGATGCTTATGATGGGGGCAATGAGAGCTCAAAGCTGGTAAGTACCATAATTTTTGAAGGTTATAAAACTTGCAATCACTGCTTCCCTCTGCAAAGGGCCTTTCTTCTACTTTTATGTTGAGTCACCACCTTCTATCTTTATGCACCATTAAGAGAGCATAGTTGTCATTCTTAGTGTAATATGCAATGTCCCAAAGTTCATTGATTGATTCATATTGTTGGTTTCACTTGTTCTCAAATTATTTGTATCTAGTCGCCCTTTTAAACTTGAAGGTGTCCTATGCATTTATGTTTTGCTCTCTTTGAAGGACAAGCTGAAAACTATTTGTATGTTTTCCTTATGATTTGAACACATGTTTGACTTTCATTGATTCATTTTCATGATCTTTTGTTTTTGTTCATTTGCATGTTTACAACATGGTTGCTAAGTTCTTATTGTCAAGATTATATCTTTCATGCCCATGTTTTAAGTTCTTTTGATCCCAGCTCACAAATGCTTACATATATGATCAAGATTGTGTAGGTGCATGTCACCTCAAAAATTATTCTTTTGTTATCACTTACCTACTCGAGGACGAGCAGGAGTTAAGCTTGGGGATGCTTGATACGTCTCCAACATATCTATAATTTTTGATGCTCCATGCTTGTGTTTACACCATTTGCCTAATGTTCCGTTACACTTCGTGGCACTTTTATGCATTTTCCGGAACTAACCTATTAACAAGTTGCCACAGTGCCAGTTCCCTGTTTTCTGCTATTTTTGTGTTTTAGAAGTGATACACAGGAAATATTCTCGGAATTGGACGAAACAAGTTCCTGAAGTCTTATTTTACCCGGAAGCTTCCAGAGATCCGAAGGAGAGTAGGAGGGGGGCCACCAGGGCCCCACACGCAGGGGTGGCGCGGCCAGGCCCCTGGCCGCGCGGGCCCTGCGTGAGGGCGCCTGGCTCCTCCTCTGACATCGCCCCTTCGCCTATAAAGACCCCCCGACGGAAAAAACCTAAGTACCCGATCAGTTTTCCAGAACACATCGCGATCCGCCGCCGCCGTCGACCCGAAGATCGGGAGGGTCCAGAAGCTCTTTCCAGCACCCTGCCGGAGAGGGGAATCGCCACCGGAGGTCTTCTTCATCGCCATGCTTGCCTCCAGAGCGATGAGTGAGTAGTCTACCTTGGACTATGGGTCCATAGCAGTAGATAGATGGTTGTCTTCTCCACCATGTGCTTCATGTTTAGATCTCATGAGCTGCCCTACATGATTGAGATCACCGTTATGTAATTCTACATGTTTGGTTTGTTGGGATCCGATGAATATTGGTGTTTATGATTGAGTTGCTGTACTGAATATTATCTTTTGTTATCTCTATGTTGTTTATGATCTTGCATGCTCTCCGTTGTTAGTAGCTATCTTGGCCGAGTAGTTGCTAGTGACTCCAAGAGGGGGTATTTATGCTCGATAGTGGGTTCATGCCTCTATTTCACCTGGGGGAGTGACAGAAACCTCTAAGGTGGTAGATGTGCTGTTGGTACTAGGGAGAAAACAACATTCATATGCTCAAGGGCATATGCTTTGTTTACATTACACACTTTGCTTAATGCAATTATCCGTTGTTCGCAACTTAATACTCATGGGGTGTTCGGACGATATCCCCGTGAGTGGATTATTAGTCATAGATGCAGTTGGATGGCGGTCTATGTATTTTGTTGTAATGCCCAGAGTAAATCTCATAGTGATCTTCTTGACATATCACGTTTATCTTTATTCTATCAATTGCCCAACTGTAATTTGTTTACCCAGCATGTGTTATTTATCTTATGGAGAGACACCACTAGTGAACTGTGGACCCCGGTCCTATTTCCATCATATTGCTATCACCTGTTTACTTTACTCGCACTGTTTACTTTATTCGCATACTCTATTGTTTTCCACTCGATACGCTCATAACCTTTGTTTCAAGCAAACCGGCGAGATTGACAACCTCATCGCAAGTTGGGAACAAAGTACTTGGTTGTGTTGTGTGCAGGTTCTGCGTTGCAGCTAGCAAGCAAAGCTTGGACGAGGCGCCATATATAAATTGTCTGAAGCTGTCGCAAGCTAGCAAGCATCACCTTCAGTCATTTGTCTCTCCTCTCCAAGAACGATTAAACCTTGGTTTCTTAACTGAGGGAAAACTAGCTGCTATACTCATCACACCTTCCTCTTGGGGTTCCCAACGGGCTAGTTATTCACCACGCACAAGGACCGTCTGCTACGCGTCAACTTGGCACCAGCACCCCCAAGCCCTCCATCGAACTCGCACCACTCCTAGAAACCTTCCAGACATCCTTGTTCCCTCTCTCATTGCCTGGTTCCAGTTCAAGCTCGCCGCCGGCAAGATCGGACACCGAGCAGCGCCGCCGTTCCCGACCACCATTCACCGCCATTCTCAGACTAGGCGACCGAGTAGACCCTCGGCAACCTCCTAGACAAGGTCCCATCACCCCTCAACTCCTCCCTCGAGCTCTCCGGCGACGCCGTCCCCGCAGACCACCGCCATGGCCGCCTCTGCTTCCCGGCGTTCTCGGCCGCCTCTCGAGCTTCCGCGGGTACCAGGCGGACGAGGAGAAGCTAGCCGTTCTTTTCTGCCCCGCGCCATCAAGGTCCTCTTCCCCTGTGCCGATCCCCATCACCGCCCTCTTCCCTCTGGTCACGGTGAGTTCCTCTCTGTAACGCGAGGACGAGGAAGACCCCGCTCGTACCGATTCGGTCCATTAAGTTCTGACCGGACGGCCCCCCTTGTCAGCTAAAGTCTTTATTTATTTTCTTTTCATTCCCTGCACTAGAATGAGCTAACGGGCCGGCCTGACTCGGTTCCCCGGCCCAGATTCGTTCCAGCCCGTTTATGTTTTTTTTTGAGAAACAGTTCAATATTTGTGGAATTACTGCAACTTCAAACTCAAATTCTTAAAGTTGTACCATTTCAAATATAGCAAATAAGATACCGTTGGAAAGCTTAGAAGATTCCCTATCCCATGGAAGTGTTTTCAACACATTTAGACTTATAGTTTTAATTCATAAAAAATAACAAAACATGAGCTTTTCCACCTTAGAAAATCCATATCAAATCAAATAAAATTCCTAAAAATATAAATCCAACTCTAGAAATTCACAATTAGTGATACCCATCTGCCTATAGCATTAGATATCATTTTTGAACCTTATAAAGTAAATGCTATTTACCTATATGGTTAAATAGGCATTTGCCATATAGGATCTTATTAAACTTAAACCTATAATCAAATTTTTTATGGAACCCTTATTGTTAAACCACATTTACAAATACCTATCTGTACGTATTGATCTTAGTCCATGTGGACTTGTAGGAGGTATTTGGAAATTTAAATACTACATGGTAGTAATTAGAAACTCAAACTTGCACACCTATTTCAAAATAAATGGAAATGATATGAAACCAATTCGAATCAACCATATTTCTAAATATTAATCTATAACCCTTGATCCAATTCAACTAGGATTAATAGATTGTACTTGTAGATTCAAACTTGATCACTAAATATTTGCAAACTAGAAATGGCTTCCATAAAAGAAAAATACTCCAAATCCTATGAAGCCTCTTTGGTTGAACCATAATCTGGAATATCTACTTGTGGTCTATGATCATGGTCAATAAGGACTTGCAAGAGATATTTCACGATTCAAAGTAAATTCAATCCTCACTTAAGTCAACAAAGTGATAATTCCCTCTATATGAACTCAATTAAGTTTAAGCCACTCTCCATAGCATTCTTAGATAACTTTCCTTACCCTAGTATCCTTGATTGTTGAATGTGTGTGGTTTGTGAAATGTTTGGTGATTGTATGTATTTATTTTTCAACGATTAGACGACAAAGAGAGTAAGGAGAATGGATCCCGAAGTCCACCAAGAAATGGAGATGGAGATCAACCAATCCAAGATGAAGTTGAAGACTATTTTGACATTGCCAAGCCAGGCAAGCCATCTTTTGAATCATACTCCAAATGCCTAGTTTTCCTATTGCATTCTATTTGTTTTTAAGTAAATTGCATGATTGAATTGCTACTTTAGAATGATAGTTGTGTAGTGATATCTAGCTTAGCAAGAGTATCAAGCTGAGTTTATCCGACACCTCCTTAGTTGTAGCATCACTCTTAGTAGTTGCTTAGTCGCTAATAAGATTGAAGTCATCTATAGGGGAACCCTATTGGAAGTGGTGACTAGAACTTGAAAGCTTGAATGGGAGACTACTCATACATGATGTATTTCTGAAAGAAAATAATCTTGACTAAGGACTATGGAATGTATTTTGAAATGATAATAAGTGATGTACTATGTGAGCCAACCATACAGTACGACCACACTACCCCTAAATGGGAAGTGGCTTAGTCCATAGCTTGTTTACCCTAGTATGGGAGACCTTGTATCATCCTTTATAGAAGTGCACCGTGCGCGGGTACTTCCGAACCGGGTGGAAATTTCCATTCATGCAGCATCCTGTAACGGGCAAAACTAGAGACGTTGAAACGGAGATGTCCGTGTCTCGGGCTCTAGGAAAGGATCCTATACTAGAGTGAACAAGTGAAAGAGTTTGTTTGATTATCTGAACCTCGCATACTTGATGTATGACGATCTATGGATTTCTCCCGGCAGATGTATCGAATCTTGTGGGTAAAGTGTACCCCTCTGCAGAGGTTTCAAAACTATTCGAATAGCCGCGTCCGCGGTCATGGACAGTTGGCAAGCTGTACTTGACTTTTGTCAAGAATGTTAACAACTTAAGGTGAACTTGGTGAATGACTTGACTTGATATTTGATGTGGACCAACGCTTGAAGTTCCTCTTTAGATTTAACTTAGAGAATTAAATCTTCTTCTCTACTAATGAACATTCTTGGGAAACAAAACTAGCTTTTTTGCAAATAAACTTAGTGCTTAGTCCACCATATCAACCATGCATATCCCTTTCATCACTTTGTTTATAAGATGGTTTGCGAGTGAATCCAATGTACTCATGGCTGTGTCCCTGGCTATTAACTTGGCCAGACTTGAAGGAGAAAGATCATGAAGGAAGGACATTCAGACGACTTTGTGAATTAGGCTCGTTTCCTAATGTCCGCTTTGCCTGTGCGGTTGAAGCTTGACAATATGGACCCAAAGTGTTATTCCGCTGCATGTTGATGTAATGTAAGGTTTGGTCTGTGCGACCACCTATGTAATCCCCTTTATTTACTATTAATGTCTATGACTGTGATATCAACTACGTTATGTAAATCACAACAATGATTCTGGGATTGTGATGGATTACATAACGGGCACTTCAAATTTGTTATAAATTCGGGGGTGTTACAACAATCCAAGCAATTATCTCACCGTGCAACAAACTAGTATGTGTTAAGGAATATTAAATCAACTTTCCAAGGGCTGACAGGTTACACAAGCTTCTATATCTAAAAGCTACAGAACTAACTCACTTCAAGACACTAAAGTACTACAGAATTCTGGACACCAAAACGAGTCCCCTACGCCTCGATGCCTGACTAGATTGTACTCCCAGGGAGTAATGGGGTACAACCAGAAAATACCACAAAATATTTTAAGGTGCAGGGAAAGTTCTCTAACACATAAGCAGCCTAAAATAATTATAAAATTTCCAGGGATCCACAAATACATCTGCAGATCATCGTAACCCTGTCTTACTAGCAGCTAAACCAGATTTACTATCTACAAAGCACTCTCATTGATACAAGTGCCAGCAGCCATGACCAGAAACTACAAAGGACATGCTCGCCACATGGCTGATTCTACTCAGACAAACAAACGATCGACTAATGACCTAGAGAGAAGAGGACTGATGGGAACCGCGCGTACCGAACCACCAAGCAATTCCTGGTGGGCAAGTTCCACGCAGAGATGGACCTATCCACATAGAGCGGTGTCAGGGCCTCGCAGCAGCGGCGACGGCAACCCGACGACAATGATGCTGAAGGGGGGAACAGAGCGGTGTCGGTGGCATGGGCACTAGCACTGGGAGACTATAGGGCAGATAGTAGCGACAGCGTCCAACTCGACCTTAATATACGGGCAACACAAAGGCTGTACAAGTCCAGATCGTCTGAAACAAGAAGCCCGGCCCATCCCAATACTTCTCCACGTTGTAGGAATAAAGGGGACAGAGTCTAGCGTTTTACTACCAACACTACAAAGAGCAACTCGATACTAGCATAGGCACTCAAAAACGAGATCGTGAGTTCAGCACTAGCACACACTAAATTTTCTCTCCTTTTTTCTTTTCTTTTCTTTCCTCTAACTTCCTATTCACAAAGGCATAGTTAAATATCCTCAAAGTCCTATTAAATTTCTTAAATAGGTACAGATAGTTAGCATCAAAATTTGGGATATTACATTCTTACCCCCTTAAAGAGAATTTGACCACGAATTCTTTCTCACTTTACTGTTCATAGAAAGCACAATATGTACAAAACAAAAAACTAGACTTGAACAATTATAATAGAACTCTCACACAAGCAAGCAGGACAAGGGGGCATGTCGTGTTATGGTCTGCTTGTTTTAACCACAGAACATTCATATATTTAAGCGACCTATTCCTCATCACTCTCTCAGACACCTCCAGATATCCTCACGGAATTTTGAAAGTGATATCATAAAATCAAAAAACTTTTATACACAGTATTTACCGCGCCAACTCGAGATGGTAAGATAACTTCCTCACTCGTGACACCATCATGAAAGACCAAACCATCATGGGCTAGGTTTTCTTTTGATGACGGACCTCTAACACCTTTAGTGTTTGACCCCCTTAAGATTACCTCTTTAACTACTAGAACTTCAACATTTACCCTTGAAATCAGCTTAGCTCTTTATGCCAGCGCTCTGCCGCCAACAAGCATTGACTAATCTATGTTACTGTCCTTAAAGTTTGTTGAACCCAATCTAGTCGCCCAGACATTCCAATAAAGAGGAGACCTACACTTTCTTCCTTTCAAAGCCTCAAAAGGTGCCATAAGTATGCAGCTTGGTAGTTGATATTATAAGCAAACCTTACAAATAGCCTACCAGCTCCCTTGGCAAGATGACACAGCCTCTCAAGATATCTTCTAGAGTTTGGGTTGTAAGGTCTGTGGATGAAACACAGTACTAAGTCTAAACTGTGTATGTAAGGTACCCCGAAAGCACTCTCTCAAGATTGTGATGCATCCTTAGCATCCCGACTAGTCGCAATGGTCTAGGAACCCCATGCAGCCTTACTATGTCTCGCTCATAAATCAGTGCCAAGTCTTTTGCACAGTCTATTGTGCGGACAGGAACATAAAACGAGTGGCTTTGCTAAGGCAACAAGACCATGTGAATTGCATCCTTTCTGATCCTTGTACAAGCTAGGCTAGTAAGGAGAACCAAAAAAAACGGTCATACTAGGACCTCCAAGGATTGCAACACTCCTAATACCCTCTTAAGAATCTTTCTCCACCACTAAGTCTATTTCAGGTCATGATAAATCTTTGACTTTCCATGATCAAAGGTGTATGGGATATGATGTGTCTCTCTCAGAATGTCCTCCACCTGAGAGCTACTAATAAACAACCTTGATCCATGTAAAGTGAACACTCTAGTTCTAGCTTAACGAATGCGCTCAAGCAGTTGCTGAAACAAAGTAAAAGCAGTCATATTGTTGTGCCTCTCTCTATAGGATGAATCATGTCTCCTCATGTGCTACACCAGCAATCCAATACAATCAATAGTGGGAGGAACAAACTTATGACCACGAGTGTCTGAAAATAAAATTTGCCTTGCCTAGGTTTTACTGGATAGAGAGTTCATAGTCCTCTTTAAATTTCTCTACCATCTTTTTCCTCAAGTATAACTCCTATTTTGTGAAGATGTAATTGGGACTTATGATGTGTGAAACTATCACAAGATTCCGTAACGAAAATGTGTCCAAATCTTGAGTGCGCAGACCACAAGTACAAGTTCTATATCAAGAGTAAGATAGTTCTGCTCATGTTCTTTTTCAATTGGGTATATGCATAAGAAATAACCTTCCCATCTTGTGTGAGCACACAGATGACCTAAACAATCCACTTTTGAAAGCCTAAACTCACATTTGTCTATCTTTTTTTTTTCAAAGTCTCAAGCACAAGACTCAAGTGGCACTCATGATCTCCTTCATAGGAATATATGAGGACATCATCAATTAAAATACCAAAAATTTCAAGGAGCCCACATAGGATATTGTTCATTGTCTCCATAAAGATGGCAGGGGCATTGGTTAGTCCAAAAAAAATACTTTATGTTCTTAATGCCCATAATTACTAGAGAAAAACTATTTTCAATATCACGTACCCACGCATGAATTTGATTATTGCCGGAATGGAGATCGATCTTGGAGAACATGGCTCCATTGATTTGATCAAACAAGTCCCCTATACGGGACAATGGACAATTGTTACCACATAGAGCTCGGTGATTCAAGCACTTTCGTCAACTACCATCTCTCTAGGATGTGAATATAACCGACGCTCTCCAAGGAGAGACACTACGTGAATTCAAGCCTTTTAATAACATATCGCTTCTTCAATTCTCCTTGAATTGGTTGCAACAAATGATAAGGAGACAAAGGAAGGTCGAATACTAGGAATAAGATCGATATGGAACTCCACATACCGTTCTCAAAAAACTTGGAACCACACATGGTATAGTGGTCATATACAATTGTCCTTGTCCTTGGAAAATAAAGGAATCCTAACAAAAAAAGGAAGATGTTGTGAGACCATATAATCAACTTTTTTTTAACTTTGAAATACAACTAGAGAAAACAATGAAACCTATAATAAACTCTCATGGTGGTCAAGAAGGGCGCATTCAGGTAAGGTAACATAAAAAACAAAGGTTTATCCACACCGCATCTCCTACGCTTGGCAGCGGTTGCCACTATTACATGTGGAACATATCGTACCGTTCTATTGTTCAGGCTAAAAAGCATCGTTTCTCAGCTAATTAAAGGGAAAGGTACAAAGCGGTTCACCACTCCAATGTACTAAGAGTGAATAATAAGGGTAAGTGGTATGGGGGCCAATCCATCCCGCACCCAAACTATTAACTTTGTAAATGGAATAGTAAAATCTGCAACGCCTAACACTTGGGCATCCTCACTAGCATTGCAAATAGATTTCATGGGCATGAACCAAGGTTCAAGGTTGACTCCCATATATCATTCTTGCAAAGCTACTAAAAACTAAATTATCGTTTTTTTAATAAAAAATGGCAGGATTGTGTGTAAAAGAAATTTTTGAAAAAGAAAGAGTCCCTTTATGGATGGTTAGCAAATTGATCTAGAAAAATAACACTTATACAAAGGATAAAGGTAGGACAAACTTATCAGATAGAAGAATAGCCCCAGGGAGAAGGCTTCAAGAAACAAAATGATTATTGAACCTTTTTTTTGTTAAGAACAACTAGGTCGCCTCGAAGGAGAAAGCACCATCATCATACTTTATAGTCAGTAGCGGAGAATGCACACCAACAGATGTGAAGGAAGAGTACAAGAGACAAATATTAGGACATATAGAAAGTGTTAAACTAGAACACTTATGGTTTGTGGAACCACTACCAGATGGCGATCATCAAACCAACAAAAGTGTGCAGGGGATGCACTACAAAGAATAGGTGGATGGAAGTAAGGAAGCCAAGTGAAAATTTGTCATTTTGGAGGCATGGATTGAGGAAAGATCTTCTCATAATGATAACATTGTTTTATCTACCACACTACTACACTGGCCAACTCATCTTAACAATTACAGTCAGTTCTCTCAAACTTCTTTGATATCAAATCATCAACAATCTACGCAAACACAAATTTATGCTTCCACGCTAAACATTATAATTAAATTACAGTTTGATTCCAAGGCCAAACTCTTCAACTATCTCCTCATTAGTTCGACGGAGTAACATAAATATCCAAATCTATCAATCCAATACTTTCATCATTTTTCACACAAAACTAGCATAAAAGATCAAATATTTAAGTTCCCTTCTAATGGTGAATTCATCAACCATGAAGAGTCTCTCTATCTCTCTCCTTCTATAGTTAACTACAAACCAAAGGGGGGCTAATGGTAACCAAAACAAGACATAAGACTCTAAGGGCGACTGTCTGCCCACACGCACAACAACATATTTGGATAGAAGATAATAACATAAAATAAATATAGGAAGCGTAAATGCAATGCATGAACCAAACCCATCCTATTGTGCACCAGTGTGTCAGATTTGAAGTTGTTCAAATTTTAAATCATGTTTTTTTTTAGTTTTTTTTTGGCTGGATAAATAAGAGTTTTAGTTGTTAAGAATCTTGGCAAATTATCCTTTTTACTATTAAACTACTCCAGAGACCTAAAGCCTAGGCTCTGATACCAACTGTAACACCCCAGGTATCAACCCTACCTAGCGATGCTACACCTACTTTAAACATTTCCAACAACAAGACAATATTGTAAATTTTAGCAAAATCTCCTTTGTTTATGGGAATAACCAAGACAATAAAGATAAGCATACACCTCTAATATTAACCATACACACAACTACCGGATTAAACAAGACCAATTTAAATTTTGTGTCAAAGATGGTATCACATCAACCAACATTGTAGTCACAATAACATACCCCAAGCCTTAAAGTAAATAAAGAGTCAAGAGCAATCTTGATCAAGGCTAAACTATTCTAGGTATGGAAGGTTGTAATGTGTGAAGGTAGTGTTTCAAATCATGTAGAGGTGCTACTCCCAGCCCCATGAATATCGTCCTCAAAGGCGGTACCTAAAAACATAAAATCCACAAGGGTGAGTACAAAGTACTCAACAAGTACATAAAGAGATAATAAGCATTGCACAAAACATGACACCAACGATTATCTTTTAACACTTATCATAATGCAATGATGCTCTTGTATGCCTATATGCTCTTTACTTTCACTTTTCTTTGCGTATACCGGTATCGCTTGAGTGGACACCCATCGGCGTCCACTCACTCCAACTTGTGGAGGTTGCCGACAATGTGGACCGCAGCCCATCATCGACGGTCTCAAGTGCCTACCTCAGTAGGTCACACCACTATGCACTTTCTTTAACATGATATGCAAAATGCAAAGCGCAACTTTATCCTTTTCTATAACCTCTTTATCTCCACACATATAAACATTATCTAGCCACGATAGAATAAATAACAAGTGCTCGAAAATAAAAGTCAAGTGAAGGGGATCATGCAAAGTATTATCCCATTATGAACTTGCCTCAACCGTGTAAACCGTAAACTGTAGGAGTCCAAACCAGAGGTACCAACACCTTTTGTTAAAACATATAGCACTCAATACATATCATCACTTTACCAGCATACATGAAAAAAATATATAATCGCTCCAATGTGCACGACTATCTCAGCAATCTTCACAAATAATTATGGGACAACATCTAAATACTAAAAAAGATAATCTGAACGTAAAGAATTCTGCTGGCTATGACCAGACCAAGAACACTATTATTTACCCTAATTGTAATCTCTAGTGACACAACCATTAAGTCCAAACTGTTAAGCAGCTGACTCGCCGCTAACTCGTAGGCAACAAAAACTCAAGATCACTACTTACAATCCAAGCAATTATCTCACCGTGCAACAAACTAGTATGTGTTAAGGAATATTAAATCAGCTTTCCAAGGGCTGACAGGTTACACAAGCTTCTGTATCTAAAGGCTACAGAACTAACTCACTTCAAGACACTAAAGTACTACAGAATTCTGGACACCAAAACCAGTCCCCTAGGCCTCGATGCCTGACCAGATTTTACTCCCAGGGAGTAACGGGGTACAACCAGAAAATACCACAAAATATTTTAAGGTGCAGGGAAAGTTCTCTAACACATAAGCAGCCTAAAAGAATTATAAAATTTCCAGGGATCCACAAATACATCTGCAGATCACCGTAACCCTGTCTTACTAGCAGCTAAACCAGATTTACTATCTACAAAGCACTCTCATTGATACAAGTGCCAGCAGCCATGACCAGAAACTACAAAGGACATGCTCGCCACATGGCCGATTCTACTCAGACAAACAAACGATCGGCTAACGACCTAGAGAAAAGAGGACTGATGGGAACTGCGCGTACCGGACCACCAAGCAGTTCCCGACGACCAAGTTCCACGCAGAGACGGACCTGTCCACATAGAGCGGTGTCAGGGCCTCGCAGCAGCGGCGACGGCAACCCGACGGCGATGATGCTGAAGGGGGGAATGGAGCGGTGGCGGCGGCATGGGCACTAGCACTGGGAGACTATAGGGCAGATAGTAGCGACATCGTCCAACTCGACCTTAACATACGGGCAACACAAAGGCTGTACAAGTCCAGATCGTCTGAAACAAGAAGCCCGGCCCATCCCAATACTTCTCCACATTGTAGGAATAAAGGGGACAGAGTCTAGCTTTTTACTACCAACACTACAAAGAGCAACTCGATACTAGCATAGGCACTCAAAAACGAGATCGTGAGTTCAGAACTAGCACACACTAAATTTTCTCTCCTTTTTTTCTTTTCTTTTCTTTCCTCTAACTTCCTATTCACAAAGGCATAGTTAAATATCCTCAAAGTCCTATTAAATTTCTTAAATAGGTACAGATAGTTAGCATCAAAATTTGGGATATTACAAAATCACCGTCCAGTTGGGAACCCCAAGAGGAAGGTATAATAAGCACAACAGCAATTTTTTCCCTCAGTAAGAAACCAAGGTTTTATCGTCCAGGAAAAAGTCAGTACTCCAGAAGGTGATGCTTGCTAGCTTCGCGACAGCTCCGGAAAATTTATAAGGCGCCTCGTCCAGTGCTTTGCTTTGCCAGCTGCAACGCGGAACCTGCACACAACACAACCAAATACTTTGCTCCCAACTTACGATGAGGTTGTCAATCTCACCCATTTGCTTGAAACAAAGGGTATGAGCGTATCGAGTGGAAAATAATAGTAATATGCAAGTAAAGTAAACAGTGCGAGTAAAGTAAACAGGTGATAGCAATATGATGGAAATAGGACCGGGGTCCACAGTTCACTACTGGTGTCTCTCCATAAGATAAGTAACACATGCTGGGTAAACAAATTACAGTTGGGAGATTGATAGAATAAAGATAACATGATATGTCAAGAAATAATTTTTGAGTTGACATGCACCTACACAATCTTGATCATCGATGTAAGCATTGAGTGCTGGGATCATAAGAACTTAAAACATGGGCATGAAAAACATAATCTTGATAGAAGAAACTTGATATGTCTCCAACGTATCTATAATTTTTGATGCTCCATGCTTGTTTTTACACCATTTGCCTAATGTTTCGTTACACTTCGTGGCACTTTTATGCATTTTCTGAAACTAACCTATTAACAAGTCGCCATAGTGCCAGTTCCATGTTTTCTGCTGTTTTTGTGTTTCAGAAAAGCTACACAGGAAATATTCTCAGAATTGGACGAAACAAAAGCCAAACATCCAGAAATCCACCGGAGTGTGACAACCCCGAATTTATCACAAATTCGAAGTGCCCGTTATGTATTCCACCACAATCCCAGAATCATTGTTGTGATACACATAACGTAGTTGGTAACCAGTTCCATAGGCATTACAATACGATGGTTCAAATACAATGGTCATAGTGACCAAGTTCATATTACAACACAATATAGCAGCGGAATTAACGTCTTCGGGTCCATGCCTTCACCCTACAGGCAATGGCGACTCAGTAGAAGATCTTAGTTCTGATACTCTTCTTCATACCCTTCCTCCGGATACTCTTCCCCATAGTCTGGCCAAGTTGATAGCCAGGGACACAGCCATGAGTACATTGGATGCACTCGCACACCATCTTATAAGGGAAATGATGAAGTAGATATGCAAGTTTGATAGGGTGGTCTAAGCACTAAGTTTATTTGCAAAAGCTAGTTTTATTTCCCAAGAATGTTCATTGGTAGAAAAGAGGTTTAGTTCTCTAAGTTCAATCTAAAGAGGAACTTCAAGTGTGTCAATATCAATGTCAAGTCAAGTCATTCACCAAGTTCACCATAAGTTATTATCATTCTTGACAAAAGTCAAGTACAGTTTGCCAACTGTCCATAACCGAGGACGCGGCTATTCGAATAGTTTTTGAAACCTCTGCAGAGGGGTACACTTTACCCACAAGATTCGATACATCTGCCGGGAGAAATCCACGGTTCGTCATACACAAAGTATGCGAGGTTCAGATAATCAAACAAACTCTTTCACTTGCTCACTCTAGTACATGATCCTTCCCTAGAGCCCGAGACACGGACATCTCCGTTCCGTCGTCTCTAGTTTTGCCCGCTTCGGGATGCTGGATGAATAGAATTTCCACTCGGTTCAGAAGTACCCGCGCACGGTGCACTTCTATAAAGGATGATACAAGGCACTACTGGAGAATAGCTTATAGCCTCCAGCACATTAGTGACGGGCAAATGCGTGCACGTCACTGATAACATGTATCAGTGACGGGCGGAAATATGCCCGTCACTGGGCGAGAGCTAAATATTACCAGTGACGGACGATTATACGTGCCCGTCACTGGTATTATCAGTGACGGTTCCGTAGACTTGCCCGTCACTGATGTTCGTATTACCAACGACGAGCGATTATACTTGCCAGTCACTGGTATTACCAGTGACGGGTCCGTAGACTTGCCTGTCGCTGGTGTTCGTATTACCAGTGACAGACTTGTTAAAATAACCGTCACTAGTATGCATCCATTCGGTTGTGGCTAGTCCATCACTAGTATGCTACACTAGGGTCATTTAATTGTTTTGTACATTAGTTTGATACAAATGATTTTGATATTAAGTTGCTGCAGTTTGGAACATGTTATTCATGTTTGATAGAACTCCTCTTTTTAACATGATTCACTAAAAAGGCGATAGATGATCCACAATTTCTACAAAACAAGAGTTACTAGAAGTTCTTAGTTTAGAGCAATAAGGAGAAATGTGAAAGCCATGAACGCTAGAAAGGAGCCATGGGTATTAGCTAAACAAGTGGCACAATTCTTCACTATAACTGACCCACAGGCGCAAAATCGGTAGTCCTGAGAAGAGGGAAAAAAAAGGAGTATCGATGATGTAGATGGTGTCGTTGATGAAGAGGATTATGACCAATTCAATGACCCAAATGTAGATGAAGATGACAAAGCTAGCCAACATCCCGAACCTACTAGAAGGGATCAAACTACATTATCCATGACGCGTCCCTTCAAGAAACACAATCACTCTGAGGGGCTAACATATACCATGAAGAAAATAAAGATGAAGATTCTTAGAGATGATGAAACCGAAACCTAATTAATTTTGTTGCAAGATGTTATGAATTTTCCTATATTTTCGTAATTCCTCATGTTTTCTCTAAGTTTAATGGATGTCATGATTTTTTGCATTTTTTGGTATTTTTCTATAGTATATGTCTTTGGTTGTATATATGTATGTATAAAGACGAAAACTCCAAGTGTAGGATGAGCTACACATAGCTCGTTTTTGAAAATTTCAAAAAAAGATATTTTAAAGTTTCAAAAAATTCCAAAAAATTCTAGATATAGACAATGAATTATTCTATCAGTGTGCAAAAAATCAATGCGAAACACTCATTATTCTGGCCTGTGCAAAAATAATAAATTTGTAGATCTGAGTAGTGAACAGTAACGTTTTTCAAATCTCTAAAACTTGTCAGACTTTGTTATTTTTGTGTAGCCCGAAATACTATGTTTTTCAAACTGAGATTTTACACACTGATAGAGTACATCATTGACTACATCTACAATTTTTTTCAAACTTTTTGAAACTTAAAAATATCATTTTTAATTTTTTTAAAATAGCGACCTACATGTAGCCCGAGCTAAGAAAAACCATTCTCGGTATAAAGAGCTAAAAAAAGGCTACTACCCGTACAGACCAAATATATAGCGGGATTTGGCGAACTCGTGGGACTACCTCCCGCTAAAATTTGGCTCAGAATTCGTTTTACCACCAAATCGGGCGCGCAGGAAAAAAACTAGTACTCCTACCTTTGCATCTCGTCTTGGAAAAAACTACTCGTATGGTTTTCTGCCTCCTCGACGGTGTCGCCCGTGGATCAGGCCAAATACATAGGCACTGCTCACCTGGGGGCGCCGTACCGCGGCGGCGACGCCTTCTTTGTAGGATCCTCACCGCCTCCTCCTCCCATCACCCTCCCCTTCGAGTCCTCCTCCAGTATCGCTCTCCTCGCCACCTCCCCCGGGTGGACTTCCTCCTCGCCTTGGCCCTCGGGCGACAGAGGCCACGCCGCCGCCGTCCGCTTCCTCTCTCCACGGCACCCCGCCCCATCTCCTCGCATAGCGACCTCTCCCACTCCTATTCCATGGAGATCTCTTCATACCCCCCTCTTGAATTGAGTCCTATAACATCAACGAAATCGGAAAATACTAATCTTCCTTTCCCTTTTGCAGGTCAATTTCCAGTTAGATCTGTAGCAATCAGTTCAAGAAAAGGTAACACCAATACTTTGTGCTTTGATTTTTTTTGTTTAATATCCTTCCCTGTGACCAACTCATTGAGATGTATAAACAACCGATTCTTCCTGTATGTGCTTGTGCGTATGGTTCCTAGCTTACTTCACACACTGTCTGTTTGTTACTCCCTACTCTTCATTCGAGTTCTAAACTTATGAAATACTGCTGTTGAGTTGTGGACACAACCCTAGTTTAATTAAACTGGTACTGACTAGTTTTTGGGTTCAACTAGATGCATAAAATCACTGTCCGACTTGCAGTGGAGCGTTGCTGCTGCCCTGATGAGATATTTGCTTTAACTGCACAACTGCAGTGCTCATCATTGTCCAGTTTTTGCTTAGTCTAACCTCTTTTCTGTCATGGTGTGCAATATATAAATTTTTCTGAACAACATCTGTGCAAACTGCAAATTCCCTCCCTGCTTTATCCATGCAGGGTGCGTGCACTATGTGTATTTGTCAGTTTCTTCACATCTTCATTGCCAACTGTTGGAATTAGTTCGAGTACCTGGGCTTTATCTCCCAATTATTAGGTTACTTTTGTTTCTAATCTTACATTTACTTTCTCAAAATATGACCACAGAGGTTAATGGCAGATATAAAGTAGGAGTAGGAAGATTCAGTATCGTGATTACATTGTACGTACAATCTATTACGAAATGGTAGAGAACATACCTGATACTCTCATGGATGGGCCACAATAATAAATTGGTGATGGTTGTATTATCAGTTTTCATATTCGAAATAGAACAAATAAGTAAGAAGAATATCAGAAATGCATGGGCCACAACAATATTTTGATTTGATGTCCTCGAAACTTTGAACCTCACACGCCGGGGAAGCTGGCTCTTTTATTAGTCTGCGTTGTGAAATGAAAATTGGGAGCAATTAAGGGCTTGTTAATTGGAAGAGCAATAATAATTTGAATTAGCATTCCACTTCACTGGAGTATTAGATATAAAGGAAAATACAAATGACCATAGAGAATCCATATATGTACTAACACGTGATCAGACTTGCTGCTGCAGCCCTCTAGCTGAAAAAAGTAGTTTCCTCCAATATGTTATTTACATTTGAAATTAATAAATATATGTTTTGTTACAAACATTCAAAGACTTGGAACATTTGATGTTGGTTTCTACATGCATCAAATAATTCTAGTACACTATTTTCTTTTACTGACATCAGAATTGGCATTTATTCACATGTAAGCAAATGTCAAAAATTTGTAGCCAAGTCTTAAATCCACTTGAGAAATGGAATATGGACATAAGGATAAAACATATGACAGGATCGGTAAGATAAACCTTAAACTTAGCCACTGGCCACCAAGCAAGATGTGAGCAGCTAGATGATATATGTTTTTTGTAAACATATTACTTAGTTCTTAAATAGTGAATGAACCAGTAATGTGCGCAAACATAAGTAAAAGATAAACACGAAAAATTAAGTAGTTATATATGATGGCATTAGACCCTATTTTGGAAAGTCTTATAGTTGTATTTTACATACAAAATTGGCTGGCTTAGATGCTTCCTTCATTTTATTCCAAAGAAAGAAACAAAATGATAATAGAATCCACAATGTATTTTACATTAATCAAATAGTCCATGAAGCTAGTTAATGTATTTCTTCCAAACTTTACAATAGGCAGCTAGCATTTGATGATTTCATGAACTAAAATAAAATAATTAGTTAGAATCTTACCGACCTCTGTTTTGCTTGGCAGTCTTGAGAGAAAACTAGTTTGGAATAAACTTTGGGAAACTGAAATAAGAATATAATCTTTGGGAAAATGGCTAGAAACTGTTTGACGATTAATTTATTTGCAGTATGATGATTTTCCTATTATCCCAGTCAAACTAAGTTATAGAACTCAAACCCTCTATGTACCATGCTAATGTATGCTTTGCTGTTCTGATGTTTTAAATTAGATTGCACAACCTGTATGCGCAGAAGCATAGCGAGATTAAATAGCAGGTTAATCGGAGTAAGGTGTCAGCTGCCTGATTACTAGGGAAGTACTCGGTATCGTATTGTCCACAAGAAGTTGGAGGGAGATGCAGGATTCTCTATGGTGGAGACGCCAGAGACAACCCCGAGACATCAGCCATGGAGAGCATTTGACCTGTAGACATGCAAAATCTGCTATCGTGTATAGTACCATTTTGAAGATGATGGGAATGAAGCAGCTTAAATGGAGAGAGCATGTCCATCGATTACAGTAGTGGAGGGATTAGGAAATCCATTGATCTCGTTTTAGTTCATCAAGCTTAAACTAGCATAAACACCTATAGTCATACTCTGTCTTAATTAAATCAGATTTCCTACATTTCGATCCAGTTTGTGACTTTGCACTGAAGTTGGGTTGTTTATTATTGGTGAATGATTGATGAACTAAGATTATTCACATGTTTGCGCAGGGGTCATTGGGTTCTGATAATTCTCATGGTGAAGGAATGCAAGGCGTTTGCGCAGGGGTCATTGGGTTCTGATAATTCTCATGGTGAAGGAATGCAAGGCTTTTACTTGGATTCACTTAAAAACAAGGCGAAAAGGGATTACACAGTGTTGCCACAGATTTTCAATGATGCTCTCTTCGAACATGCTTACAAAGGTGATGTGCCAAGAAAAGGTAAAGGTCGTGTACACGTTAAGCATTATAAAAATGTTAATTGCACACAACAGCATGATAGCGTGTCATGTGGCTACCATCTCTGCTACCATATGGACATATTTGTGAGGTCACAGAAGAATTTAAACAAAGGTGTAGAGATTCAGTTGTTTGGTACTCATCTGGAGTCCAATCTAGTTGAAAGGAAGAAAAATCTTACACGCATCTTCTGGGTTATTCTATGGCGGTGATGACTCGCCGGAGGTTCATGATTCATGCACAAAGGCAACTGCAACCCAATTGATTAAGCGACTGAGGTATGACACCATTCACTGTGCCAGTTATATTGAGCCCATCATAATATTCTCTACAAGCTTGCTGCTTTATATTGTGATTTAGTACTTAGCATGTTGGAACCCTGTGATGGACAAACCCATCTTAATGTTCCGTAAATTCTTGTTAGTTTATCTGAATTTTAGCTTTTTGTTAGATGATATCTGTTGTAGACGTGCATTGCAAGTCGTATGTTTAAGTTGCTGTGAATGCATTCTCTCCCTATCAATCGTGCAACACATTAGGTTTTGAGATCTGTTAGGGGGTTTTGGTGTATTCGTTAATTCTTCAGTATCATGTCTTAGTTCTGTGTTGCAATTTTGCTTGTCATTTCTCATTGCCACCTAAGTGGATTTACTTTTTTTATTAGTGATTTATGTGTAATTCGATATTATAAGATCTTACCTGTGATTGTAACTTTTTATCACATATATATATACTGCATTACTGCTGTAGTGGTAGTATATCAGTAACTTGTCCTGTTTAATCTCTCGCCCCAAGTACACATCGTCAAAGATCTGGCACTTCTCTTGTATGGCTAGACTATGACTCTCCCCTCATTTTACCTTCACGCTATCCTGGCACTCAAAAGTTTCTTGTTTACTTCTTTGAGTAGCTACAGGTAAAGTAAGTTGGAAAAGTAACTTTTATTTCTACCAAACAGAGGACTCACACCTAGTTCTTTTTTGAGATCATTGAGCATGCGATACACACCTATGCCAGTACTAGTACCAGGTTTACATTCTGTGATGGTTTCCCTGGTGTATTGTTTATGCGTACTAGATATAATTCCCTAATATTTCACTTGACCTTTTCCATTCCTAATGGCCGCAGGAGACCCCTGAAGATAGTACGGTGGGTGAAGGTACTAAGACAAAAAGTTCAACCAAGTGCATGGCTGGGAGAACTAGAAATGGTGTCACTTCTTTGGTGCCCCTGCTGTAAAAATTTATAGAGCAGTAGTAGATTGGTTCCTATACAAGGAACGCCCATTATCTGTGATCATTCGATCGTGTAACGTGGTCTATCTTGAACGCTGTTGCGTCAAGGGGCTCCAGCACATAGTTAACTGTTTCAACCTGTTTAACCACCTGAATTATCAGTGTCCCATAGGAAGTTTGTAGCATTTTAGCTCGAGCTGCATTGTTTTACTATCAAGACATCCCGTGGATGATGGTGGAAGCATTGACGTTTTACAAGAGTTGGATGATTTTAATTTGAGGTGTTGGTTGTATTTAAATAGGAATATTGTGCTATATATCTATGAGTATCTGTGCTTGTGCTCGTAGTGTTCTGGATGTGCAAATAGAATATTTTTTATTTCTTAAAATGCCTTTTTATTCCTAAAATATTTACCCGTGGCGGCCAAACTACCAAATAACCAAAGGATCCGTCACTGCTAACTTCAAAAAACACTACCGTGAAAACTATGTAGTGGCAGGCATGAAGAAATGATCCTCACTAGTAACCTAATACCAGTGATGGGTAAGAATAACGGACTGTCACTGGTAAACAATACAAACAATACCATCGACGGGCAAGAAAGTCGACCGTCATTGCAAAACAAAAATCAATGACGGGCACCCATAAATGGCCGCCACTAGTAACAAATACTAGTGACGGACACTTGCCCGTCACTGGTAACCCCTTACCAGTGACTAGTTACTAGTGGCGGGCGCCTTGCCCGTCACTAATGGGCATTTTGAGCCCGCCACTGGTAAGCTTTTCTGCAGTAGTCCACTCACTCCAACTTGTGGAGGTTGCCGACAATGTGGACCGCAGCCCATCATCGACGGTCTCAAGTGCCTACCTCAGTAGGTCACACCACTATGCACTTTCTTTAACATGATATGCAAAATGCAAAGCGCAACTTTATCCTTTTCTATAACCTCTTTATCTCCACACATATAAACATTATCTAGCCACGATAGAATAAATAACAAGTGCTCGAAAATAAAAGTCAAGTGAAGGGGATCATGCAAAGTATTATCCCATTATGAACTTGCCTCAACCGTGTAAACCGTAAACTGTAGGAGTCCAAACCAGAGGTACCAACACCTGTTGTTAAAACATATAGCACTCAATACATATCATCACTTTACCAGCATACATGAAAAAATATATAATCGCTCCAATGTGCACGACTATCTCAGCAATCTTCACAAATAATTATGGGACAACATCTAAATACTAAAAAAGATAATTTGAACGTAAAGAATTCTGCTGGCTATGACCAGACCAAGAACACTATTATTTACCCTAATTGTAATCTCTAGTGACACAACCATTAAGTCCAAACTGTTAAGCAGCTGACTCGCCGCTAACTCGTAGGCAACAAAAACTCAAGATCACTACTTACAATCCAAGCAATTATCTCACCGTGCAACAAACTAGTATGTGTTAAGGAATATTAAATCAGCTTTCCAAGGGCTGACAGGTTACACAAGCTTCTGTATCTAAAGGCTACAGAACTAACTCACTTCAAGACACTAAAGTACTACAGAATTCTGGACACCAAAACCAGTCCCCTAGGCCTCGATGCCTGACCAGATTTTACTCCCAGGGAGTAACGGGGTACAACCAGAAAATACCACAAAATATTTTAAGGTGCAGGGAAAGTTCTCTAACACATAAGCAGCCTAAAAGAATTATAAAATTTCCAGGGATCCACAAATACATCTGCAGATCACCGTAACCCTGTCTTACTAGCAGCTAAACCAGATTTACTATCTACAAAGCACTCTCATTGATACAAGTGCCAGCAGCCATGACCAGAAACTACAAAGGACATGCTCGCCACATGGCCGATTCTACTCAGACAAACAAACGATCGGCTAACAACCTAGAGAAAAGAGGACTGATGGGAACTGCGCGTACCGGACCACCAAGCAGTTCCCGGCGACCAAGTTCCACGCAGAGACGGACCTGTCCACATAGAGCGGTGTCAGGGCCTCGCAGCAGCGGCGACGGCAACCCGACGGCGATGATGCTGAAGGGGGGAACGGAGCGGTGGCGGCGGCATGGGCACTAGCACTGGGAGACTATAGGGCAGATAGTAGCGACAGCGTCCAACTCGACCTTAACATACGGGCAACACAAAGGCTGTACAAGTCCAGATCGTCTGAAACAAGAAGCCCGGCCCATCCCAATACTTCTTCACATTGTAGGAATAAAGGGGACAGAGTCTAGCTTTTTACTACCAACACTACAAAGAGCAACTCGATACTAGCATAGGCACTCAAAAACGAGATCGTGAGTTCAGAACTAGCACACACTAAATTTTCTCTCCTTTTTTTCTTTTCTTTTCTTTCCTCTAACTTCCTATTCACAAAGGCATAGTTAAATATCCTCAAAGTCCTATTAAATTTCTTAAATAGGTACAGATAGTTAGCATCAAAATTTGGGATATTACAAAATCACCGTCCAGTTGGGAACCCCAAGAGGAAGGTATAATAAGCACAGCAGCAAGTTTTTCCCTCAGTAAGAAACCAAGGTTTTATCATCCAGGAAAAAGTCAGTACTCCAGAAGGTGATGCTTGCTAGCTTCGCGACAGCTCCGGAAAATTTATAAGGCGCCTCGTCCAGTGCTTTGCTTTGCCAGCTGCAACGCGGAACCTGCACACAACACAACCAAATACTTTGCTCCCAACTTACGATGAGGTTGTCAATCTCACCCATTTGCTTGAAACAAAGGGTACGAGCGTATCGAGTGGAAAACAATAGTAATATGCAAGTAAAGTAAACAGTGCGAGTAAAGTAAACAGGTGATAGCAATATGATGGAAATAGGACCGGGGTCCACAGTTCACTACTGGTGTCTCTCCATAAGATAAGTAACACATGCTGGGTAAACAAATTACAGTTGGGAGATTGATAGAATAAAGATAACATGATATGTCAAGAGGATCACTATGAGATTTACTCTGGGCATTACAACAAAATACATAGACCGCCATCCAACTGCATCTATGACTAATAATCCACTTGTGGCAAATCAATCCGAGAACTCCACAAGTATTAAGTTGCAAACAACAGATAATTACATTAAGCAAAGTGTGTAATATAAACAAAGCATATGCCCTCGAGCATATGAATCTTGTTTTCTCCCTAGTGGCAACAGCACATCTACAACCTTAGAGGTTTATGTCACTCCCCCAGATTCAATAGAGGCATGAACCCAACTATCAAGCATAAAAACCCCCTCTTGGAGTTACTAGCAACTACTCGGCCAAGATAGCTACTAACAATGGAGAGCATGCAAGATCATAAACAACATAGAGATAACATAAGATAAATTTCGGAACAGCAACTTAATCATAACACCAATATTCATCGGATCCCAACAAACACAACATGTAGAATTACATAACGGTGATCTCAATCATGTAGGGCAGCTCATGAGATCTAAACATGAAGCACATGGTGGAGAGAACAACCATCTAGCTACTGCTATGGACCCATAGTCCAAGGTAGACCACTCACTCATCGCTCTGGAGGCAAGGATGGCGATGAAGAAGACCTCCGGTGGCGATTCCCCTCTCTGGCAGGGTGGCGGGAAGAGCTTCTGGACCCTCTCGATCTCAGGTCGACGACGGCGGTGGATCGCGATGTATTTCTGGAAAATTGATCGGCTACTTAGGTTTTTCCCATCGTGGGGTCTTTATAGGCGAAGGGGCGGCGTCAGAAGTAGGCCGAGGCGCCCTCACACATAGGGGGCGTGGCCAAGGGCTAGGCCGCGCCGCCCTGTTGTGTGGGGCCCTTGTGGCCCCACTCCATCTCCTCTTCGGATCTCTAGAAGCTTCGGTGAATTCCTGAATGTTTGGCTTTTGTTTTGTCCAATTCCGAGAATATTTCTTGTGTAACTTTTCTGAAACACAAAAACAGCAGAAAACAGGGAACTGGCACTGTGGCGACATGTTAATAGGTCAGTTCCGGAAAATGCATAAAAGTGCCACGAAGTGTAACGAAACACTAAGCAAATGGTGTAAAAACAAGCATGGAGCATCAGAAATTATAGATACGTTTTGGACGTATCAAGCATCCCCAAGCTTAACTCCTGCTCATCCTCGAGTAGGTAAGTGATAACAAAAGAAATAATTTTTGAGGTGACATGCACCTACACAATCTTGATCATCGATGTAAGCATTGAGTGCTGGGATCATAAGAACTTAAAACATGGGCATGAAAAACATAATCTTGATAGAAGAAACTTGATATGTCTCCAACGTATCTATAATTTTTGATGCTCCATGCTTGTTTTTACACCATTTGCCTAATGTTTCGTTACACTTCGTGGCACTTTTATGCATTTTCCGAAACTAACCTATTAACAAGTCGCCATAGTGCCAGTTCCATGTTTTCTGCTGTTTTTGTGTTTCAGAAAAGCTACACAGGAAATATTCTCAGAATTGGACGAAACAAAATCCAAACATCCAGAAATCCACCGGAGTGTGACAACCCCGAATTTATCACAAATTCGAAGTGCCCGTTATGTATTCCACCACAATCCCAGAATCATTGTTGTGATACACATAACGTAGTTGGTAACCAGTTCCATAGGCATTACAATACGATGGTTCAAATACAATGGTCATAGTGACCAAGTTCATATTACAACACAATAAAGCAGCGGAATTAACGTCTTCGGGTCCATGCCTTCACCCTACAGGCAATGGCGACTCAGTAGAAGATCTTAGTTCTGATACTCTTCTTCATACCCTTCCTCCGGATACTCTTCCCCATAGTCTGGCCAAGTTGATAGCCAGGGACACAGCCATGAGTACATTGGATGCACTCACACACCATCTTATAAGGGAAATGATGAAGTAGATATGCAAGTTTGATAGGGTGGTCTAAGCACTAAGTTTATTTGCAAAAGCTAGTTTTATTTCCCAAGAATGTTCATTGGTAGAAAAGAGGTTTAGTTCTCTAAGTTCAATCTAAAGAGGAACTTCAAGTGTGTCAATATCAATGTCAAGTCAAGTCATTCACCAAGTTCACCATAAGTTATTATCATTCTTGACAAAAGTCAAGTACAGTTTGCCAACTGTCCATAACCGAGGACGCGGCTATTCGAATAGTTTTTGAAACCTCTGCAGAGGGGTACACTTTACCCACAAGATTCGATACATCTGCCGGGAGAAATCCACGGTTCGTCATACACAAAGTATGCGAGGTTCAGATAATCAAACAAACTCTTTCACTTGCTCACTCTAGTACAGGATCCTTCCCTAGAGCCCGAGACACGGACATCTCCGTTCCGTCGTCTCTAGTTTTGCCCGCTCCGGGATGCCGGATGAATGGAATTTCCACTCGGTTCAGAAGTACCCGCGCACGGTGCACTTCTATAAAGGATGATACAAGGCCTCCCATACTAGGGCAAACAAGCTACGGACTAAGCCCCTTCCCATTTAGGGGTAGTGTGGTCGTACGGTAATGGTTGGCTCACATGGTACATCACTTATTATCATTTACAAATACATTCCATAGTTCTTAGTCAAGTTTATTTTCCTTCACCAAACCATCATGTAGAGAAATCTCCAATTCAAGTTTTCAAGTTCAAGTCACCAATTTCAAATAGGGTTCCCCTTAGAGATGGTCTCAATTTTATTAGCGACTAAGCAACTACATTGAGTGATGATACCACTAAAATAGGGTTGGATAAACTCAGCTTGATGCTCTTGCTAAGCAAGATATCACTACACATCTATCATTCTACTCTAGCAATTCAATCATGCAATTTACTTAAAACAAGTAGAATGCAATAGTAAAACTAGGCATTTGGAGTATGATTCAAAAGATGGCTTGCCTTGGTTGGCAAAGTGTCCGGGATAGTCTTCTTCTTCTTGATAAAATTCCCCCTCAATATCCTCCTCAGCAACACTAGCGTCTAATAACGAATAAATACAAAGCACACAATCACCACACCATACTAACATCACTTCAAGCACACATCATTGTTTTCAAACAATAGAGTTCATGTTGGATTTTATTGAGTTGGATTGCAAGTTTTTCTTCCAAGTTTTCATTAAGTGTGCAAGTTAGATTTTCTACTAGGTGTCATGTGTTGTTTACTTTTTGAGTATGGGTAAGTAACTAGGGTTATTAGGGCTAGTTCAAGTGGAGATTGACTAATTAAGTAAGTTGGTAATTGAGGGAAAAATTAATTCTAAGTGTATAATAGAGATCTATCATTTTATGCTACCAACTAGGATTGGGTTAGGATCTAATTGGTACCACTAACAAGGTTTTAATTGAATAAGGTTAACTAAACAGTAGGGGGGTTAATTAGTGAGTTCACAAATCAAGTTTCATAATTTTAGGAGGCTTAAACAATTTTCTAGAATTTTCCTATGATTAATAAAGCTATGTTCAAAGTATTCTTATTGAATTAAATCCCTAACTCAATTTGGATTCTAACCAGTTTCAAAGGGTAGACAAATTCCTAAGCTTTCCAACGCATATTCATTTGCTAAAAATGGATTTCTAAATCTCTTGGAATTAAAGTTTGAAAATCATATCTGAAACATATTTGAAATAATTCAAAACGAGCGGGAAATTAAATAAAACGATTCGGACCGAATTCGAATGAGCTGGGCCGATTTCAACAGAAACCCGAACGGGCCGGCCCGATAACTCTTCGCACGGGGCGGGAAACGTTTAAAACGAAACTGACAGGGGGGTCCCACTCGTCAGGTCACTTAAGTGACCCGAATTGGTACGCTGCCGTTGGATTCTAATCCAACGGCGCGTCTGCTTCGTGTTCGTCGGCGAGGAGGGAGCTCACCTGCGCGCAGAGATGAAGACGACGGCGACGGCGGTGCGCGTAGAGGAAGCAGAGCTCGACGGCGACGGGCGGAAAAGACTCCGGCGAGACTCCTCCACCAATTCCCGGCGTCTGCTTGCTCCACGGAGGCCAAACGCGGCGGCGCCTTCCGCGTCCAGTACCTCGCCGGCGGGGCTGGCGACGTCGAACGAGAGCGAGCGGAAGGGAGAGAAGGTGTCTGGGAGGTAGCTGGGAGTGGTGTGCGTCCATTCGTTTGATCGGCGGGGGTTTTTATAGGCTAGAGAGTCGGGGGCGAGGGCGTCCAGTAGCTCGCCGGTGCGGGGGTCCTGGCGATGTGCGTCGAGCAACACCGGGCACGGCGGCCTTGCGAGCGTGCTTGCGGGGTTCTGTCTCGGCGACGGAGTGCTGTGGGTCGGCTCTGGCGAGGTCACAGCGGTCGGGGACGTGCAGCGAGCAGAGGGAGAAGAGAGGGAGTCCTGGGCGCGTTCTTCTTCTTCTCCTCCACTTCTCACGGCTCGGGTCAGGGCAGAGGGGGCTGGGCTCGACCAAGGGGACTCCCCAGACATGGCTACAGGGTTCGAGCGAGGGTGAACAGCGGCGTTCACTGTGAAACCGATTTTCCCAGATTTTTGCCCTCCAGGTGTTCGGTCAAATGCCCGCAAGAAACTCAAATTCGAATTTTTGAAATTTTTCACTTTGGGTGGTCAACATATTAGACAAGGTTTCCAGAGATATTTTTGTTACAAAGAAAGGTTAAGTTTTGCAGAAATCATATTTCAAATTTTGGGTATTGTCACTGTTTCAGATTCAATCTTTTGCTGATGTTTGTGTTGAGTTACACTTTGAATTTTGGTTTGAAACTTCTCGGTTGAGTTAGTAGACAACTTGGTCAAGCTCAACTAACTGACCACACCTTTGCTTGAGTTACAGATTTCTTATTCTAAGTGCTCAAAGTAGGGTAGTCAATAATAATTTCTAGATCAACTTATTCTTCTCTTTTTCTTTCTTTCTTTTGTTTCTGGTTTCTTGGGCTCTTATAATTCTTCTCTAATGCTTTTTTTGGTTAAGTTAGAAGTAACTAACTATTGCACAACAAATATTAACACACATGAAATCATAGAATACATATAATAGACAATACATGCATGCATGCAATATGAATGAAAATGTTTTTGTTGGTCCAAAATTTGGCACTTTAATTCATAGGAAATGGATTACAAATGTTTGGGTTGTTACAATCTTCCCCCCTTAAAAAGAATCTCATCCCCGAGATTCATTAATTAAGAACTGAAAAGATTGGGAAATTCTTTCTGAAGGTAATCTTCTCGTTCCCAGGTAGCTTCATCTTCGGTGTGATTACTCCACTGAACTTTCAGAAACTTGATGCTTCGGGTTCGAGTGGTTCTATATGCTTCCTCGAGGATACGGGTAGGCACTTCACGATAGGTCAAATCCTTGTTGATGTCCACGGAACGGTGATCAATATTCTTGAAGATTTCTGGCTTCTCCGGGACTTCAAGACATTTCCAAAGTAAAGTCACGTGAAAGATATCGTGCACTTCAGACAATTCAGGGGGCATTTCCAACTGATAAGACACTTCTCCTTTGCGGCTTAGTACCTGGAAGGGTCCAATATATCTTGGTGCAAGCTTTCCTTTTACTTGGAATCTCTGCATTCCCTTGAGAGGTGACACTCTAAGATAAACAAAATCTCCCATCTTGAAGGTCAGTTCTCTCCGTCTCTTGTCGGCATAACTCTTCTGTCTGGACTGGGCTGCCTTGAGGTACTCACGAATCATGCGAACCTTCTCTTCAGCCTCTTGCAGAATGTCAGGTCCAAATATCTGACTGTCTCCAGTTTCAGACCAATTCAAAGGGGTGCGACACTTTCTTCCATACAAGGCTTCAAAGGGGGCCATTTGCAAACTGGCTTGATAACTGTTGTTGTAGGAAAACTCCGCGAAAGGCAGACAATCTTCCCACTTAGCTCCATAGGCTAGAACACAGGCTCTCAACATATCTTCAAGTATCTGATTTACTCTTTCGGTCTGTCCATCAGTCTGAGGGTGGTAAGCTGTGCTAAAGGCTAATTTGGTTCCCAAGGCTTGGTGCAAACTTCTCCAAAATCTTGAGGTGAATTGGGTTCCTCGATCAGAAACTATGGTTTTAGGGACTCCATGCAAACTCACAATTCTGGATAGATAAAGATCTGCCAGCTGTCCCGAGGTATAAGTGGTCTTGACAGGAATAAAGTGGGCAACTTTGGTCAGTCTATCCACAATGACCCAGATAGAGTCATTTCCACAGCTAGACCTTGGAAATCCAGTGATGAAATCCATTCCAACAGATTCCCACTTCCATTCCGGAACTTGCAAAGGTTGCAGCAATCCCGCAGGACGTTGATGTTCAGCCTTGACTCTTTGACAAATATCACACTTAGATATGAACGATGCAATCTCACGCTTCATTCCATGCCACCAAAATTGTTCCTTTAAATCTTGGTACATCTTAGTTCCACCAGGGTGGATGGAGTAAGGTGTCTCATGGGCTTCTCTCATAATAACTTCCTTCAATTCTGAGTCCGCAGGCACACAAATACGTCCTTTATACCAAAGAACTCCTTGATCATCTTCTTCAAATCCTGGCACCTTGCCGGAACTAATTCTGCGCTTAATTCCGTCAATACTCTCATTTCCCTTCTGGGCCTCTTTGATTTGGCTCAACAAGGTGGGTTGAAACTCAAGGTTGGCTAGGAATCCTTGGCTGACTAGTTCCAATCCAAACCTTTCAAACTCTTGGTGCAACATGGGTTGCTCCTCTTTGATCATCATATTCAACGAGCATGGCCACTACATTGGCCTTACCGGGGTGATAATGAATTTCCAGATCATAATCCTTGATCAACTCTATCCATCTTCTTTGCCTCATGTTCAACTCCTTCTGGGTGAAAATATACTTCAAACTCTTGTGATCAGTGTAGATCTCGCAACGGTTGCCCATAAGATAGTGCCTCCAGGTCTTCAAAGCTAGAACTACGGCTGCTAACTCCAGATCGTGGGTTGGATAGTTTTCTTCATGAGGTCGAAGCTGCCGGGAGAGGTAGGCTATGACCTTGCCTTCTTGCATTAACACACAACCAAGTCCAAGTTTGGAAGCGTCGCAAAAGACATCAAAGTTCTTGGTGATATCAGGCATGGTTAGGACGGGGGCGGTCACCAATCGCTTCTTGAGCTCTTGAAAACTCTCTTCACACTTAGGGGTCCATTCAAACTTCTTGTCCTTCTTCAACAGTTGGGTCATTGGTCTGGCAATGCTTGAAAACCCTTCAACAAATTTGCGGTAATATCCCGCTAATCCGAGAAAACCTCTAACTTCTGTTTGAGTGGTAGGGGCTTCCCATTCCATGACTGATTTGATCTTCTTTGGGTCTACTGATATTCCTCTAGCTGATAATACATGGCCTAGGAATCCAACTTCCTTCAACCAAAACTCACATTTACTGAACTTGGCATATAGCTGATGCTCTCTAAGAGTCTCTAAGATTAATCTCAAATGGGTTGCATGCTCTTCTTCGGACTTGGAGTAGATAAGAATGTCATCAATGAAGACAACAACAAACTTATCCAAGAACTCCATGAAAACCTTATTCATGAGGTTCATGAAATAGGCAGGGGCATTGGTTAATCCAAAGGACATTACGGTGTACTCATACAATCCGTAACGGGTGGTGAAGGCTGTTTTGGGTATATCAGTTGCACGGATCTTCAGTTGATGGTATCCAGTTCTAAGGTCTATCTTTGAGAAGACTCGAGCTCCGGTCAATTGGTCAAATAGATCATCAATTTTGGGGAGAGGATACTTATTCTTGATGGTCACATCATTTAGCTTGCGGTAATCAGTGCACAGTCGGCTGGAACCGTCACTTTTATCCACAAACAAGACGGGTGATCTCCAAGCAGATGAACTTGGCTGAATCAATCCCTTACTCAAAAGGTCATCCAATTGCTTCTTTAACTCCACTAGTTCAGCTGGGTTCATACGATAGGGTCGTTGGGCTATAGCTCCAGTTCCGGGGATAAGCTCAATGATAAACTCAATATCCCGATCCGGTGGCATTCCGGGTAGCTCATTGGGAAAAACATCCGGGTATTCACAGACGATGGGGACTTGCTCCAGAGTTGGCCCTGAGATACTCTTATGACATTTGGGGATTTGGGTGGGTTTAACTGACACATGCTTTACTACAATTCCATGGCTACTCCTCATAGTGATGGTCTTTTTGGCACAATCTATCACTCCTTGATGTTGAGACATCCAATCCATACCCAAGACTACTTCCAAACCCTTGGTTCCTAACACAATCAAACTGGCTAAGAATGATATCCCATGGATTTCTATGGGCACTGCCAAGCAGGTCCAACTAGCCTTGGTTATTGACCCAGGTATTTGCACAAACATGGTATTTTTCAGGGGTGTTGGTTGAAGTCCACTTTTATCAACGAATAACTGAGTAACAAATGAGTGTGAAGCTCCAGAATCAAATAGAACTCTTGCAGGAACTGAATTAACAGGGAACATACCAAGCACAACGTCGGTTGCCTCCTGAGCTTCTTCAACATTCATGTGGTTCAGACGGCCTCGAGGGTGAGGCTGGTTTCTTGGTGGATAATTCTTGCCATTTCCAACACGGCGCTGTTGCTGAGCAGGAGCAGTGGTCTTGGATGCATCATTCAGCTTCTTGGGGCACTCATTGGAGTAGTGCCCTTTGAGTCCGCACTCATAACAGGTAACACCAGACTTGTCACCAGACTTGGGCGGCACAGTTGCTCCATTCGGCCTTGGAGTATTGGGGTTGAAGTTGTTGCCATTAGGTCTGGGAGGTGCACGGTTGAAGTTGTTGCCGTTTGGACGGTTGGGAAAGTTGGGACGCGGAGCAGGTGCAGATGGTCTCATAGGTCTAGGGGCGAAACCCATAGGTGGATTTCCCCTTGCCTTCTGCGAGTTGCTTGAGTTGCCTTGATACATCATACGGCGCTTGCGGTTTTCTGCAGCTTGCTTGAGTTTGCCTTCCATCTGAATGGCAGAGTCCACCAATGACTCCAGGTCCGCAAAGTGAATGCTGACCAAAAAACATTGCATCTCATCATGAAGTCCATTCAGAAACCTTTCTTGCTTCTTCTCATTGGTGTTGGTGTCATCTGGGGCATACCTAGACAAGGTAAGGAACTTGTCACGGTAGTCAACCACAGATAGGGAACCTTGCTTCAGATTTCTGAACTCATCTCTCATCCTTTTAACTAATCCCAAAGGAACATGAGCTTTGCTAAACTTGCTCTTGAACTCCTCCCAAGGCATCATATACCCTTGGGCTTGCATTGCACGGGTGCTATCCCACCAAGCTCTTGCGGCTCCCACAAGATAGTGGGTGGTGTACAAGACCTTCTCACTTTCACCAACTTCAGCGACTGCCAAATTGTTCTCCATAGTGCGAAGCCAGTCATCAGCATCTAAGGGTTCTTCAGACTTAGTGAACATAGGAGGGTTGGTGTTTTGGAAACTCCTTAACTTGGATCGGTGATCACCATGGCCATTGTTCTCTCCTTCACCATGGCCATTTCCATTGCCATTGTTGTGGTTCATTGCCATCTGGGTTAGTTGCTGAAGAGTGGCCAAGTTAGCTTGGCGCTCAGCTCGGGCTGCTTCCCGGTCTTCCATGATCAACCTTAGCAGTTCGGCCATTTCCGGGTTCGGGGGTGGGGGTGCTCGCGGCATCTGAAGATAAGGTGTGTAAGACAAGAGGGAAAAACTAATTGCTAAGATTTAATGTAACATAGATGATGTAATTTTTGTCTTACTAAGGCCTTAAGGGCCAAATTCATATTTCATTCAACAAGCATCAAACATATCATACATACGAGTTCACACATTACAAATGGTTTACATCAAACCATTGCGACTCGTCTACTAGAGAGGGGGATACAACTCACACCTACACGAAGTGACTTAAGGTAAACTCATAACTAGATAACACGGGGATCTCCAATCTAAACAGCAGGCTCCTCGGGGTCTTCCTCCTCATCATCCACAATGAATCTAGCATCCTCATCACGCTCCTCATCATCAAGGTCCTCCATGAAGTCATCCTCGTCACTAATGAGGGCATTATCCTCCTTGCGGAGATCAATGCCTTACTCCTCACCAAGGTGGCTAGACTCTCAATGTACTCAGTCAGCTCAGCCACATTGGCCTTCAACTCATCAATGATCTGGTCCTTCTCATCGCGCTGGCGGCGAAGACTCTTGCGATCCCTAGCAAGAATCCTGATGGTGCTCCTTGCCTCCACCAGTGCGAAGTGCTCAAGGTTGGCCTTGGTACGGGCACGATCTGCCTCCTGCTGAGTGGAGTACAGCAAGAAGTCCATGTGATCGATGTAGGTACTCGCCGGTGAGCTCCGCTCGTCCCCAGGAAGAAGATACGTACCGCTTCGGTTTTAAGTTATGACGGCTGGGCCCCCTTCGTCAGGCCGTTTTGTGTTTTTTTTCCTTGCCCCGCCAGCGTGAGCCTATTGGGCCGGCCCATTCGGGAATCCTTAGGTGCGGCCCAGTTTCCGTTAGAATGCGATCCGCTTTTATTTTTATTTTCCCGCCGTTCGTAATTAGTTTCAGATATGAATTTCAGATTTAATTTCCTGGAGATTTAGAAATCCATTTCTAGCAAATAAATATGCGTTGGAAAGCTTAGGAAATTATCTAGCCTCTGAAACTAATTAGAATCCAATTTGGGATAGTGATTTAATTCCATAAGAATACTTCGACCATAGCTTTATGAATCTTAGGAAAATTCTAGAAAATTGTTTAAACCTCCAAAAATCTTAAAACTTGATTTGTGAACTTACTAATCAACTGGTCTACAGTTTAGTCAACCCTAATCAACTCAAACCTTGTTAGTGGTATCAATTAGACCCTAACCCAATCCTATCTTGTAGCATAAAATGATAGATCCCTATAGTACACTTAGAATTAATTTTCCCCATTACCCCTTTACTTAATTAGTCAACCTCCACTTGAACTAGCCCAAATAACCATAGTTACTTACCCATACTCCAAAAAGTAAACAACACATGACACATAGTAGAAAATTTAACTTGCACAATCAATGCAAACTTGGAAGAAAACTTACAAACCAATTCAATAAAATCCAACATGAAGGCTATTGTTTGGAAACAAGTATGTGTGCTTGGTATGCTGCTAAGATTGTGTAGTGATTGTGTGTATTGTGTTTATTTCGTTATTAGACGCTAGTGTTGCTGCGGAGGATATTGAGGGTGATTATTATTATCAAGAAGAAGAAGAATATCCCGGACACTTTGCCAACCAAGGCAAGCCATCTTTTGAATCATACTCCAAATACCTAGTTTTACTATTGCATTCTATCTGTTTTAAGTAAATTGCATGATTGAATTGCTAGAGTAGAATGATAGAGGTGTAGTGATATCTTGCTTAGCAAGAGCATCAAGCTGAGTTTATCCAACCTTACTTAGTGGTATCATCACTCATACTAGTTGCTTAGTCGCTAATAAAATTGAGGCCATCTATAAGGGGAACCCTACTTGGAAGGGGTGACTTGAACTTGAAAGCTTGAATTGGAGACTTCTCCTACATGATGGGTTTATGAAGGAAAAATAATCTTGACTAAGAACTATGGAATGTATTTGCGAAATGACAACGAGTGATGTACTATGTGAGCCAGCCATACAGTACGACCACATTATCCTGGTATGGGACAGGGCTTAGTGGAGTAGTTTGTTTCGCCTTAGTGTAGACCCTACAAATGTAAATGGAAGTCCGACCCGGGACTCCTTTTCCAGGGCACCCTTGGCGGTGGCCGAGTTTCGCCTTGTCCTCCTCTTCAGAGGTGGTTGGGGTACAAGCCGAAGAGCCCTCATTGAAAATGTACTGCCGTAGTAGGACTCTACCTCGGCTAGTGGCATCCGGAGGACCAAGCGGCTGGGAACTTTGCACACTCCGGACAGCTTCTTGAAACTCCGGTGTTGAGGGGTACATCTCTAGGCGGTATTGTTTATGCTAAGGCGGGCAGGTGAAACATTATGGTCGGCTACTTGTCGTGGCATATGTTGTTATGCAGGGAAGTTGCCCACATGATGAGTAGTCGGATGGTGTGGGTAAAGTGTACAACCTCTGCAGAGTGTAAAACTATTTGAATAGCCGCGTCCGCGGTCATGGACAGTTGGCAAGCTCTACCTGGCTTTTGTCAATAATGAAAATAACTTATGGTGAATGACCTGAATTGAATTGACTTGACTTGACCATGATGTTGACACAATGGAAGCTCCTCTTTAGATTGAACTTAGAGAACTAAACTTCTTTGCTACCAATGAACATTCTTGGGAAATCAAACTAGCTTTTGCAAAGAAACTTAGTGCTTAGTCCACCATATAAACCTTGCATATCTACTTCATCATTTCATTTATAAGATGGTTTGCGAGTGCATCCAATGTACTCATGGCTGTGTCCCTGGCTATCAACTTGGCCAGACTTTGGGGAAGAGTACCCGGAGGAGGGGTATGACGAAGAATGCCAGAACTAAGCTCGTCTCCATGAGTCGCCATTGCCTGTAGGGTGAAGGCATGGACCCGAAGACGTTATTTCCGCTGCTATGTTGTGTTGTAATATGAACTTGGTCACTATGACCATTGTATTTGGAACCCTCATATTGTAATGTCTATGGAACTGGTTACCAACTACGTTATGTATATCGCAACAACGGTTCTGGGATTGCGGTGGAATACATAACGGGCACTTCGAATTTGTATCAAATTTGAGGTCGTCACAATGCCTTCCTCCTCACCAAGGTGGCTAGACTCTCAATGTACTCAGTCAGCTCAGCCACATTGGCCTTCAACTCATCAATGATCTGGTCCTTCTCATCGCGCTAGCGGCGAAGACTCTTGCGATCCCTAGCAAGAATCCTGATGGTGCTCCTTGCCTCCACCAGTGCGAAGTGCTCAAGGTTGGCCTTGGTACGGGCACGATCTGCCTCCTGCTGAGTGGAGTACAGCAAGAAGTCCATGTGATCGATGTAGGTACTCGGCTCATTTTGCCCTGGCATGTTTGCGGGATGCCCTTCCGCATCACGCCGAGCAAAGTTCTTAAAGCGCTCCCCCTGGACCTCCTCAACATGCAGTCCGCACAAGCGGGCGTGCATCTCCTCCATACCTCGGACCAAACCATCGGCCCAAGTGTTCTCCACAAGCTCAAACTTGATCCTTGGAGAACTCAAATCTCCCTTCTTGCCACGGCAACTGGCCCTGACAAGCCACCGTAGCTCTCCATCCGGGTGCTCATTGAGCACGGCTCCCTTGAATTCCGGATATAGACGATTCAGGAACAAGGTCAGGGTGGTGAGGTCGCGCTCGAAACAAAGGCTGCCACCATGGCCCAACTGGTACTGCTCAGTGGATACCGGGGCCATCTACAAAATTTTAGATTAGACTAAGTTAGTGATCAACTCAAGTGTGCAAACTTTTAAGTAGGCAAAAAATGAAACATGTACAAAGCTTTGTAAATAGAGAGGAAAAGACTAAGCAATTTGAAACCATTACTTATTTCTTTGCTTTCATAAAGGTTTCATTTAACGCCCATTCTAACTAAGGTCTCCTATGGTCAGCCTAGGCTCTGATACCAACTTGTGACAACCCCGAATTTATCACAAATTCGAAGTGCCCATTATGTATTCCACCACAATCCCAGAATCATTGTTGTGATACACATAACGTAGTTGGTAACCAGTTCCATAGGCATTACAATACGATGGTTCAAATACAATGGTCATAGTGACCAAGTTCATATTACAACACAATATAGCAGCGGAATTAACGTCTTCGGGTCCATGCCTTCACCCTACAGGCAATGGCGACTCAGTAGAAGATCTTAGTTCTGATACTCTTCTTCATACCCTTCCTCCGGATACTCTTCCCCATAGTCTGGCCAAGTTGATAGCCAGGGACACAGCCATGAGTACATTGGATGCACTCGCACACCATCTTATAAGGGAAATGATGAAGTAGATATGCAAGTTTGATATGGTGGTCTAAGCACTAAGTTTATTTGCAAAAGCTAGTTTTATTTCCCAAGAATGTTCATTGGTAGAAAAGAGGTTTAGTTCTCTAAGTTCAATCTAAAGAGGAACTTCAAGTGTGTCAATATCAATGTCAAGTCAAGTCATTCACCAAGTTCACCATAAGTTATTATCATTCTTGACAAAAGTCAAGTACAGTTTGCCAACTGTCCATAACCGAGGACGCGGCTATTCGAATAGTTTTTGAAACCTCTGCAGAGGGGTACACTTTACCCACAAGATTCGATACATCTGCCAGGAGAAATCCACGGTTCGTCATACACAAAGTATGCGAGGTTCAGATAATCAAACAAACTCTTTCACTTGCTCACTCTAGTACAGGATCCTTCCCTAGAGCCCGAGACACGGACATCTCCGTTCCGGCGTCTCTAGTTTTGCCCGCTCCGGGATGCCGGATGAATGGAATTTCCACTCGGTTCAGAAGTACCCGCGCACGGTGCACTTCTATAAAGGATGATACAAGGCCTCCCATACTAGGGCAAACAAGCTACGGACTAAGCCCCTTCCCATTTAAGGGTAGTGTGGTCGTACGGTAATGGTTGGCTCACATGGTACATCACTTATTATCATTTACAAATACATTCCATAGTTCTTAGTCAAGTTTATTTTCCTTCACCAAACCATCATGTAGAGAAATCTCCAATTCAAGTTTTCAAGTTCAAGTCACCAATTTCAAATAGGGTTCCCCTTAGAGATGGTCTCAATTTTATTAGCGACTAAGCAACTACATTGAGTGATGATACCACTAAAATAGGGTTGGATAAACTCAGCTTGATGCTCTTGCTAAGCAAGATATCACTACACATCTATCATTCTACTCTAGCAATTCAATCATGCAATTTACTTAAAACAAGTAGAATGCAATAGTAAAACTAGGCATTTGGAGTATGATTCAAAAGATGGCTTGCCTTGGTTGGCAAAGTGTCCGGGATAGTCTTCTTCTTCTTGATAAAATTCCCCCTCAATATCCTCCTCAGCAACACTAGCCTCTAATAACGAATAAATACAAAGCACACAATCACCACACCATACTAACATCACTTCAAGCACACATCATTGTTTTCAAACAATAGAGTTCATGTTGGATTTTATTGAGTTGGATTGCAAGTTTTTCTTCCAAGTTTTCATTAAGTGTGCAAGTTAGATTTTCTACTAGGTGTCATGTGTTGTTTACTTTTTGAGTATGGGTAAGTAACTAGGGTTATTAGGGCTAGTTCAAGTGGAGATTGACTAATTAAGTAAGTTGGTAATTGAGGGAAAAATTAATTCTAAGTGTATAATAGAGATCTATCATTTTATGCTACCAACTAGGACTGGGTTAGGATCTAATTGGTACCACTAACAAGGTTTTAATTGAATAAGGTTAACTAAACAGTAGGGGGGTTAATTAGTGAGTTCACAAATCAAGTTTCATAATTTTAGGAGGCTTAAACAATTTTCTAGAATTTTCCTATGATTAATAAAGCTATGTTCAAAGTATTCTTATTGAATTAAATCCCTAACTCAATTTGGATTCTAACCAGTTTCAAAGGGTAGACAAATTCCTAAGCTTTCCAACGCATATTCATTTGCTAAAAATGGATTTCTAAATCTCTTGGAATTAAAGTTTGAAAATCATATCTGAAACATATTTGAAATAATTCAAAACGAGCGGGAAATTAAATAAAACGATTCGGACCGAATTCGAATGAGCTGGGCCGATTTCAACAGAAACCCGAACGGGTCGGCCCGATAACTCTTCGCACGGGGCGGGAAACGTTTAAAACGAAACTGACAGGGGCGTCCCACTCGTCAGGTCACTTAAGTGACCCGAATCGGTACGCTGCCGTTGGATTCTAATCCAACGGCGCGTCTGCTTCGTGTTCGTCGGCGAGGAGGGAGCTCACCTGCGCGCAGAGATGAAGACGACGGCGACGGCGGCGCGCGTAGAGGAAGCAGAGCTCGACGGCGACGGGCGGAAAAGACTCCGGCGAGACTCCTCCACCAATTCCCGGCGTCTGCTTGCTCCACGGAGGCCGAACGCGGTGGCGCCTTCCGCGTCCAGTACCTCGCCGGCGGGGCTGGCGACGTCGAGCGAGAGCGAGCGGGAGGGAGAGAAGGTGTCTGGGAGGTAGCTGGGAGTGGTGTGCGTCCATTCGTTTGATCGGCGGGGGTTTTTATAGGCCAGAGAGTCGGGGGCGAGGGCGTCCAGTAGCTCGCCGGTGCGGGGGTCCTGGCGATGTGCGTCGAGCAACACCGGGCACGGCGGCCTTGCGAGCGTGCTTGCGGGGTTCTGTCTCGGCGACGGAGTGCTGTGGGTCGGCTCTGGCGAGGTCACAGCGGTCGGGGACGTGCAGCGAGCAGAGGGAGAAGAGAGGGGGTCCTAGGCCCGTTCTTCTTCTTCTCCTCCACTTCTCACGGCTCGGGTCGGGGCAGAGGGGGTTGGGCTTGACCAAGGGGACTCCCCAGACATGGCTACAGGGTTCGAGCGAGGGTGAACAGCGGCGTTCACTGTGAAACCGATTTTCCCAGATTTTTGCCCTCCAGGTGTTCGGTCAAATGCCCGCAAGAAACTCAAATTCGAATTTTTGAAATTTTTCACTTTGGGTGGTCAACATATTAGACAAGGTTTCCAGAGATATTTTTGTTACAAAGAAAGGTTAAGTTTTGCAGAAATCATATTTCAAATTTTGGGTATTGTCACTGTTTCAGATTCAATCTTTTGCTGATGTTTGTGTTGAGTTACACTTTGAATTTTGGTTTGAAACTTCTTGGTTGAGTTAGTAGACAACTTGGTCAAGCTCAACTAACTGACCACACCTTTGCTTGAGTTACAGATTTCTTATTCTAAGTGCTCAAAGTAGGGTAGTCAATAATAATTTCTAGATCAACTTATTCTTCTCTTTTTCTTTCTTTCTTTTGTTTCTGGTTTCTTGGGCTCTTATAATTCTTCTCTAATGCTTTTGTTGGTTAAGTTAGAAGTAACTAACTATTGCACAACAAATATTAACACACATGAAATCATAGAATACATATAATAGACAATACATGCATGCATGCAATATGAATGAAAAAGTTTTTGTTGGTCCAAAATTTGGCACTTTAATTCATAGGAAATGGATTACAAATGTTTGGGTTGTTACAATCTTCCCCCCTTAAAAAGAATCTCATCCCCGAGATTCATTAATTAAGAACTGAAAAGATTGGGAAATTCTTTCTGAAGGTAATCTTCTCGTTCCCAGGTAGCTTCATCTTCGGTGTGATTACTCCACTGAACTTTCAGAAACTTGATGCTTCGGGTTCGAGTGGTTCTATATGCTTCCTCGAGGATACGGGTAGGCACTTCACGATAGGTCAAATCCTTGTTGATGTCCACGGAACGGTGATCAATATTCTTGAAGATTTCTGGCTTCTCCGGGACTTCAAGACATTTCCGAAGTAAAGACACGTGAAAGACATCATGCACTTCAGACAATTCAGGGGGCATTTCCAACTGATAAGACACTTCTCCTTTGCGGCTTAGTACCTGGAAGGGTCCAATATATCTTGGTGCAAGCTTTCCTTTTACTTGGAATCTCTGCATTCCCTTGAGAGGTGACACTCTAAGATAAACAAAATCTCCCATCTTGAAGGTCAGTTCTCTCCGTCTCTTGTTGGCATAACTCTTCTGTCTGGACTGGGCTGCCTTGAGGTACTCACGAATCATGCGAACCTTCTCTTCAGCCTCTTGCAGAATGTCAGGTCCAAATATCTGACTGTCTCCAGTTTCAGACCAATTCAAAGGGGTGCGACACTTTCTTCCATACAAGGCTTCAAAGGGGGCCATTTGCAAACTGGCTTGATAACTGTTGTTGTAGGAAAACTCCGCGAAAGGCAGACAATCTTCCCACTTAGCTCCATAGGCTAGAACACAGGCTCTCAATATATCTTCAAGTATCTGATTTACTCTTTCGGTCTGTCCTTCAGTCTGAGGGTGGTAAGCTGTGCTAAAGGCTAATTTGGTTCCCAAGGCTTGGTGCAGACTTCTCCAAAATCTTGAGGTGAATTAGGTTCCTCGATCAGAAACTATGGTTTTAGGGACTCCATACAAACTCACAATTCTGGATAGATAAAGATCTGCCAGCTGTCCCGAGGTATAAGTGGTCTTGACAGGAATAAAGTGGGCAACTTTGGTCAGTCTATCCACAATGACCCAGATAGAGTCATTTCCACGGCTAGACCTTGGAAATCCAGTGATGAAATCCATTCCAACAGATTCCCACTTCCATTCCGGAACTTGCAAAGGTTGCAGCAATCCCGCAGGACGTTGATGTTCAGCCTTGACTCTTTGACAAATATCACACTTAGATATGAACGATGCAATCTCACGCTTCATTCCATGCCACCAAAATTGTTCCTTTAAATCTTGGTACATCTTAGTTCCACCAGGGTGGATGGAGTAAGGTGTCTCATGGGCTTCTCTCATAATAACTTCCTTCAATTCTGAGTCCGCAGGCACACAAATACGTCCTTTATACCAAAGAACTCCTTGATCATCTTCTTCAAATCCTGGCACCTTGCCGGAACTAATTCTGCGCTTAATTCCGTCAATACTCTCATTTCCCTTCTGGGCCTCTTTGATTTGGCTCAACAAGGTGGGTTGAAACTCAAGGTTGGCTAGGAATCCTTGGCTGACTAGTTCCAATCCAAACCTTTCAAACTCTTGGTGCAACATGGGTTGCTCCTCTTTGATCATCATATTCAACGAGCATGGCTTCCTACTCAATGCATCGGCCACTACATTGGCCTTACCGGGGTGATAATGAATTTCCAGATCATAATCCTTGATTAACTCTATCCATCTTCTTTGCCTCATGTTCAACTCCTTCTGGGTGAAAATATACTTCAAACTCTTGTGATCAGTGTAGATCTCGCAACGGTTGCCCATAAGATAGTGCCTCCAAGTCTTCAAAGCTAGAACTACGGCTGCTAACTCCAGATCATGGGTTGGATAGTTTTCTTCATGAGGTCGAAGCTGCCGGGAGAGGTAGGCTATGACCTTGCCTTCTTGCATTAACACACAACCAAGTCCAAGTTTGGAAGCGTCGCAAAAGACATCAAAGTTCTTGGTGATATCAGGCATGGTTAGGATGGGGGCGGTCACCAATCGCTTCTTGAGCTCTTGAAAACTTTCTTCACACTTAGGGGTCCATTCAAACTTCTTGTCCTTCTTCAACAGTTGGGTCATTGGTCTGGCAATGCTTGAAAACCCTTCAACAAATTTGCGGTAATATCCCGCTAATCCGAGAAAACCTCTAACTTCCGTTTGAGTGGTAGGGGCTTCCCATTCCATGACTGATTTGATCTTCTTTGGGTCTACTGATATTCCTCCAGCTGATAATACATGGCCTAGGAATCCAACTTCCTTCAACCAGAACTCACATTTACTGAACTTGGCATATAGCTGATGCTCTCTAACAGTCTCTAAGATTAAACTCAAATGGGTTGCATGCTCTTCTTCGGACTTGGAGTAGATAAGAATGTCATCAATGAAGACAACAACAAACTTATCCAAGAACTCCATGAAAACCTTATTCATGAGGTTCATGAAATAGGCAGGGGCATTGGTTAATCCAAAGGACATTACGGTGTACTCATACAATCCGTAACGGGTGGTGAAGGCTGTTTTGGGTATATCAGTTGCACGGATCTTCAGTTGATGGTATCCAGTTCTAAGGTCTATCTTTGAGAAGACTCGAGCTCCGGTCAATTGGTCAAACAGATCATCAATTTTGGGGAGAGGATACTTATTCTTGATGGTCACATCATTTAGCTTGCGGTAATCAGTCACAGTCGGCTGGAACCGTCACTTTTATCCACAAACAAGACGGGTGATCTCCAAGCAGATGAACTTGGCTGAATCAATCCCTTACTCAAAAGGTCATCCAATTGCTTCTTTAACTCCACTAGTTCAGCTGGGTTCATACGATAGGGTCATTGGGCTATAGCTCCAGTTCCGGGGATAAGCTCAATGATAAACTCAATATCCCGATCCGGTGGCATTCCGGGTAGCTCATTGGGAAAAACATCCGGGTATTCACAGACGATGGGGACTTGCTCCAGAGTTGGCCCTGAGATACGCTTATGACATCTGGGGATTTGGGTGGGTTTAACTGACACATGCTTTACTACAATTCCATGGCTACTCCTCATAGTGATGGTCTTTTTGGCACAATGTATCACTCCTTGATGTTGAGACATCCAATCCATACCCAAGACTACTTCCAAACCCTTGGTTCCTAACACAATCAAACTGGCTAAGAATGATATCCCATGGATTTCTATGGGCACTGCCAAGCAGGTCCAACTAGCCTTGGTTATTGACCCAGGTATTTGCACAGACATGGTATTTTTCAGGGGTGTTGGTTGAAGTCCACTTTTATCAACGAATAACTGAGTAACAAACGAGTGTGGAGCTCCAGAATCAAACAGAACTCTTGCAGGAACTGAATTAACAGGGAACATACCAAGCACAACGTCGGTTGCCTCCTGAGCTTCTTCAACATTCATGTGGTTCAGACGGCCTCGAGGGTGAGGCTGGTTTCTTGGTGGATAATTCTTGCCATTTCCAACACGGCGCTGTTGCTGAGCAGGAGCAGTGGTCTTAGATGCATCATTCAGCTTCTTGGGGCACTCATTGGAGTAGTGCCCTTTGAGTCTGCACTCATAACAAGTAACACCAGACTTGTCACCAGACTTGGGCGGCACAGTTGCTCCATTCGGCCTTGGAGTATTGGGGTTGAAGTTGTTGCCATTAGGTCTAGGAGGTGCACGGTTGAAGTTGTTGCCGTTCGGACGGTTGGGAAAGTTGGGACGCGGAGCAGGTGCAGATGGCCTCATAGGTCTAGGGGCGAAACCCATAGGTGGATTTCCCCTTGGCTTCTGCGAGTTGCTTGAGTTGCCTTGATACATCATACGGCGCTTGCGGTTTTCTGCAGCTTGCTTGAGTTTGCCTTCCATCTGAATGGCAGAGTCCACCAATGACTCCAGGTCCGCAAAGTGAATGCTGACCAAGACACATTGCATCTCATCATGAAGTCCATTCAGAAACCTTTCTTGCTTCTTCTCATTGGTGTTGGTGTCATCTGGGGCATACCTAGACAAGGTAAGGAACTTGTCACGGTAGTCAACCACAGATAGGGAACCTTGCTTCAGATTTCTGAACTCATCTCTCATCCTTTTAACTAATCCCAAAGGAACATGAGCTTTGCTAAACTTGCTCTTGCACTCCTCCCAAGGCATCATATACCCTTGGGCTTGCATTGCATGGGTGCTATCCCACCAAGCTCTTGCGGCTCCCACGAGATAGTGGGTGGTGTACAAGACCTTCTCACTTTCACAAACTTCGGCGACTGCCAAATTGTTCTCCATAGTGCGAAGCTAGTCATCAGCATCTAAGGGTTCTTCAGACTTAGTGAACATAGGAGGGTTGGTGTTTTGGAAACTCCTTAACTTGGATCGGTGATCACCATGGCCATTGTTCTCTCCTTCACCATGGCCATTTCCATTGCTATTGTTGTGGTTCATTGCCATCTGGGTTAGTTGCTGAAGAGTGGCCAAGTTAGCTTGGCGCTCAGCTCGGGCTGCTTCCCGGTCTTCCATGATCAACCTTAGCAGTTCGGCCATTTCTGGGTTCGGGGGTGGGGGTGCTCGCGGCATCTGAAGATAAGGTGTGTAAGACAAGAGGGAAAAACTAATTGCTAAGATTTAATGCAACATAGATGATGCAATTTTTGTCTTACTAAGGCCTTAAGGGCCAAATTCATATTTCATTCAACAAGCATCAAACATATCATACATACGAGTTCACACATTACAAATGGTTTACATCAAACCATTGCGACTCGTCTACTAGAGAGGGGGATACAACTCACACCTACACGAAGTGACTTAAGGTAAACTCATAACTAGATAACACGGGGATCTCCAATCTAAACAGCAGGCTCCTCGGGGTCTTCCTCCTCATCATCCACAATGAATCCAGCATCCTCATCACGCTCCTCATCATCAAGGTCCTCCATGAAGTCATCCTCGTCACTAATGAGGGCATTATCCTCCTTGCGGAGATCAATGCCTTCCTCCTCACCAAGGTGTCTCTCTAGACTCTCAATGTACTCAGTCAGCTCAGCCACATTGGCCTTCAACTCATCAATGATCTGGTCCTTCTCATCGCGCTGGCGGCGAAGACTCTTGCGATCCCTAGCAAGAATCCTGATGGTGCTCCTTGCCTCCACCAGTGCGAAGTGCTCAAGGTTGGCCTTGGTACGGGCACGATCTGCCTCCTGCTGAGTGGAGTACAGCAAGAAGTCCATGTGATCGATGTAGGTACTCGGCTCATTTTGCCCTGGCATGTTTGCGGGACGCCCTTCCGCATCACGCCGAGCAAAGTTCTTAAAGCGCTCCCCCTGGACCTCCTCAATATGCAGTCCGCACAAGCGGGCGTGCATCTCCTCCATACCTCGGACCAAACCATCGGCCCAAGTGTTCTCCACAAGCTCAAACTTGATCCTTGGAGAACTCAAATCTCCCTTCTTGCCACAGCAACTGGCCCTGACAAGCCACCGTAGCTCTCCATCCGGGTGCTCATTGAGCACGGCTCCCTTGAATTCCGGATACAGACGATCCAGGAACAAGGTCAGGGTGGTGAGGTCGCGCTCGAAACAAAGGCTAGCACCATGGCCCAACTCGTACTACTCAGTGGATACCGGGGCCATCTACAAAATTTTAGATTAGACAAAGTTAGTGATCAACTCAAGTGTGCAAACTTTTAAGTAGGCAAAAACTGAAACATGTACAAAGCTTTGTAAATAGAGAGGAAAAGACTAAGCAATTTGAAACCATTACTTATTTCTTTGCTTTCATAAAGGTTTCATTTAACGCCCATTCTAACTAAGGTCTCCTATGGTTAGCCTAGGCTCTGATACCAACTTGTGACAACCCCAAATTTATCACAAATTCGAAGTGCCCGTTATGTATTCCACCACAATCCCAGAATCATTGTTGTGATACACATAACGTAGTTGGTAACCAGTTCCATAGGCATTACAATACGATGGTTCAAATACAATGGTCATAGTGACCAAGTTCATATTACAACACAATATAGCAGCGGAATTAACGTCTTCGAGTCCATGCCTTCACCCTACAGGCAATGGCGACTCAGTAGAAGATCTTAGTTCTGATACTCTTCTTCATACCCTTCCTCCGGATACTCTTCCCCATAGTCTGGCCAAGTTGATAGCCAGGGACACAGCCATGAGTACATTGGATGCACTCGCACACCATCTTATAAGGGAAATGATGAAGTAGATATGCAAGTTTGATATGGTGGTCTAAGCACTAAGTTTATTTGCAAAAGCTAGTTTTATTTCCCAAGAATGTTCATTGGTAGAAAAGAGGTTTAGTTCTCTAAGTTCAATCTAAAGAGGAACTTCAAGTGTGTCAATATCAATGTCAAGTCAAGTCATTCACCAAGTTCACCATAAGTTATTATCATTCTTGACAAAAGTCAAGTACAGTTTGCCAATTGTCCATAACCGAGGACGCGGCTATTCGAATAGTTTTTGAAACCTCTGCAGAGGGGTACACTTTACCCACAAGATTCGATACATCTGCCGGGAGAAATCCATGGTTCGTCATACACAAAGTATGCGAGGTTCAGATAATCAAACAAACTCTTTCACTTGCTCACTCTAGTACAGGATCCTTCCCTAGAGCCCGAGACACGGACATCTCCGTTCCGGCGTCTCTAGTTTTGCCCGCTCCAGGATGCCGGATGAATGGAATTTCCACTCGGTTCAGAAGTACCCGCGCACGGTGCACTTCTATAAAGGATGATACAAGGCCTCCCATACTAGGGCAAACAAGCTACGGACTAAGCCCCTTCCCATTTAGGGGTAGTGTGGTCGTACGGTAATGGTTGGCTCACATGGTACATCACTTATTATCATTTACAAATACATTCCATAGTTCTTAGTCAAGTTTATTTTCCTTCACCAAACCATCATGTAGAGAAATCTCCAATTCAAGTTTTCAAGTTCAAGTCACCAATTTTAAATAGGGTTCCCCTTAGAGATGGTCTCAATTTTATTAGCGACTAAGCAACTACATTGAGTGATGATACCACTAAAATAGGGTTGGATAAACTCAGCTTGATGCTCTTGCTAAGCAAGATATCACTACACATCTATCATTCTACTCTAGCAATTCAATCATGCAATTTACTTAAAACAAGTAGAATGCAATAGTAAAACTAGGCATTTGGAGTATGATTCAAAAGATGGCTTGCCTTGGTTGGCAAAGTGTCCGGGATAGTCTTCCTCTTCTTGATAAAATTCCCCCTCAATATCCTCCTCAGCAACACTAGCGTCTAATAACGAATAAATACAAAGCACACAATCACCACACCATACTAACATCACTTCAAGCACACATCATTGTTTTCAAACAATAGAGTTCATGTTGGATTTTATTGAGTTGGATTGCAAGTTTTTCTTCCAAGTTTTCATTAAGTGTGCAAGTTAGATTTTCTACTAGGTGTCATGTGTTGTTTACTTTTTGAGTATGGGTAAGTAACTAGGGTTATTAGGGCTAGTTCAAGTGGAGATTGACTAATTAAGTAAGTTGGTAATTGAGGGAAAAATTAATTCTAAGTGTATAATAGAGATCTATCATTTTATGCTACCAACTAGGACTGGGTTAGGATCTAATTGGTACCACTAACAAGGTTTTAATTGAATAAGGTTAACTAAACAGTAGGGGGGTTAATTAGTGAGTTCACAAATCAAGTTTCATAATTTTAGGAGGCTTAAACAATTTTCTAGAATTTTCCTATGATTAATAAAGCTATGTTCAAAGTATTCTTATTGAATTAAATCCCTAACTCAATTTGGATTCTAACCAGTTTCAAAGGGTAGACAAATTCCTAAGCTTTCCAACGCATATTCATTTGCTAAAAATGGATTTCTAAATCTCTTGGAATTAAAGTTTGAAAATCATATCTGAAACATATTTGAAATAATTCAAAACGAGCGGGAAATTAAATAAAACGATTCAGACCGAATTCGAGTGAGCTGGGCCGATTTCAACAGAAACCCGAACGGGCCGGCCCGATAACTCTTCGCACGGGGCGGGAAACGTTTAAAACGAAACTGACAGGGGGGTCCCACTCGTCAGGTCACTTAAGTGACCCGAATCGGTACGCTGCGGTTGGATTCTAATCCAACGGCGCGTCTGCTTCGTGTTCGTCGGCGAGCAGGGAGCTCACCTGCGTGCAGAGATGAAGATGACGGCGACGGCGGCACGCGTAGAGGAAGCAGAGCTCGACGGCGACGGGCGGAAAAGACTCCGGCGAGACTCCTCCACCAATTCCCGGCGTCTGCTTGCTCCACGGAGGCCAAACGCGGCGGCGCCTTCCGCGTCCAGTACTTCGCCGGCGGGGCTGGCGACGTCGAATGAGAGCGAGCGGGAGGGAGAGAAGGTGTCTGGGAGGTAGCTGGGAGTGGTGTGCGTCCATTCGTTTGATCGGCGGGGGGTTTTTATAGGCCAGAGAGTCGGGGGCGAGGGCGTCCAGTAGCTCGCCGGTGCGGGGGTCCTGGCGATGTGCGTCGAGCAACACCGGGCATGGCGGCCTTGCGAGCGTGCTTGCGGGGTTCTGTCTCGGCGACGGAGTGCTGTGGGTCGGCTCTGGCGAGGTCACAGCGGTCGGGGACGTGCAGCGAGCAGAGGGAGAAGAGAGGGGGTCCTGGGCGCGTTCTTCTTCTTCTCCTCCACTTCTCACGGCTCAGGTCGGGGCAGAGGGGGCTGGGCTCGGCCAAGGGGACTCCCCAGACATGGCTACAGGGTTCGAGCGAGGGTGAACAGCGGCGTTCACTGTGAAACCGATTTTCCCAGATTTTTGCCCTCCAGGTGTTCAGTCAAATGCCCGCAAGAAACTCAAATTCGAATTTTTTAAATTTTTCACTTTGGGTGGTCAACATATTAGACAAGGTTTCCAGAGATATTTTTGTTACAAAGAAAGGTTAAGTTTTGCAAAAATCATATTTCAAATTTTGGGTATTGTCACTGTTTCAGATTCAATCTTTTGCTGATGTTTGTGTTGAGTTACACTTTGAATTTTGGTTTGAAACTTCTTGGTTGAGTTAGTAGACAACTTGGTCAAGCTCAACTAACTGACCACACCTTTTCTTGAGTTACAGATTTCTTATTCTAAGTGCTCAAAGTAGGGTAGTCAATAATAATTTCTAGATCAACTTATTCTTCTATTTTTCTTTCTTTCTTTTGTTTCTGGTTTCTTGGGCTCTTATAATTCTTCTCTAATGCTTTTGTTGGTTAAGTTAGAAGTAACTAACTATTGCACAACAAATATTAACACACATGAAATCATAGAATACATATAATAGAAAATACATGCATGCATGCAATATGAATGAAAAAGTTTTTGTTGGTCCAAAATTTGGCACTTTAACTCATAGGAAATGGATTACAAATGTTTGGGTTGGTACACGGAGCTTCCAGAGAACCGAAGAGGAGACGAAGTGGGGCCACGAGGGCCCCACACACTAGGGCGGCGTGGCCCAGCCCCTGGCCGCGCCCCCTATGTGTGAGGGCACCTCGGTCCACTTCTGACGATGCCCCTTCGCCTATAAAGACCCCCCGACGGGAAAAACCTAAGAACCCGATCAATTTTCCAGAAACACATCGCAATCCGCCGCCGTCGTCGACCCGAGATCGGGAGGGTCCAGAAGCTCTTCCCCGGCACCCTACCGGAGCGGGGAATCGCCACCGGAGGTCTTCTTCATCGCCATGCTTGCCTCCGAAGCGATGAGTGAGTAGTCTACCTTGGACTATGGGTCCATAGCAGTAGCTAGATGGTCATCTCCTCCACCATGTCCTTCATGTTTAGATCTCATGAGCTGCCCTACATGATTGAGATCACCGTTATGTAATTCTACATGTTTGGTTTGTTGGGATCCGATGAATATTGGTGTTATGATTGAGTTGCTATACTGAAATATATCTTATGTTATCTCTATGTTGTTTATGATCTTGCATGCTCTCCATTGTTAGTAGCTATCTTGGCCAAGTAGTTGCTAGTAACTCTAAGAGGGGGTATTTATGCTCGATAGTTGGGTTCATGCCTCTATTTAATCTGGGGGAGTGACAGAAACCTCTAAGGTTGTAGATGTGCTGTTGCCACTAGGGAGAAAACAACATTCACATGCTCGAGGGCATATGCTTTGTTTACATTACACACTTTGCTTAATGCAATTATCTGTTGTTCGCAACTTAATACTCATGGGGTGTTCGGATGATATCCCCGTGAGTGGATTATTAGTCATAGATGCAGTTGGATGGCGGTCTATGTATTTTGTTGTAATGCCCAGAGTAAATTGCATAGTGATCTTCTTGACATATCACGTTATCTTTATTCTATCAATTGCCCAACAGTAATTTGTTTACCCAGCATGCGTTATTTATCTTATGGAGAGACACCACTAGTGAACTGTGGACCCCGGTCCTATTTCCATCATATTGCTATCACCTGTTTACTTTACTCGCACTGTTTACTTTACTCGCATACTTCTACTGTTTTCCACTTGATACGCTCATACCCTTTGTTTCAAGCAAACCGGTGAGATTGACAACCTCATCGCAAGTTGGGAACAAAGTACTTGGTTGTGTTGTGTGCAGGTTCCACATTGCTGCTCGCAAAGCAAATCTTGGACGAGGTGCCCTATAAATTGTCCGGAGCTGTCGCGAAGCTTGCAAGCATCACCTTCAGTCGTATTGGCTTTTTCTTCTTCGAACGATAAACCTTGGTTTCTAACTGAGGGAAAAGCTTGCTGCTGTGCTCATCATACCTTCCGCTTGGGGTTCCCCAACCGACTGGTTATAATCATCATCATCAACTACACGCCAGCCATCAAGCCCTTTTCTGGCGCCGTTGCCGAGGAGTTTTTCGCACGCACATCCTTTACTTTGTTTTATTGTTTTGCTTTAGTTTATTTTTACTTGCATCGTTTTATCAAAAACACAAAAAAATGAGTTTAATTTATAGTTGCTTTTATCTACTTGCTTTTAGTTCATCATGTTGTCCCCTAAGTACGTTTTGGAGGACCTCTCAGTAGGTAGTTGTCGGTGTTCTGGATACCGGGGTATCCCGGTCCACCTGCTCCTGGGCCCCGTCATCGGCCCATCTTCAGCCTAGGGGATAATCAACGACTCAAGCTACGGAGAAGACCCTCACGAGGAGGCGCCTCGTGAGGAGAACGATGACAGAAACTGCTAAGGACCAGAAGACCTCCTCACGAGCCCCTGCTGGTGAGGAGAGGAAGTACGCCCACGTCAGCTCAGCACGTTTGCGTGCAGAGCAAGAAGCTAACGGGCAGAAGACCGCGTACCGCCCACGCTACCCCCGACAGGGAGGAGACCAACTTTCGCTGTGCCAGCCCAAAGCGGCACAGTGGTTGTTGGCCACCCCCCTAAATATAGCGTGGACGGTGCAGGGCGCCAGAGGAAGACGTCAGCTTCCTCCACCCACTCCTGTGGACCGGCGCCGCTACCCTATGAAGAGCAAGTCTACGAAAGAGTGTAGTCTACAGCTGTCCTCCCTCCTTGGCCGTGTGTGGCAACCCCTTCCCCAAGAAGATAAGGGGAAGGAGGACCTTGGCGCTATAAAAGGAAGGGGAGGCCACCCCTTAGAGGGGATCCGGTCTCATCGAATCTTCATCTTCTTCAAGCTGCTAGCTGGGCACGCAGGTTCTTCAACCTCTGGCCAGCTAGAGCTTTGTAACCAAGGCCTTGTACTCCTCGCGAGGTGTCGCGTTGCAATACAAGAAGGCAGGAAGTAGGGGTTTACCTCACCACGAGGGCCCTGAACCTGGGTAAAGCTCGGTCTCCCTCTCTGCAGTGCGTTGCGTGTTCGACAATCGAGGCTTCCATCACCGTGTTTCGTTGCGATCCAAGATCTCACACGTTCAGCCCCCTGCGTTCGAATCTTTGGGTCCGTCGCGTGGTACCCCGTGTTCTTGCGACACGAAATCCATCGACATTTGGCGCGCCAGGTAGGGGTCTGTGGTGTGTTTTCTTCTAGATCTGCTCCGACATGGCCGACGCCAATGCAAGGATCGAGCGTCTTCGCCGTCGCAACGCTGTTCGGGGGCAAACCGAGCCCATCTTCCGTCGTCATGAAGCTTCGGCCGAGGAGGAAGAGGAGGAAGATCTGGAGTCCTCCTATCTCCCGTCCGGGCGAACGGAGCCTTCGCTCTCCTTCACCGCCACCGCCACTTCTCGCGCTCGTTCGGGGAGTCAGCTGTCTCCTGCGCAGGCACTCGCCATGGCGCAGGAGCTGCTGCGCTATCAACCCACCGACGACGGGCGTGAGGGGTGGCGCGCTCGAATCGCCGAGCTCGTCGCCATCGCCAACGAAGACCCGGCCCTGGGAGGAGCCCAGGGCGCGGGGAACCCAGATCCGGCGGCGCGGCATCGCGCCCCGGGCGCCGGAGATGGGATGGCCAACAAGGCCAAGAAGGTGGTTTCCCGCGCCGCATCTTCGCCGCGCGGGGAGCCCAGCTGCCAAATCGTGCAACGCGCTCCGGAAGACGCACGCGTCTCCCTCGAGCGCCGCCGCGAGAATCATGACCGCGCCATCGATGACATCGGCGAAGCTGGCAAGAACGTCAGGACCCCCGGCGTCCCAATCTACAACCCCGGGTGTCTTGCCCTCACTCGCCAGCAGCGCTACGTCGTCTGGCCTAACAAGTTCAAGCCGGACATCAGCGCGCGTTACGACAGGACCACAAATCCTGTCGAATTCCTCCAAATCTACGTCGTCGTCGTCCAGGCCGCGCGTGGAGATCAGCGCGCCATGGCCAATTGGTTCCCCATGGCCCTCAAGGACGCTCCGTGAACTTGGCTCATGAATCTTCCTCATGAATCCGTGACTTCGTGGAAGGATTTGTGTCGTCAGTTCGTTGCCAACTTCATGGCCACGTACGAGCGCCCCGCCACCAAGAACGATCTTAAGGCGGTACGTCAGTACAAGGGCGAGACGCTTCGTCAGTACATCCAGCGCTTCAGTCAGATGAGGAACAAGATCCCCAGGATCTCCAACGAGGAGGTCATCTCCGCGTTCTCCACGGGCGTCTCCGACGTCAAGATGCGGGAGAAGCTGTCCGTGAATGATGAGCTGACTTCCGTCGTCAGGCTCTTCGAGATCGCCGACCGCTGCGCCAAGGCTGAGGAGGGGAGGCTCTTCGTGCACAATCTGCCGGAGGCGCCTCCCCCAAAGCCGAAGTCCAAGGACCCCAAGCGAAAGGAGGCTGCTGCCCTCGCGGCGGAGCCAGATCATAAGCAACGCCGCGGGGACCGCTCCGATCGCGATAAAGGTCGACGTCGCCGCTACTGCATTATCCACAAGAAGGACACCCACAATACCGAGGATTGTTGGATTGTCCGGAAGTTTCACGAGGAAAACGGCGTCGCCATGCGTCATGGGGGCGGGCGCAGCAACGGCAAGAGTGGATCCCGGGGCGATCGCCGCGACGACGACCGCGAGGAAGGTCGCCGCCGTGGGGGTCTGTCTCGAGACGATCCCGAGCCGCTGCCGCTGGCCCCACCAGCAAACGATCGTCGGGAGGAGGACCAGGGGGGCTATCAAGAGCCGCGAGACTTCGCCGCTTGCCTCCTGGGTGGAGCTCAGGCTCCTCTGTCAAATCGACACTTCAAGCAGCTGTCGCGAGAAATCGCGGCGGCACAGCCTAGCGTCGGCAATCGCCTAATGAAGTGGTCGACGTGCAAGATTGGCTTCGACGAGGAGGATCATCCGGTTTCCACAAGGGGTGTGGGCACACTCCCCCTCTTGTGCACGCCAACCATCAACAACGTCGCTGTCAACCGCACTCTCATCGACGGAGGGGCTGGCCTCAACATCATCTCGGTCGAGATCTTCGAGAAGATGCAGGTGCCGTACCACCGGCTCATGCCAACTCGGCCGTTCTTCGGGGTAACCGAGGGGTCTACAACGCCAATTGGGCAGGTAAGCCTGCCCGTCACCTTCGGCACCCGGGACAGCTACAGGACGGAGAGCCTCGACTTCGACGTCGCCTACATCGCCCTGCCATACAATGCCATCCTCGGCTACCCAGCCTTGGCTAGGTTCATGGCAGCAACGCACCATGGCTTCAACGTCCTCAAGATTCCGGGCGCCAACGGCACGATCACCGTGCGCTGCAATGAGAAGGATGCTCTCCGATCAGTTGAGCATGTCTACCGTGAGTCCGCCACCATGTTCCCCGCCGACGAAGATCTACTGGAACACTCCGGCGACCTCACGAGGAAAAAGCAGCTCGTATCCCAAGAGCGGGCTGCTGCGAAGAAGGCCTCTCTCGAGCCCCACCCTCTGGGTTCGACAGGGAAGAAGTTCGCCGCCTCTGCGTCGCCTACTCCAAGCGAGGACCTGGTCCATCCAATGCTGGACATGAGTATTGGGGAAGCTGCGGCACCCTCAGGCAGGAGGCCCCAGTTTACCCAAGAGCGCTCGGCAACCAAGAAGGTCCCGCTGCAGGCTGGGGGCTGCGAAAACTTCGTCACCATCGGGGCAGGGCTTTCCCCCAAATAGGAAAGCGCGCTCGTCACCTTCCTGCGGGCAAATTCTGACATGTTCGCTTGGACTCCGTCAGATATGCCCAGCGTTCCCAGGGAGGTGATTGAGCACCACTTAGCCGTGTGCCCTCAGGCACACCCCGTGAAGCGGAAGACCAGGAAGCAAGCGCAAGAGAAGCAAGACTTCATCGTCAAGGAAATAGAGAAGCTGAAGAAGGCCAAGTTGATACGCGAGGTGGCCCACCCCACCTGGATCGCTAATCCGGTGGTCGTCCCAAAGGCTAACGGCAGTGGGCGCCTCTGCGTGGACTTCACAAGTCTCAACAAGGCCTGTCCCAAGGATCCATATCCTCTCCCGAGGATAGATCAAATCGTTGACTCCACCGCCGGCTGCGACCTCCTTTGCTTCTTGGATGCTTTCTCCGGCTATCATCAAATCAAGATGGCAAAGGAGGACGAGGAGAAGACCGCCTTCATCACGCCCTGTGGGGTGTACTGCTACGTCTGCATGCCCTTCAGCCTGAAGAACGCAGGAGCCACCTTCCAAAGGCTCATGCGCAAGGCCTTGGGGGCTCAGATGGGAAGGAACGCGGAGGCCTATGTCGACGACATCGTCGTTAAGACTCGTGAGGGTCACACCTTCATCGAGGACCTGGAGGAAACATTCATCAATCTGAGAAAGGTAAACATCAAGCTCAACCCCGCCAAGTGCGCCTTCGGTGTACCGTCGGGAAAACTGTTGGGGTTCCTCGTGTCTCATCGCGGGATAGAGGCGAACCCTGACAAGGTCAAGGCCATCGAAGAAATGCGTCCACCGCGCAATCTCAAGGAGATGCAACACCTCGCGGGGTGCATGGCAGCCCTGGGGCGCTTCATCGCGAGGAGTGGGGAGAAAGCTTTGCCCTTCTTGAAGCTCATGAAGCGCACCGGGAAGTTCGAATGGACTCCGGAAGCTGACAAGGCCTTCGCCGAGTTGAAAAGGTACCTCACGAGCCCGCCGATCATGGTTGCCCCAATGACTCGTGAGCCCTTGCTACTCTACATCGCGGCAACTCCAAGGACTGCAAGCGCTGTTCTCGTTGCGGAGCGAGACGCCAAGGTGATCGCCAAAGAGGAGGTCACTCCTCCAAGCTCGGGGGCTCCTCGCGAGGAAGAGGCCGCTTCATCTCCCGTCCCTTGAGAGGAGCCGCCCGCGGCTTCTTCGCCGACCGAGCCGCTCTCTCAGAGCAACGCTCAAAAGCCTCCCGAGGAGGAGCCTTCCGAGGGTGTCGTCAAGGTGCAAAAGCCTGTGTACTTCGTCAGCACGGTACTGCGCGACGCGCGGGAGCGCTACACCATGTAGCAAAAGCTGCTCTACACCTTGCTCATCGCCTCGCAGAAGCTACGACACTACTTCCAGGGTCACCCGATCAAGGTGGTAACCGATCGTCCCCTGGAGACCATCCTGCGCAATCCCAACGTCACCGGGCGGGTGGCGGAATGGGCCGTGGAGCTTCAGCCCTTCGAGATCTCCTTCGAAACTACAAAGGTAATCAAGAGCAAGGCTTTGGCCGAGTTCACTTCAGAATGGACTGATCCATTCGTCGACAAGCCTCCAGAGGTGGAGTCAACACTCCCTGGAGAGGAGGCCCCGGGCCTCTGGATCATGCACTTCGACGGCGCCTTCAACCTCCCCGGCGCGGGAGCAGGTGCTGTCTTAACCTCTCCCTCTGGAGACAAGATTTTCTACGCTGTGCAGCTCTGCTTTGGGAATGAGCACAAGGTCTCCAACAACATCGCGGAGTACGAAGGACTACTTGCTGGCCTAAGGGCAGCAAACGCTTTGGGCATCAAGCGCCTCATCGTCAAGGGAGATTCACAACTGGTTGTGAACTTCTCAAACAAGAGCTACACTCCAAAGGATGAGCACATGGCGGCTTATCTTGAGGAGCATCGGAAGATGGAAAAACGCTTCCAAGGCTTGGAGCTGAAGCACATCCCGAGAGGAGAAAATGTGGAAGCCGACGAGATCGCCAAGCGCGCCTCTCATCGCCTGGCACAGCCTGCCGGCGTCTTTGAGGAGCGTCTCTTAAAACCGTCCGCTTCTCCATCGGCATCCGAATCACCCCCTCCTTCTGCTTTGCGGCCACCGCCGGAGCAGGGGGCTCCGGACTGCGGGCCTCCTTCGGGTGACTGCGTCCTTCTGGCATTGGCACGGCAGGAGGGAGTGGATTGGATCATCGAGCTCAAGGCCTACCTCACCAGCAGCAGGCTTCCCGAGGATGAAGAGGAGGCCGAGAGGATCGTGCGGCAAGCTTCGGGCTACTGCGTCAAGGACGGTGATTTGTACCGGCGTCGCCCAAATGGCGTCGCTCTGAAGTGCATATCTACTCACCAAGGCCAAGAGCTTCTAAGGGACATCCACGCCGGCGAATGTGGACATCACGCTTCTGCGGCGACTCTAGCCGCAAAGGCATACCGAAGCGGGTTCTACTGGCCCTCGGCGCTCGGAGATGCGGCGGAGATGGTCAAGAGGTGCGAGGCGTGCCAATTCCACGCCAAGCAGATTCATCAGCCGGTGCAAGAGCTGCAAACCATCCCACTCACTTGGCCCTTTGCAGTCTGGGGGCTGGACATCCTTGGACCGTTTCCCAGAGCGCAAGGGGGCTACCGCTACCTCTACGTCGCCATCGACAAGTTCACCAAGTGGGTGGAGGTGGAGCCGGTGTGCACCATCCCGGCGAGGTCCGCAGTCAAGTTCATCCATGGGCTGGTCTGTCGCTTTGGTGTGCCTAACCGCATCATCACCGACAACGGCAGCCAGTTCACCAGCGGACTGTTCCGGAAATACTGCGCTTCGACCGGCGTCAAGATCTGTTTCGCCTCCGTCGCCCACCCCAGGAGCAATGGTCAAGCCGAGCGCGCCAACGCTGAAGTGCTCAAAGGGCTCAAGACGAAAAGCTTCAACGCCAAACTCGAAGCCTACGGCAAAAAATGGTTAGACAACCTCCAATCCATCTTGTGGTCCATCAGGACTACCGCCACCAAACCCACTGGAGAGACCCCTTTCTTCTTGGTCTATGGGGCGGAGGCTGTTCTTCCCACCGACGTCAAGTTCGGGGCGCCAAGGGTGCTCGCCTTCGACGAAATTCGCCAAGAGGACCTCATCAAGGACCGCCTCCTCCTGCTCGAAGAAGCTCGGTGCCAAGCCGCGCTACGCGCCGCGAGGTACCAGCAAGGACTACGCCGCTACCATAGCCGCCATGTTCGAGCAAGGACTCTGGAGGTCGGCGACCTGGTGCTGAGGAGAATACTCTCTCGCGAGGGCCTGCACAAGCTGTCTCCAATGTGGGAAGGACCCTTCAAGGTGACGCACATCGCCAGGCCTGGCTCGGCGCGGCTGGAAACCGCAGAAGGCGTGCCTGTGGGGAACCCGTGGAACATAGCTCATCTGCGAAAGTTCTACCCTTAGGTTCCTCATGAGGAGAAAAAGACCGTTTTCACGGCACTTGTATCAGCTCAATCTGCTCTTAAGCACTCATATTAAGTTATCGCGCAATGTAGCGCCTCTGCTTCGGCATGACATCAAAATGGCATGAAGTCCATTTATTTTCTGTTGTACTCCACGCGGAAGGGGGCTAGGCACGGTGTCTATGCTGGGGCCTTCGCCCGGAAAACAGCAAGCCCAAAAAACCCGAAGGGAGCGAGCTCTGATCGGGGGCGACGGCCCCGTTAACGATCACCTCTGGATGCCCATGGTGCTTAGTTCCTCGCGAAGTATGCCAGAAAATAAAAAATCTTCGAGGAAAGTCCAAGGTGTGCCCGAGGCACCCGTTAAGGACCTACCCCTCGTGAGCAACCCTCACGAGGGAGCAAGGACGCGTCGATGCACTAGCATCCATAGGAAGATTCCCTCTACCGAGGAAGGCCTAACGTGGCAGGATTATTGAAGACCAAGGCCGCTCCGATCATCTTGCGAAGGAGACGCAGATCCGGAGGTCCGCGCCAGGCCCTTCACCTCGTGAGCAATCCTTGTGAGGTGTCGACGGTCTCTGGGCTCTCTTAAGCGTCGATGTTTTCACGTCCGTGAGGGTCCAGCTTCCCTCAACGACGAGGAAGGCCCCGTGAATCGCCACGCGCGGCAATTTGCTCTTAGCTGCTGGCACAGATAGTGCCGCGCTCCTCCACGACGGAGAAGGTCCCTGTGCCGGTCACAGGGGCATCTTATTCGCCTTCTTTTTTCATTTGTTTTACCGACTTGTTTTTCCGTTTTCGGGGATTTGGGGTTTTTTCTTTTCCAACTCTTTCTTCAACTTCTTGTCTCAGGAATCGTCCAATGTGTCATCGCCGCCGACCCCATCTCGAGCTCCGAGGCGGAGGGAGGCTTCCCGTCGATGCCAGCAGCTCACCAGGGCTCTCGAGCAAGCGAATGGCCAGGACAGTGAAGGACAGCAAGATGATCAACAAAAGGATTTCATTAAATCGCCCCCAGTGGGGGAAGGAGCGAAGCACGGCGGGGCATTCCCCGCCGGCAAGGACTACATGGCAAAAGAGGGGAGGAGACTAGCTCTCCTCCCCAGAAGACTACCGCGCCAGGGCCTCCTCTTCACTGCGCCGCGGGCTGGGGGTAGGTGCGGCGGACGCCGCCGGCGGTGAAGATCCGCACCGTCGCCTCCAGCGTCCCCAGCTTGAAGCGGAAGACGAGGTGGTCGCCGACGCGGAGGCGATGGCCGAGGGCGAATGCCCTCCAGCGGCCGGAGAGGACGGCAGTGCCGCCGTCCCCAAGGAGGATATCCACAGGCCAGAAGAGGTCTGGCCTGCTCTGCTCCCCCAGAGCAATCTCCCCGGCGGCCATGCCGGGGGCGTAAATCACCCTACGGACGGCGTCGGGCAGCCGGAGGGAGTTGAAGCCCGGGGCGTCGACGACGACGAGGAGCTCCAAGAAGCGGGACCCCGGGGCGACAAGGGGTCCCAGCATCGCCGCCGCCAGGTGGCGCGGAGTGGCAACCACTCCGTTCGCCGGCGGGGCCAGAGGATCTGCAGAAGGAGGAGGTGGGCCCAGGGCGGCCAGCACCTCCCGGAGGGCCCGATCGACGCTCCCCGAGGCGCGGGGAGCAGGCGCCGCCGCCAGCGGCGACGGCGAGTTCAGGGCGCCTCCACGCGCGGGACCCCTGAGGGTCAGGGCGCCGGAGGTCCCCACGGCGGCGCGGCTCGCCTCGACCTGTCGTGGCGCGCCAATGCGAAGGGGGCCGCCGGCGCCGGGCGTCCACTGGGTGGGGATCTTCGCCTTCTTCCCGCTGCCCAGGGGACGTCCGCGGCGCTTCGCCCCAGAGCTTGATCCGGCGGCGGCGGAGGAGTTGGAGGGATCCATGAGCTCAGGGGAGTGGAAGCAGGAATGGCACTGGAGGAAGGAGGTGAAGTGCCGGAGGTCTCGAGGAGGACCTATTTAAGGGGGGGCCATCCGGCATCGATGCGTCAAATCCCTGTGCGGGAATCGAAGCGTTGGCGCGGTGCCCTGCAGTCAAGCGACGCATCATTATGGCGGGTTGATGCCTCGGAGACCGTAGCGTCGCCCGCCATTTCGTCTCACCAGCTGCAGCCGCGCCACGTGCCCACGATCTTCGCTTCTTCACATGGTCCTCTGACCGCACGGTTGACGCGTGCCGTTGGAGGGCCCAGCAGCTTCGGGGGCCCCCGACCCTTCGCTTCTTCAAGAGGGCGCATCATGGGCCGGGCTCCCGGGGGCTACTGTCGGTGTTCTGGATACCGGGGTATCCCGGTCCACCTGCTCCTGGGCCCCGTCATCGGCCCATCTTCAGCCCAAGGGATAATCAACGACTCAAGCTACGGAGAAGACCCTCACGAGGAGGCGCCTCGTGAGGAGAACGACGACAGAAACTGCTAAGGACCAGAAGACCTCCTCACGAGCCCCTGCTGGTGAGGAGAGGAAGTACGCCCACGTCAGCTCAGCACGTTTGCGTGCAGAGCAAGAAGCTAACGGGCAGAAGACCGCGTACCGCCCACGCTACCCCCGACAGGGAGGAGACCAACTTTCGCTGTGCCAGCCCAAAGCGGCACAGTGGTTGTTGGCCACCCCCCTAAATATAGCGTGGACGGTGCAGGGCGCCAGAGGAAGACGTCAGCTTCCTCCACCCACTCCTGTGGACCGGCGCCGCTACCCTACGAAGACCAAGTCTACGGAAGAGTGTAGTCTACAGCTGTCCTCCCTCCTTGGCCGTGTGTGGCAACCCCTTCCCCAAGAAGATAAGGGGAAGGAGGACCTTGGCGCTATAAAAGGAAGGGGAGGCCACCCCTTAGAGGGGATCCGGTCTCATCGAATCTTCATCTTCTTCAAGCTGCTAGCTGGGCACGCAGGTTCTTCAACCTCTGGCCAGCTAGAGCTTTGTAACCAAGGCCTTGTACTCCTCGCGAGGTGTTGCGTTGCAATACAAGAAGGCAGGAAGTAGGGGTTTACCTCACCACGAGGGCCCTGAACCTGGGTAAAGCTCGGTCTCCCTCTCTGCAGTGCGTTGCGCATTCGACAATCGAGGCTTCCGTCACCGTGTTTCGTTGCGATCCAAGATCTCACACGTTCAGCCCCCTGCGTTCGAATCTTTGGGTCCATCGCGTGGTACCCCGTGTTCTTGCGACACGAAATCCATCAACAGTAGTGGTTCGATTATTGGCAAAAGTAACATTGAGGAATTCTTTAATCATATTAGTATGCATAAAGAAGTTGAGGAAAAGTCTTTGGTTGAGCTAGCTCCTAGTATTGAAGTTGCTTCTGCTTATTTAATTCATATGTTGGAAGCTAGGTTTGCTAGCCTTAATCCTTTTATGCAACACATGTTCCTTAAGCTTCATGAAATTGAAGATCCTGAAAAGAAAGCTTTTATCTTAGAAACTTTGCGCATAGAATTTAGAGATATTGCCATTGAAGCTAGGAAAGTTCTTAAGCGCTTTAATAAGTTGGGTCCACCTATAAATGTTATTAGTACAAACAATGAGGGAACCGAGATACCTATACCTAGCAAACTCTTGGGATTGTATGAAGCTTTTGAAAATAATTTTGACTGGATCTGTCCCAAAAATGTTTTTAGTGATTTGAGTGAACCAAAGCGTGATCACAAAGGGTCTTCAAAAACTTATCTGGATGAAATACAATGCCTTATTGACAAGACCTCTGCAGTTGATCTCAATGCTTCTTCTGAAAATACTTGATTCGCAATTTTCTGCGCCTAGCTCAAAGGCGTTAAAGAAAGCACTCTTGGGAGATAATCCAATGTTTTCTTTTCAGTACTTTTTATTTTATTTGAGTCTTGGAAGTAATTACTACTGTAATGACCTCTCCTTATCATTTTTATTTTATTGTTGTGCCAAGAGAAGCCTCTAATTTGAGTGAGGTAAAGATTTGGGGATGTTGCTGTCCTGAAACTGTTTTCGGTGCTGCACCATACAAATTCGTGAAAATTATCTGTATATCTTTTGGACCTGCAATTTCTTGTGCATTTGCCCTAGGTTATATCCAAACTTTAATTAGTTTAACACTTTTTGATTTGAGCAACATAAAAACCCTTTAAAAATCGGCCTTTGACAGCTGTTCTGTTTTGACAGATTTCTGCCACTATTTGTTTTTGCCGCTTTATCGCTTGCTTTTTTAGTTCTTTTGATCACAGAACTTTTGGGGAAGTTGATAAAGTAGTATATTCTTAATATGTGGTGGTTTTGGGTTGAAACCTGAAGCAAAAGAGGTTGATTATATGTTATGATTACACTAATGTTGCTAATAGATTTGTGTTTAGTTTTGTATGAAGGAAGTTTTCAAGTGTAGGGATTGGAGAATGATGAGATGAGTTGAATAATGGACAAAAGATCAAGCTTGGGGATGCCCATGCATCACCCCAAGAAATATCCAAGAAGTACAAGCGTCAAAGCTTGGGGATGCCCCCGAGGCACCCCTTCTTCATCGGCAAAAATCAGGTCACCTTTCAAGACACTATATTTTTATTGCTTCATGCACTATGTGTTTTTCTTGGAGCGTCAGTTGTTTTATTTTTTATTGTTAGTTTTGTTTTGTTTGCAGCAATAAATGGTTGGACCCCAACAAATTTCTTTTGGAGAAGTTGCCTTGCTTTTCATTTGCCAAGAACGCTCTAGTTTTCACTCTTATAAAAAACCGAGTGTTCTTCTTTTTCTGCTACTGCTTTTGGTTTTCATTTTCGCCTTGATTTGCGTTCAGATCTTCTTATATTTATTTTTCAAGGTGTATTTTTGCCTCTGGACCATGTTGGTTTTCCTCAAAAGAGTTGGATTAAAAAAGTTTGAATGGTGTTGGAAAAGAGAAAAAGCTTTATGCAAAAAAGTGGTACAAGAAGGAGCTTGTGTAGACTGTGGCTTAGGCTTTTTCATGTCATGCTTGATGTCTTTTTGATAGTATGCTTAGTGGTTTTGCTATAGCATGACTTGTCTCAAATAACTGAGATTGCTTAATGAGCCTTTGAAAAAATCATGCGTTGTTTTTATCGTTTGGAAGCATTATTTTGGTTTTCTCCTTGATGCTTTATTTGGGTTGACTTGGCGCATGCTCACACATGTTAGGCTCTTACAAAGTCGCCAATAGCCTCTATGATCATTTATTTTTTGACTTTTGATGCCATCATATGCTTCTTTTAATGTTGCTTTGTCGCTTTGCATGATTATGGCCATTATTGCTCTCTTAGTTGGTCGCTCCCAGTCTTTTGCTAGCCCTCGCCTTGTACTGAGTATGAGCTCTACTCGTGCATCCAACTCCTAAAAACCAAGTTTTCCAAAGTGTCCACCATACATACCTATTAGCAATTTGCTATTCCAAGTAAATTTGACTTGCTTTTATTTTCTCTTCAATTAAACTCTTACCAGTGTTATGCGAAAATTGGTCAGTAAAGCTCTCACGAACCGGAAGGCACACTTTACTTTTTCTTGTTCTTAAAAATTTGACATTGTGGTCTCTTATGTTGAGTTGTTATGCTTGCAAGTTGTAAGTTGGAGACTAGCCCAACCATGCTGTCATGGGGCAAGCTTTCAACATTGCACTTCTTATTTGAGTTGATATCGTGATCTTTTGTTTATGGATGCCCGTGGTGTGAAATGAATTAGGAATCTTGCGGGGATCATGGAGTTTGTATATGTGTTAGGGAAACGCCTGGGCCTCCAATCTAAGCCATGCATAATTCATGGTGGAAATTTGCAGCATACCCATAGTGGACATTCGACGATGCATCTCAAAATAAAAAGCTAAACAAATGGTAAATAAAAGAGATGTCGAGGTGTTCATTTTCTGCTTGTCCTGTCATTTTGATGTGGGATTGTTCCATGTCATCGGGCATGGAGGTACCCTGTTGGCGGTTCTCGATGATACATATATACTTACAATGACAAGAGCCTTGCTTGGGACTCTAAGTAAAGTAGCATGAGGTTTGGGTACTCATATTCACGGGACACGAGGTTTTTGACTTATGATTTGTCAAGCATATGCATCATAATTGCTCTCACATTAACTTTAACCATTCAAGATGCTTATGATGGGGGCAATGAGAGCTCAAAGCCGGTAAGTACCATAATTTTTTGAAGGTTATAAAACTTGCAATCACTGCTTCCCTCCGCGAAGGGCCTTTCTTTTACTTTTATGTTGAGTCACCACCTTCTATATTTATGCACCATTAAGAGAGCATAGTTGTCATTCTTAGTGTAATATGCATTGTCCCAAAGTTCATTGATTGATTCATATTGTTGGTTTCACTTGTTCTTAAATTATTTGTATCTAGTCGCCCTCTTAAACTTTGAGGTGTCCTATGCATTTATGTTTTGCTCTCTTTGAAGGACAAGCTGAAAACCATTTGTATGTTTTTCCTTATGATTTGAACACATGTTTGACTTTCATTGTTTCATTTTCATGATCTTTTGTTTGTGTTCATTTGCATGTTTACAACATGGATGCTAAGTTCTTATTGTCAAGATTATATCTTCATGCCCATGTTTTAAGTTCTTATGATCCCAGCTCACAAATGCTTACATATATGATCAAGATTGTGATGGTGCATGTCACCTCAAAAATTATTTCTTTTGTTATCACTTACCTACTCGAGGACGAGCAGGAGTTAAGCTTGGGGATGCTTGATACGTCTCAAACGTATCTATAATTTTTGATGCTTCATGCTTGTTTTTACACCATTTGCCTTGTGTTTCGTTACACTTCGTGGCGTTTTTATGCGATTTCCGGAACTAACCTATTGACAAGATGCCACCGTGCCAGTTCCCTGTTTTTTGCTGTTTTTGTGTTTCAGAAGTGATACACAGGAAATATTCTCGGAATTGGACGAAACCAAAGCCAGAAGTCTTATTTTTCCCGGGAGCATCCAGACATCCGAAGAGAGGAAGGAGAGGGGCCACAGGCCACCCTCACACAGGCCTGGCACGGCCCAGGCCCCGGCCGCGCCACCCTAGTGTGAGGAGGCCTGGGGCCACCCCTGACATCGCCCCTTCGCCTATAAGAAGCCTCGGGACGGAAAACCTTAGGGGAGTCGGCAATTTTCCAGAAATTGTTCCGTACTTCCGCCGCTGCCACCGACGAATTTTGGGGGACAGAAGTCTCTCTTCCGGCACCCTACCGGGATGGGGAAGTTCCTCCGGAGCCATCTCCATCGCCGTCTCCGCCGTCTCCATCGACCTCACCGCCATCTCCATCAACCTTGTTGTCTCCTATGATGAGGAGGGAGTAGTTCATCCCCAGGGCTGAGGGCTCTACCGGTAGCTATGTGGTTCACCTCTCTCTCCCATGATGTGATCTTTATGTGATCGTGAGCTTTGTATCATGTTGAACAAGTAGATGTTATTATTCAGATATTATGTGTACTCTAGTGATGTTATTAAAGTAATCTATTCCTCCTGCCATGGTGTAACGGTGACAGTGCGTGCATCATGGTGGTACTTGGTCTAGGTTACGATTGTGATCTGTTATGGATTATGAGAATAATTATCGCTATGATAGTATTGAAGTGATATATTCCTCCTTTCATGGTGTAATGTTGATAGTGTGTGCACCGTGTTAGTACTTGGTCTAAGTTGCAATAATATCTATCTTGAGTTGTGATTTGATTTGGATATCTCTATGAGTGGTGTTTGTCAAGTACTTGATGAACTTTAAGGGGTGCTTCTGTAGCCACTACGCAATGATTAGTGTTGTTCAATAGGAGAGTAATTCAGAGTACCATAGTGAAGAGAAGTTATTTATTTGTTCAATTATGTTATATTGTTGGGAGTGTGTCCACTAGTGAAAGTATGATCCCTAGGCCTTGTTTCCAAGCATTGTACACCGTTTACTTACTGTTTTGTTACATGTTTGCTCGCAGCGATATTTATTTCATACTACATTTACTACTCATAATCATCACTACTACTTGTATTTCACTATCTCTTTGCCGAACTAGTGCACCTATACATCTGACAAGTGTATTGGGTGTGTTGGGGACACAAGAGACTTTCTGTATCGTAATTGCAGGGTTGTTTGAGAGGGATAGCTTTGACCTCTTCCTCCCTGAGTTTGATAAACCTTGGGTGATCCACTTAAGGGAAACTTGCTGCTGTTCTACAAACCTCTGCACTTGGAGGACCAACACTGTCTACAAGAACAGACACGTGCGTAGACATCAAGCTCTTTTCTGGCGCCGTTGCCGGGGAGGTAAGGTAAAAGGTACTCACATTCTTTGGCTACTAAGTTTTTTAGTTGCTGGTGAGTGCTCGGAGTTATTTCCTTTAGATTCTGCAATTACATCTTTTTGTTTCTTGTTTTTATTTTCACTAGTTAGGCTTAATGGAAAATAAAGAGTTCTTTAGTCTTTTTCCTGAGTTTAGATATGAAGTGTTTGAAGAGAAAATTGAAAAACCTTTGGAGCTTAATTTGCATGCTAATAGTGTTGTTAGTATGAATGCTTCGAACACCGTTATTGCTAATGCTATAGAAAAGTCTAAGCTTGGGGAAGCTGGTTTTGTTAAGCATGATATTTTTAGTTCCCCAGCTTTAGTGGAGAAAGTTTGTTCTGATGATATTTTATCTCCCATATGTGATGTTCCTTCTTATGATGATATGTTTGAAGAATATGCTTTGCGAAATAGCTGTTTTCTAGCTTGTGATGATACTGAACGTCTAGTTTATGATGGTTATGATGATGGGTATAATATTTTCAGTTCACCTACTTTTGAGGAGAAAAATAGTTATGATTACAATATGCCTCCTGTCTTTGATGATTATGGTGATGAGAGTAATTATTCTGTTGAATCTGCTCCTACTACTATTGTTCATGTGGGGAGTATTAATCCTTTTATGCATGTGGCTCATGATAGGGATGCTTTACATGATAGTTATATTGTTAATTCTATTCATGATGCTACTGAAAGTTATTATGAGAGAGGGAAACATGGTTTGAGGGATCTCAACAATATTAAGTTTCCCCTCTTTATGTTGCAAATCTTGAAGTGGCACTTGTTTTTCTATCCATTCTTGCTACTATGTGCCTCGTTGATTTATTTTCTTACAAGATTCCTATGCATAGGAAGTGGTTCAGATATAAATGTCTTTCACATTTGCTTTTTGATGCTCTCTATTGCCTCAAGCTCTTATATGGCGCCCACATGAGCATCTTTGCAAATTACTGCGCCTAGCTCAAAGGCGTTAAAGAAAAGCACTCTTGGGAGATAACCCATTATTTATTTTCAGTACTTTTTCTTTTATTTGAGTCTTAGAAGTTATTACTACTGTAATAACCGCTCCTTATCCTTTTTATTTTACTAGCAAACATGCCCGTGCGTTGCACTGGGATAAACTAAAATTGAAATGCTCTTGCGAATTTTGTGATGACACTTCTTCTATGTGCCACTATCGAGGAAGGTGGTTATGTTTTCTCCTATCATGAGTTCACGACTAACACGAGTCATCCTAAGAACATGAGGTTGCGAAGCCCTGGCTGCATCGACCTGTAATATCCACTTTTAATGATTTTGGCCCATGCTTCTACGGTTAAGAATGCAACTGACATGGAATGAATTTGTTTGAACAAGTCAAAACTAAACCAACTGAATTCAATTGATGTGGGCACAAACTAAATAAAAAATAATAGGCCATGACAAAGCTCTTGAGACGCCAACGGCTGTCTCCGGCCAAGATACGGCGTCGGACTCCGACGAAGTCGACATAACTGCGAGAGGGCGGCTAACTTGGAACGAGGGCTTGGATTGCTCGTAGTGCTTCGTAGACCTTATAGGTATGCAACTGATCAGGTCCTCCTATTTGAGTAGGACACGAGTTCCGCACATCAAATCTGCTCGACTGTAGCCTGATCGATAAGGTTCTAAACGTTGCAGGCCAGATCGACGCGTCTCAAGCACTTGGCCGACGGAAGTCACCCAAAATCCTCTATATGCCAAGCCGTGCGGACGGGCGTACAAAATTGGGAGCTCGCCTTCCTGGACTGGACCATGTTGTTCATGGACGACGACAATCTCCGCCCTTGACTTCCATGCCGTGCGCCTGCCGGTCCTCGTCCCAGCCAAGCAGCATCATCCGCCGCTGCGCAAGGCAGACGCCTTTGGCTTGATCAACGACCCAATGGATCGATGAGAGGCCACGTGCAGAGCGCTCGGTGTTATCCAGGTCGCTGCCAAGGCCGGTGAGATTTGTTTGTGGTTTTAGTTATAGATCGATTCTGGGTCAGGCCGTGTAAAGGAAGACAACATACGAAATCCATGGATGAAACGCGACGGACGTACAAACATAATGGACGAACCAACCATAAAAACCTTACGTCCTTTACTATTACAACGATTCAAAAATTAATTTAAATATATGTCCTCATGAATATGAGAAACACCTTATACTTTATACCACCCGAATATCTTTCGTTTTAACCTGATTCTATTTGCATACGTTTGTTGGGTTTTATCTCAATGTTATTATCAATTCAATCATATCGATACATATATCAATTTTTTTGTGTGGATATCCAAGAGTACAAAATATCATGCATAAATTGTTGAGCTCATAACAAAATCGCATAATATATGTATTTGCTAAATTACATGGTAAGATCACTAAATAGATATTTTTATGCATTATAAAAGAAGTTGGCTCACAGGAAGAGAATTTCTCGGTACCTTTTAGAAAATTGAAGTGGCATGCATCAATTTGGAGCCGCTACCTTACGAATCGTTGGTGTGAGCTACACATGCAGATGTGTAGTATAGAGAAGCAGCACCAAATAATATTGACCTCCAATGAATTGCACAGACAAAAGCGTGAAGCAAGGCTAAATTTAAAATACTGGATTAGCCGGCCATAGCATGTAGATGAGTAGAAGCGACAATCAAGAGAAAAAACTCTACACCAGGCTGCTGCACCATGTTACCGCGTGAGGATGGCACAGGAGAACATGCAGGTTGCCCCCTCGAGACGCAGAGAACACAGGCGATGCGGATTGACTCGAGGCAAAGGCGTTGCCTACTTTGGCTTGAGCGACGTATAACAAATCAATCGGAGCTAGGATGGGGAACAGGTCGGCCGCCTCCAAATTGAAACTGAAAATTCTTCGCCAAACAGATAGTTCCAGCCTTCTAGCCCCTGCACACGCAGACGACGGGATTTCACAGCTCCAATTGGCGGAGATCAGTATATCGAGGTTGAGAGAGAGGAGAGATCGCCGGTCTTTGAGCTAGTGGCGACGGGGAACAGAGGCTCCCTGGGAGAGTTGAGTCAGCTCTGTCTCGCTCTGGTCTCTAGACCTTTGGCTAGCTCGGTAAGGTACGGGAGCCGACAAACGAATTGTTAATGGGCCTGGCCCATGCGGGCGATGGACGGAAAAACAAAAGAAACGGGTACAGACGGACCAACCAACCATAGACGGACGAACCAACCACGGAAACCTTACGTCCTTTATTATTAGGTAGAGATTGTTATGCCAAGAGAAGCCTCTAATTTGAGTGAGGTAAAGATTTGGGGATGTTGCTGTCCTGAAACTGTTTTTGGTGCTGCACCATAAAAATTCGTATAAATTCTCTGTATATCTTTTGGACCTGCGATTTCTTGTGCATATGCCCCAGGTTATATCCAAACTTTCATTAGTTGAACACGTTTTTATTTGAGCAACAGAAAACCCCTCAAAAATTCGACCTTTGTCAGTTGTTCTGTTTTGACAGATTTCTGCCAATATTTGTGTTTGCCGCTTTATCGCTTTCTTTTTGAGTTCTTTTGATCACATAACTTTTGGGGAAGTTGCTACAGTAGTATATGCTTTATATGTGGTGGTTTTAGGTTGAAACCTGAAGCAAAAAGGGTTGATTCATTATTATGTTTATGCTAATGTTGCTAATAGAATTGTGTTTAGTTTTGTATGAAGGAAGTTTTCAAGTGTAGGGATTGGAGAATGATGAGATGAGTTGAAGAATGGACAAAAGCTCAAGCTTGGGGATGCCCATGCATCACCCCAAGAAATATCCAAGAAGTACAAACGTCAAAGCTTGGGGATGCCCCCGAGGCACCCCTTCTTCATCGGCAAAAATCAGGTCACCTTTCAAGACACTATTTTTATTGCTTCATGCACTATGCATTTTTCTTGGAGCGTCAGTTGTTTTAGTTTTCAGTATTAGTTTAGTTTTGTTTGCTGCAATAAATGGTTAGATCACATCATGTTTCTTTTGGAGGAGATGAGCTCGCTTTTCATTTGCCAAGAACGCTCTAGTTTTCACTCTTATAAAAAACCGAGTGTTCTTCTTTTTCTGCTACTGCTTTTGGTTTTCATTTTTGCCTTGATTTGCGTTCAGATCTTCTTATATCTATTCATCAAGGTGTATTTTTGCCTCTGGTCTTTATTGGTTTTCCTCAAAAGAGTTGGATTAAAAAAGTTTGAATGGTGTTGGAAAAGAGAAAAAGCTTTGTGCAAAATAGTGGTACAAGAAGGAGCTTGTGTAGACTGCGGCTTAGGCTTTTTCATGTCATACTTGATGTCTTTTTGATAGTATGCTTAGTGGTTTTGCTGTAGCATGACTTGTCTCAAATAACTGAGATTGCTTAATGAGCCTTTGAAAAATCATGCGTTGTTTTTATTGTATGGAAGCATTATTTTGGTTTTCTCCTTGATGCTTTATTTGGGTTGACTTGGCGCATGCTCACACATGTTAGACTCATCCAAAGTCGCCAATAGCCTTTATGATCATTTAGTTTTTGACTTTTGATGCCATCTTATGCTTCTTTTAATGTCGCTTTGCATGATTATGGCCGTTATTGCTCTCTTAGTTGGTCGCTCCCAGTCTTTTGCTAGCCCTCATTTTGTACTGAGTATGAGCTCTACTCGTGCATCCAACTCCCAAAAACCAAGTTTGCCATTGTGTCCACTATAATTTCCTATGCATGGTATTTGTAAGCCATTCCAAGTAAATTTTCATGTGCTACCTTTCAAAAAACCTTCAAAATACTTCTCATTTTGTGACACTGTTTTCAGCTCATGGGGACGTAGTGGTCGGATTTGCTATCTTTCATATTGCTTATTCCAAAAAGAAAAGAAAAAAGAGAAAAAAAGAAAGAAAAAAGGCACTCCTCCATGGTATGTGAATGTTGGTGGGCACCCGATGGAATCGGTTAGCCATGGTTTGAGAAAGAAAAAAAGGTGGGGAGGAGTGCCAAGCTTTATAAAAGAGCACAAAAGTTCCAATCTCTCTCTCAAAAACTTGCTTCATTTTTGTATGGAAGATAGTAAGAACCCCATTGCCAGTCGTTGACAAAAGCAACCACCTCTCAAAATTCAAGTTTTATCTCTCTATTTTACAAATGAAAAGCTCTAGCACATGTTTAATCACTGCTTCCCTCTGCGAAGGGCCTTTCTTCTACTTTTATGTTGAGTCACCACCTTCTATCTTTATGCACCATTAAGAGAGCATAGTTGTCATTCTTAGTGTAATATGCATTGTCCCAAAGTTCATTGATTGATTCATATTGTTGGTTTCACTTGTTCTTAAATTATTTGTATCTAGTCGCCCTCTTAAACTTTGAGGTGTCCTATGCATTTATGTTTTGCTCTCTTTGAAGGACAAGCTGAAAACCATTTGTATGTTTTTCCTTATGATTTGAACACACGTTTGACTTTCATTGTTTCATTTTCATGATCTTTTGTTTGTGTTCATTTGCATGTTTACAACATGGATGCTAAGTTCTTATTGTCAAGATTATATCTTCATGCCCATGTTTTAAGTTCTTATGATCCCAGCTCACAAATGCTTACATATATGATCAAGATTGTGATGGTGCATGTCACCTCAAAAATTATTTCTTTTGTTATCACTTACCTACTCGAGGACGAGCAGGAGTTAAGCTTGGGGATGCTTGATACGTCTCAAATGTATCTATAATTTTTGATGCTCCATGCTTGTTTTTACACCATTTGCCTTGTGTTTCGTTACACTTCATGGCGTTTTTATGCGATTTCCGGAACTAACCTATTGACAAGATGCCACAGTGCCAGTTCCTGTTTTCTGCTGTTTTTGTGTTTCAGAAGTGATACACAGGAAATATTCTCGGAATTGGACGAAACCAAAGCCAGAAGTCTTATTTTTCCCGGGAGCATCCAGACATCCAAAGAGAGGAAGGAGAGGGGCCACAGGCCACCCTCACACAGGGCTGGCGCGGCCCAGGCCCTGGCCACGCCACCCTAGTGTGAGGGGGCCTGGGGCCACCCCAGACATCGCCCCTTCGCCTATAAGAAGCCTCGGGATGGAAAACCCTAGGGGAGTCGGCAATTTTCCAGAAAGAGTTCCGTAGTTCCGCCGCCGCCATCGACGAATTTCGGGGGACAGAAGTCTCTGTTCCGGCACCCTGCCGAGACGGGGAAGTGCCTCCGGAGCCATCTCCATCGCCGTCTCCGCCGTCTCCATCGACCTCACCGCCATCTCCATCAACCTTGCTGTCTCCTATGATGAGGAGGGAGTAGTTCATCCCCGGGGCTGAGGGCTCTACCGGTAGCTATGTGGTTCACCTCTCTCTCCCATGATGTGATCTTTATGTGATTGTGAGCTTTGTATCATGTTGAACAAGTAGATGTTATTATTCAGATATTATGTGTACTCTAGTGATGTTATTAAAGTAATCTATTCCTCCTGCCATGGTGTAACGGTGACAGTGCGTGCATCATGGTGGTACATGGTCTAGGTTACGATTGTGATCTGTTATGGATTATGAGAATAATTATCGCTATGATAGTATTGAAGTGATCTATTCCTCCTTTCATGGTGTAATGTTGACAGTGTGTGCACCGTGTTAGTACTTGGTCTAAGTTGCAATAATATCTATCTTGAGTTGTGATTTGATTTGGATATTGATACGTCCAATTTGCATCACTATTTTGTATCATAATTTACTGTTATTCATTGATATATTTCATATTTAGATATGATACTTATGTTATTTCCTTTGCTTTCACATGTTTGATGATCATCGGAGGAGTTGCTGCCGGAGTCAGGATTCTGCTGGAGAAAGGACCATCAAGAGACCATATTTTGAAGATCAGGAAAATTCCAGAAAAATACCCAGAAATTATAATTTCCCAGAAGACTCAGGAAGCCAGAAGGAGGAGTCGAGAGGAGCCAGGGGGGCCCCACATGCCAGGGTGGCGCGGCCAGCCCCCTGGCCGCGCGGGCCCTGCATGAGGCCGCCCTGGCCCACCTCTGATCTCGCCCCTCCGCGTACATCATCGTCCCCGAAAACCTAAGTCAAGGGGGGGCCTCAGAGTTAGACACAGCCGCCTCTGCGGGGCGGAGAACACCAGAGAGAGAAAGCTCTCCGGCAGGGAGAAATCTGTCGGGGAAATTCCTTCCCGGAGAGGGGAGATCGTCGCCATCGTCATCGCCATCGCACCAGACTTCATCGGGATCATCATCATCATCATCTCCATCACCAGCACCTTCATCTCCACCATCACCATGCCATCCCGCTGTAACATCTTGAGTTGGATCTTGTTATATTCATAGGGGAAACTTTCCCGGTGTTGATTACTCTTGTAGTTGATGCTATTGAGTGGAACCGTTGAGTTAAGGTTTATGTTCAGATTGTTATTTACCATTATTTCACCTCTGATCATGATCCATACGATGTCTTATGAGTAGTTCGTTTAGTTCTTGAGGACATGGGAGAAGTCAGGATGTTAGTAGTGAATTATTGTTGAGAAATATTTAATGGTTAGATATTATTGTGGTGCTATTTCACTAGTGGTGTCATGTGAACGTCGACTACATGATACTTCACCATTTATGGGCCTAGTGAGATGCATTGTGTATTTGGCTACCAATTGTGGGGTTGCTGGACTGACAGAAACCTAAACCTCCATTGGGAAACCATTGCACCAGGGAGCGTAGGATCTTAGAGTTTAAGGCTATGGTTAGATTTATCTTAATTACTTTCTTGTATTTGCGGATGCTTGCAAGGGGTATAATCAAAAGTGTGTATTTATCCTAGTAAGGGTAGTGCGCTAGCACAGGTTCACCCCCATAACACCTATCAAACCAATAAATACTATTGGCTCTATGAAGCGAAAGCTCTTGACAGAAACTCCCGTGTGTCCTCGAGAACGTTTGGTTATTATAAGTACACAACCGGCTTGTCCTTTGCTGAAGAAAGGATTGGGCCACTTGCTGCAATTGTTACTACTATCTTTTATTTACTCGCACTTTATTTACTCGTATTACCAAATACCCCTGAAAGCCTGTTTGCTAGTATTTACAGTGATTCCTTGATCAAAACTGCTCATCAACACCTTCTGCTCCTCGTTGGGTTCGACACTCTTATTTATCGAAAGTACTACGATACACCCCCTATACTTGTGGGTCATCAAGACTATTTTCTGGCGCCGTTGCCGGGGAGTGTAGCGCTATTGAAGAGTGGAATTGGAAAAGGTAACCGTCACTGTGAGTATTGTTTTTATTTTGTCTTTTATTTTTGTTTTACTCTGCTATGGAGAACTCTCCATTTGGTTTCCTATTTGGAAACACATCTACTACTACTGCTGCACATGCGGAGGAACCACCACCGCCGCCGCCTGCTGAAATTGATCCTTTTAAAATACCTATGAAAATTGTTGGGCGTATTATGGATAACTGCTATTCAGGAGATGGAACTGTCCATCCGGGTGATCACTTATTATTTATACATGAATTATGCGAGTTGTTTAGATGTGCAGGTATTTCACCAAGCCAGGTTAAGAAGAAATTATTCTCATTATCATTGAAAGGCAGAGCTGAAGAGTGGTATCGACTACTCCAAGATGGTCCATCTATGGCATGGGAGGATATTGTGCCTCTCTTTTATTCCAAGTTTTATCCTCCAAGTGAAATTCATAAAGACCGTAACCGGATATATAATTTTTGGCCTCATGATGGAGAGAGTATTGCTCAAGCGTGGGGGAGATTGAAGTTACTAATGCTCAAATGCCCCATTCACGAGCTCCCCAATAATATTGTTATTGATAATTTTTATGCACGGCTTACTCTTCCTGATAAGGATTATTTGGATGCTTCTTGCTTTGGATCATTTACTCATATGAAAGAAGATGCTAAGTGGAAACTTCTTGATCGTATACAAGAGAATGCTGAAGGTTGGGAAAACGACAAAGGTAGGAAGTCAGGTATAAACTATGATTATGAATGCATTAAAACTTTTATGGGAACCGATGACTTTCATAGTGTTAGCGCTGCTTATGGTCTTGATTCACAAATACTTGCTAATTGTCTTAAGGCTTTTGCCTCTTATATTGATGTTCCAAAGAAAGATTGGAACAAATATCATGCGCCTTATAAAGATTCTATTAGTCATATACCTGCTGCAGCTACTGAAGTTTGTACTGTTGATAGCATTGTGCCTGAACCTTATTTTGAGAAGACACCTTTTCCTGCTAAGGTAAAGAAGTATTCTACTTTGGTAAGTGTGTCTAATAAAAGTACTAAGAAAGCTGCAGAACCTGATGAGCAAATTACTATTAAGTCTCCTGTAGCTATATTGAAGGATCTTGTTATTAAAGATGTGGGGGATGAATATATTCTTTTTTGTGAAGATGCTTCTAACATTCTTTCACATCCTAAAAAGCATAGGAAAGCAAGTGTTCCTGTTATTTCTGTCAGGATTGGAGATCATTGCTACTATGGTTTATGTGATATTGGTGCTAGTGCAAGTGTTATTCCCTTAGAGCTTTACAAAGAAATTATGCACGAGATAGGCGCTTGTGAACTTGAAGATATTGATGTGATTGTTCAGCTTGCTAACAGAGAGACAGTTTGGCCTCTTGGTATTGTCCGAGATGTGGAAGTTCTTTGCGGTAAGACTAAATACCCTACTGATTTTCTAGTACTTGGTAAGGAGGCTAGTAAAACTTGTCCTATTATTTTTGGTAGACCATTTTTGAACACCTGTGGTGCCGTGATAGATTGTAAAAAGGAGAAATTTTTTACTAAGTTTAATGGAGAGTCTTATGAGTTTAATTTTTCCAAGTTTGCTAAGACTTCTTATGAAAATGACACGCCTAATGAAAATTTTCGAGTTGAACAGCTTGCTTCTATTGCTCTTGCTCCTAATAATGCCTTGCAGCAATTCATGGAAGATCACAAAAGTGATGTTTTTAGCAAGGAAAGAGAAGAGATTGACGATATTCTTCTTCGTCAACCACCGTTACTCAAGCATAATCTACCTGTGGAGGATCTTGGTACCACTTTGCCGCCTAAAGAAGATCCTGTGTTTGAATTAAAGCCTTTGCCTGATAATCTTAAATATGCTTATATTGATGATAAGAAAATATATCCTGTTATTATTAGTTCTAAACTTTCAGGAAAGGAAGAAGAAAGATTATTGGAGATATTGAGGAAACACCGAGGAGCTATGGGATATACTCTTGATGATTTAAAAGGGATTTCTCCCACTTTATGTCAGCATGCCATTAATATGGAGAAAGATGCGAAACCAGTTGTGGAGCATCAACGCCGCCTAATTCCCAAGATGAAGGATGTGGTAAGAAACGAGGTATTAAAACTCCTTGATGCTGGTATTATTTATCCTATTAGTGATAGTAGATGGGTTAGTCCTGTTCATTGTGTTCCTAAGAAAGGAGGTATGACTGTTGTGCCTAATGAGAATAACGAGCTTATTCCTCAAAGGGTAGTAGTTGGTTATAGAATGTGCATTGATTATAGGAAGGTAAACAAAGTTACTAAGAAAGATCATTACCCTTTACCGTCTATAGATCAAATGCTAGAAAGGTTGTCTAAGAAGACTCATTTTTGTTTCCTTGATGGTTATTCTGGTTTTTCTCAAATTGCTGTTAAGAAGGATGATCAAGAGAAAACCACTTTTACTTGCCCTTATGGAACTTATGCTTATAGACGTATGCCGTTTGGTTTATGCAATGCTCCTGCTACTTTTCAAAGATGTATGTCTGCTATTTTTCATGGCTTTTGTGAAGAAATTGTGGAGGTTTTCATGGACGATTTCTCCGTCTATGGAACTTCTTTTGATAATTGTTTGCACAACCTTGATAAAGTTTTGCAGAGGTGCGAAGAAACTAACCTTGTTCTTAATTGGGAGAAATGCCACTTTATGGTAAATGAAGGAATTGTCCTTGGACATAAAATTTCTGAAAGAGGTATTGAAGTTGACAGAGCAAAAGTGGAGGCAATTGAGAAAATGCCTTGTCCAAGAGATGTTAAAGGTATTCGTAGTATTCTTGGTCATGCTGGTTTCTATAGGAGGTTTATTAAAGATTTCTCTAAGATTTCAAAGCCTCTTACCAATCTTCTTCAAAAGGATGTACCATTTGTCTTTGATGATGATTGTAAGGAAGCTTTTGAAACTCTTAAGAAGGCTTTGACTACTGCTCCTATTGTTCAACCACCTGATTGGAATTTACCTTTTGAAATTATGTGCGATGCTAGTGATTTTGCTGTTGGTGCTGTTCTTGGACAGCGCGTAGATAATAAGTTGAATGTTATTCATTATGCTAGTAAGACTCTTGATGCTGCTCAGAAGAATTATGCTACTACTGAGAAAGAGTTTCTTGCTATTGTTTTTGCTTGTGATAAGTTTAGATCTTACATTGTTGATTCTAAAGTTACTATTCATGCTGATCACGTTACTCTTACAAGAGTTTGATTTGCATATAGTAGATAGGAAAGGTGCTGAAAATCCTATGGCTGACAATTTATCTAGATTGGAAAACATTTCTTTTGATCCTATTCCTGTTAATGATAGTTTTCCAAATGAACAGTTGGCTGCAATTAATGTAACTTCGCGAGACCTTCCTTGGTATGCTGATTATGCTAACTTTACTGTTTCCAAGTATTTGCCTCCAACCTTTACAGCTCAGCAAAGAAGAAAATTCTTCTATGATTTGAGGCATTATTTTTGGGATGACCCACATTTATATAAAGAAGGAGTTGATGGTATTATGAGAAGATGCGTACCAGAATATGAGCAACAAGAGATATTAAGAAAATGCCATAGCAGCGCCTACGGAGGGCATCATGCTGGAGATAGAACCACACAGAAGGTTCTACAATCAGGTTTTTATTGGCCAACCCTCTTTAAGGATGCCAGAAGGTATGTTTTATCTTGTGATGAATGTCAAAGAGTTGGTAATATTTCTAGACGCAATGAAATGCCTATGAATTACACTCTTGTTATTGAACCATTTGATTGTTGGGGATTTGACTTTATGGGTCCTTTTCCTCCTTCAAAAGGCTATGCCCATATACTTGTTGCTGTTGATTATGTTACTAAATGGGTAGAAGCCATACCTACAAAGAGTGCCGATGGTGAGACTTCGTTAAAAATGCTTAAGGATGTTATTTTTCCTAGGTTTGGAGTGCCTAGATATCTTATGACTGACGGAGGTTCTCATTTTATTCATGGTGGTTTTAGAAAAACTCTTGCTAAATATGATGTTAATCATAGAATTGCTTCTTCTTATCATCCCCAAACTAGTGGGCAGGTAGAGCTTTCAAATAGGGAGATCAAGTCTATCTTGCAGAAGACTGTCAATAGATCTAGGAAAAACTGGGCTAGTAAGTTAAACGACACTTTATGGGCTTATAGAACTGCTTATAAGAATCCCATGGGTATGTCTCCTTATAAGATGGTTTACGGAAAAGCGTGTCACTTGCCCTTAGAATTAGAACACAAAGCTTTTTGGGCAGTGAGAGAGCTTAACAGAGATTTTAAACTAGCCGGTAAGAAAAGGTTGTTAGATTTGAGTTCTCTAGATGAGTGGAGAAACGAAGCGTATGAGAATGCCAGACTTTTTAAAGAGAAAGTCAAGCAATGGCATGATAAGAGAATTATTAAGAGAGAGTTTCATGTTGGTGAGAAAGTTCTATTGTATAGGTCTCGTCTCAGATTTTTTGCAGGAAAATTACTCTCTAAGTGGGAAGGACCATATGTTATTGTGGAAGTGTACCGCTCAGGTGCTATAAAGATCGCTTCATTGAGAGATGACTCTACACAAGTGGTGAATGGGCAAAGACTCAAACATTATATTTCTGGAGATTCTTATAATGAAGATGTTGATGTTATTGAAACAGTTTCTCCGGAAGAATACATCCAAGACAAATTGCAGGTACCTGCAGAGTTCGTTATCGAATAGGTAACAGATCTAGTCAGAAAAGTTTCACGAAAAGTTCTTCCTTTAATATTTTTGCTGTTTTTACTAAATATGAAAAATCACGAGATGAAAAAGGGCAGGAAAAAGAGTCCGTGTGTGTCTCACACACAGGTGGCGCGGGCCCACCCCTGGCCGCGCCACCTGGGTGTGAGAACACCCCGGAACTCGTTTCCATCCCGGTTTCCTCCTGTGACTTCGTTTCGATGTATAATTTTCGCCTATTTAACCCCCCCGGAGTCCCCGAGGTCTGCATATCATTTTCTCGTCGTGTTTTGTTTCGAGCTGTTTCTGTCAGGGATTGCTCTCGGCTTTGGAGTTACAATGTCTCCGTCCGGTCCATCTAAGGAGAACCCTCGTGCGGATTCCATCAATCCGTACATGAGGGAGCTGAAGATGCATCTGAAGGAGTTGTCACTCAAGGATGGGGAGTTGCAGATTAAAGATGTTCAAGGACCCAAGGGAGAAGGGAGTCTCGAAGCAAGGATGGAAGCACTGGACCAGGAAGTTTTCAAATACAATAAGATGGCGGAACGCGAGGTGGACATTATCTATAGGATTAATCAAGAGCTTGTTTCCAAGTACAATAAGGAGACTACAGAACTTTGGAAGGATGTCCTCTCACTCCAGGAGACGACTAACCAATTACAAGCACAACTCTACGACGTGCAGAACCAAAATTGTGAGTATGAAGCTAGATTTCAACAAATGAGTGTTGCTGCAAGTTTTAGGATTTTGGAGACCAAGACATCCTTCCTTGACGGAGGACCTCTGCCTTGGAAGTATGACAACGATGAAGATTCACCGCCACCGCCAAAGGAGTAATTCGTCATCGGTATAGGCATCCCCTTGGCTTGTTCTAAGCTTGGGGGAGTGCCGTGGTATCACATCATTACCTTTTGCTCATTTACTTTCCAAGTAGAGTCGTATCATGAATAGAGAAGTTATCATATAGAATAGTTTGCAGTTTGGAAGTATCCTCCTTAGTCAGTTATCTATGTATCCCTTGGTGTGAGTTGCGGTAATAAAATATTAATGAGAAGTTTTATCGTTTACTTTTCGCACACTTTATGTTAGTTTGCAATCTCTCTTGTATGACTAGTCTTGTTCATTGGTATTAGTATCACATTGGGAGCATGAGTAGATTTAGTTGGTTTTGGCAAACCTAGCTTGGTCAGTAGCAACTTTACCTTGAGGTTTGAGTAGAAAAGAATAAAGAAGTGCTTGCAGTTACATCACTTCAGTTTTCCCTTATGTTTGGCTTATAAGCATTGTTATTCTTTAAGTTAAAATCATTGTACCTTCAAGGGAGTTTGCATGATTGTTCTTGTTATATGTATGTTTGTTTCATGCAACTCTTATGCTTGCTACCCAGCCTTGCTAGCCAAAAACCTGTACTGAGAGGAAATACTTCTCGTGCATCCAATTCCCAAAAGCCAAGTCACTTCCAAAGAGTCCACTATAAATTCCTATGCATGGTATTTCAAGCCATTCCAAGTAAATTTTCATGTGCTACCTTTCAAAAACCTTCAAACACTTCTCATTTTGTGCCACTGTTTTTAGCTCATGAGGACGTAGTGGATGGGTTTGTTATCTTCCATACTAAATTAAGTACCCCTCGACTAGGCAGCTTCATCTGCTCGTCATTAATTTTGCAAGGGAGCTGGTCAGACCATTATAATCTCAAAAAGAAAAAGAAAGAAAAAAGGCACTCCTCCAATGGAATGTGAAAGTTGGTCGGCACCCGATGGAATCGGTTAGCCATGGTTTGAGAAAGGAAAAAGGTGGGGAGGAGTGCAAAGCTAAAAGAGCACCAAAGTGCCAATTAATCAAACATCTCGGAACCGCTCTCACTTGTTTAGTATGGAAGATATCAAGAACTCCGTTTTCAGTCGTTGACAAAAGCAACCACCTCTCAAAACAATTTTTACCTCTGTTTTACAAATGAAAAGCTCTAGCACATGTTTAATCCCTGCTTCCCTCTGCGAAGGGCCTATCTTTTACTTTTATGTTGAGTCAACCTATTTCCCTCTGTCTCAAGCAAGCATTTGAGTTGTTATGTTTCACTCATCCATATGTTGATCCGTTTAATCATGTTTATTATCTTTCTTGTTTTGTATAATGCTTTTGTCTGAAGGAATACATCTTTGAAAGCTTTCTATGAATGCAAAAGTTTACTTTGTTGAGCATATAGTCTTTGCTATATTAGCTCCGTTTTAAAAGGCTCCGTCTAAAAGAGAGAATAGTTTGTTCTCCATTCTTTGACCAAGAACTAAAGTTTGCCATTGCCAATTATAGTTTACCTTGTGCATCTTTACATGTGATTCCCTTTTACCTATTGCAAGTCTACATCTTATAAAGGGAAGTTGCTGTTTATTATAATTTGTGCCTTAGTGAATGTGATGCTTCTTGTCCGTATTTTAATTATCGACACTTCACTCCATAAACCTGTGGTCATGTTTACCGAGTTTAGTTTTCGCTTGGGGACAAGCGAGGTCTAAGCTTGGGGGGGTTGATACGTCCAATTTGCATCACTATTTTGTATCATAATTTACTGTTATTCATTGATATATTTCATATTTAGATATGATACTTATGTTATTTCCTTTGCTTTCACATGTTTGATGATCATCGGAGGAGTTGCTACCGGAGTCAGGATTCTGCTGGAAAAAGGACCATCAAGAGACCATATTTTGAAGATCAGGAAAATTCCAGAAAAATACCCAGAAATTATAATTTCCCAGAAGACTCAGGAAGCCAGAAGGAGGAGTCGAGAGGAGCCAGGGGGCCCCACACGCTAGGGTGGCGCGGCCAGCCCCCTGGCCGCGCGGGCCCTGCGTGAGGCCGCCCTGGCCCACCTCTGGTCTCGCCCCTCCGCGTACATCATCGTCCCCGAAAACCTAAGTCAAGGGGGGGCCTCAGAGTTAGACACAGCCGCCTCTGCTGGGCGGAGAACACCAGAGAGAGAAAGCTCTCCGGCAGGGAAAAATCTGCCGGGGAAATTCCTTCCCGGAGAGGGGAGATCGTCGCCATCATCATCGCCATCGCACCAGACTTCATCGAGATCATCATCACCATCATCTCCATCACCAGCACCTTCATCTCCACCATCACCACGCCATCCCGCTGTAACATCTTGAGTTGGATCTTGTTATATTCATAGGGGAAACTTTCCCGGTGTTGATTACTCTTGTAGTTGATGCTATTGAGTGGAACCGTTGAGTTAAGGTTTATGTTCAGATTGTTATTTACCATTATTTCACCTCTGATCATGATCCATATGATGTCTTGTGAGTAGTTCGTTTAGTTCTTGAGGACATGGGAGAAGTCAGGATGTTAGTAGTAAATTATTGTTGAGAAATATTTAATGGTTTGATATTGTTGTGGTGCTATTTCACTAGTGGTGTCATGTGAACGTCGACTACATGATACTTCACCATTTATGGGCCTAGTGAGATGCATTGTGTATTTGGCTACCGATTGTGGGGTTGCTGGAGTGACAGAAACCTAAACCTCCATTGGGAAACCATTGCACCAGGGAGCGTAGGATCTTAGAGTTTAAGGCTGTGGTTAGATTTATCTTAATTACTTTCTTGTATTTGCGGATGCTTGCAAGGGGTATAATCACAAGTGTGTATTTATCCTAGTAAGGGTAGTGCGCTAGCACAGGTTCACCCCCATAACACCTATCAAACCAATAAATACTATTGGCTCTATGAAGCGAAAGCTCTTGACAGAAACTCCCGTGTGTCCTCGAGAACGTTTGGTTATTATAAGTACACAACCGGCTTGTCCTTTGCTGAAGAAAGGATTGGGCCACTTGCTGCAATTGTTACTACTGTCTTTTATTTACTCGCACTTTATTTACTCGTATTACCAAATACCCCTGAAAGCCTGTTTGCTAGTATTTACAGTGATTCCTTGATCAAAACTGCTCATCAACACCTTCTGCTCCTCATTGGGTTCGACACTCTTATTTATCGAAAGTACTACGATACACCCCCTATACTTGTGGGTCATCAGATATCTCTATGAGTGGTGTTTGTCAAGTACTTGATGAACTTTAAGGGGTGCTTCTGTAGCCACTACGCAATGATTAGTGTTGTTCAATAGGAGAGTAATTCAGAGTACCATAGTGAAGAGAAGTTATTTATTTGTTCAATTATGTTATATTGTTGGGAGTGTGTCCACTAGTGAAAGTATGATCCCTAGGCCTTGTTTCCAAGCATTGTACACCGTTTACTTACTGTTTTGTTACATGTTTGCTCGCAGCGATATTTATTTCATACTACATTTACTACTCATAATCATCACTACTACTTGTATTTCACTATCTCTTCGCCGAACTAGTGCACCTATACATCTGACAAGTGTATTGGGTGTGTTGGGGACACAAGAGACTTTCTGTATCGTAATTGCAGGGTTGTTTGAGAGGGATAGCTTTGACCTCTTCCTCCCTGAGTTCGATAAACCTTGGGTGATCCACTTAAGGGAAACTTGCTGCTGATCTACAAACCTCTGCACTTGGAGGCCCAACACTGTCTACAAGAACAGACACGTGCGTAGACATCACACTTATCTACTCGAGGACGAGCAGGAGTTAAGCTTGGGTATGCTTGATACGTCTCCAACGTATCTATAATTTTTGATGCTCCATGCTTGTTTTTACACCATTTGCCTAATGTTTCGTTACACTTCGTGGCACTTTTATGCATTTTCTCGAACTAACCTATTAATAAGTCGCCACAGTGCCAGTTCCCTGTTTTCTGCTGTTTTTGTGTTTCAGAAAAGCTACACAGGAAATATTCTTGGAATTAGACGAAACAAAAGCCAAACATCCAGAAATCCACCGGAGCTTCCAGAGAACCGAAGAGGAGACAGAGTGGGGCCACAAGGGCCCCACACACCAGGGCGGCGCGGCCTAGCCCCTGGCCGCGCCCCCTATGTGTGAGGGCACCTCGGTCCACTTCTGACGATGCCCCTTCGCCTATAAAGACCCCCCGACGGGAAAAACCTAAGAACCCGATCAATTTTCCAGAAACACATCGCGATCCACCGCCATCGTCGACCCGAGATCGGGAGGGTCCAGAAGCTCTTCCCGGCACCCTACCGGAGAGGGGAATCGCCACCGAAGGTCTTCTTCATCGCCATGCTTGCCTCCGGAGTGATGAGTGGGTAGTCTACCTTGGACTATGGGTCCATAGCAGTAGCTAGATGGTCGTCTCCTCCACCATGTGCTTCATGTTTAGATCTCATGAGCTGCCCTACATGATTGAGATCACCGTTATGTAATTCTACATGTTTGGTTTGTTGGGATCCGATGAATATTGGTGTTATGATTGAGTTGCTATACTGAAATATATCTTATTTTATCTCTATCTTGTTTATGATCTGGCATGCTCTCCGTTGTTAGTAGCTATCTTGGCCGAGTAGTTGCTAGTAACTCCAAGAGGGGGTATTTATGCTCGATAGTTGGGTTCATGCCTCTATTTAATCTGGGGGAGTGACAGAAACCTCTAAGGTTGTAGATGTGCTGTTGCCACTAGGGAGAAAACAACATTCATATGCTCGAGGGCATATGCTTTGTTTACATTACACACTTTGCTTAATGTAATTATCTATCATTCGCAACTTAATACTCATGGGGTGTTCGGATGATATCCCCGTGAGTGGATTATTAGTCATAGATGCAGTTGGATGGCGGTCTATGTATTTTGTTGTAATGCCCAGAGTAAATCGCATAGTGATCTTCTTGACATATCACGTTATCTTTATTCTATCAATTGCCCAACTGTAATTTGGTTACCCAGCATGCGTTATTTATCTTATGGAGAGACACCACTAGTGAACTGTGGACCCCGATCCTATTTCCATCATATTGCTATCACATGTTTACTTTACTCGCACTGTTTACTTTACTCGCATACTTCTACTGTTTTCCACTCGATACGCTCATACCCTTTGTTTCAAGCAAACCGGTGAGATTGACAACCTCATCGCAAGTTGGGAACAAAGTACTTGGTTGTGTTGTTGATATGTCTCCAACATATCTATAATTTTTTATGCTCCATGCTTGTTTTTACACCATTTGCTTACTGTTTTGTTACACTTCGTGGCACTTTTATGCATTTTACGGAACTAACCTATTAACAAGTCGCCACAGTGCCAGTTCCCTGTTTTCTGCTATTTTTGTGTTTCAGAAAAGCTACACAGGAAATATTCTCGGAATTGGATGAAACAAGTTCCTGAAGTCTTATTTTTCCCGGAAGCTTCCAGAGATCCGAAGTGGAGTCGGAGGGAGGCCACGAGGGCCCCACACACCAGGGCGGCGCGGCCCAGCCCCTGGCCGCGCCCCCTATGTGTGAGGGCACCTCGGTGCACCTCTGACGATGCCCCTTCGCCTATAAAGACCCCCCGACGGAAAAAACCTAAGTACCCGATCAATTTTCCAGAACACATCGCGATCCGCCGCCGCCGTCGACCCGAAGATCGGGAGGGTCCAGAAGCTCTACCCAGCACCCTGCCGGAGAGGGGAATCGCCACCAGAGGTCTTCTTCATCGCCATGCTTGCCTCCGGAGCGATGAGTGAGTAGTCTACCTTTGACTATGGGTCCATAGCAGTAGCTAGATGGTTGTCTCCTCCACCATGTGCTTCATGTTTAGATCTCATGAACTGCCCTACATGATTGAGATCACCGTTATGTAATTCTACATGTTTGGTTTGTTGGGATCCGATGAATATTGGTGTTATGATTGAGTTGCTATACTGAAATATATCTTATGTTATCTCTATGTTGTTTATGATCTTGCATGCTCTCCGTTGTTAGTAGCTATCTTGGCCGAGTAGTTGCTAGTGACTTCAAGAGGGGGTATTTATGCTCGATAGTGGGTTCATGCCTCTATTTAATCTGGGGGAGTGACGGAAACCTCTAAGGTTGTAGATGTGCTGTTGCTACTAGGGAGAAAACAACAATCATATGCTCGAGGGCATATGCTTTTTTTACATTACACACTTTGCTTAATGCAATTATCTGTTGTTCGCAACTTAATGCTCATGGGGTGTTCGGATGATATCCCCGGGAGTGGATTATTAGTCATAGATGCAGTTGGATGGCGGTCTATGTATTTTGTTGTAATGCCCAGAGTAAATCGCATAGTGATCTTCTTGACATATCATGTTTATCTTTATTCTATCCATTGCCCAACTGTAATTTGTTTACCCAGCATGTGTTATTTATCTTATGGAGAGACACCACTAGTGAACTGTGGATCCCGGTCCTATTTCCATCATATTGCTATCACCTGTTTACTTTACTCACACTGTTTACTTTATTCGCATACTACTATCACTTTCCACTCGATACGCTCATACCCTTTATTTCAAGCAAACCGGTGAGATTGACAACCTCATCGCAAGTGGGGAACAAAGTACTTGGTTGTGTGTGTGCAGGTTCCACGTTGCTGCTCGCAAAGCAAAGCTTGGACGAGGCGCCCTATAAATTGTCCGGAGCTGTCGCGAAGCTTGCAAGCATCACCTTCAGTCGTATTGTCTGCTCTTCTCCTGATCGACATACCTTGGTTTCTTAACTGAGGGAAAACTTGCTGCTATATTCATCAAAACCTTCTCTTGGGGTTTTCCAACTGGCCGGTCATTTACTACACATCTTTCATACTATCATCACCACGCCACCAACAAGTTTTTTGGCGCCGTTGCCGGGGAAGAAGTGGAAGACCTCTGCAAGGGGAGTTTTTCGCACGCACATCCTTTACTTTGTTTTAAGTTTTGCTTTACTTTATTTTTACTTGCATTGTTTTATCAAAAACCCAAAAAAATTAGAATCCTTGATAGTTGTTTTTACTTGCTTGCTTTTAGTCTTGTTAGAATGAGTAATCCTGAAGTAGAAGTTCGTAGTTTTAAGCAACAAGGGGGAGAAAGTTTAAAGATGCTTGGTACCGTATTAACAATGCCCATCATAGGTGTACAAAAAAGCACTCTACCACGATCCTCCTTAGAAATTTTTATGTTGGTATATCTAGTTGGAATAGGTATGTTCTCGATACTCTTACAGGAGGTAATTTTCTGGGTACTCCCGCAAAAGAAGCATGCACTATAATTGAAAGTTTAGTGGGAATACCACCTATTCATGTTGCTAAAACCGAGACCACCTTGGAGGAGGTGGTAGAAAAGCTCAGCTCTTTAGAGAAAAGTTTGCCAAGTATCCTAGAAAATGCTAGCCGAGTTAGTGAATTAATCGAAAATATTGGTAAGAGAATTACCGTTTTAGAGGCTAGCACTACTCTTGATAATCAAAACTTAAGGATTGGTAAACTAGAGGAGTCTATGGAAACTCTTAGTTTAATCTTCTCTTCTCTTAAATTTAAGAAAGAGAAAGTGTTGTCGGAAAAGAGCAAAAATTTATGTATGTTCCCAAGGTTTCTGCGCTTAAACCTCAACATGTTCTTAAAATTGGTAAGACTCTTAGTTCCACTAAGGGTGACTTGCAGGTTGAATCATCTTCGGGAACTTCCAAAGAGCCTACTGAGGTAATTGATGCTTCATCACTTGATGTTACTTGATTCGTAATTTTCTGCGCCTAGCTCAAAGGCGTTAAAGAAAAGCACTCTTGGGAGATAACCCAATGTTTTATTTTCAGTAATTTTTATTTTATTTGAGTCCTGAAAGTCATTACAACTGTAATGACCTCTCCTTATCATTTTTATTTCATTGTTGTGCCAAGAGAAGCCTCTAATTTGAGTGAGGTAAAGATTTGGGGATGTTGCTGTCCTGAAACTATTTTCGGTGCTGCACCGTAAAAATTCGTGAAAATTCTCTGTATATATTTTGGACCTGCGATTTCTTGTGCATATGACCCAGGTTATATGCAAACTTTCATTAGTTGAATACTTTTTGATTTGAGCAACAGAAAACCCCTTAAAAATTCGGCCTTTGTCAGCTGTTCTGTTTTGACAGATTTCTGCCAATATTTGTGTATGCCGCTTTATCGCTTTCTTTTGAGTTCTTTGATCACGGAACTTTTGGGGAAGTTGCTACAGTAGTATATACTTAATATTTGGTGGTTTTAGGTTGAAACCTGAAGCAAAAAGAGGTTGATTATATGATATGCTTACACTAATGTTGCTAATAGATTTGTGTTTAGTTTTGTATGAAGGAAGTTTTCTAGTGTAGGGATTGGAGAATGATGAGATGAGTTGAAGAATGGACAAAAGCTCAAGCTTGGGAATGCCCATGCATCACCCCAAGAAATATCCAAGAAGTACACGCGTCAAAGCTTGGGGATGCCCCCGAGGCACTCCTTCTTCATCGGCAAAAATCAGGTCACCTTTCAAGACACTATATTTTTATTACTTCATGCACTATGTGTTTTTCTTGGAGCATCAGTTGTTTTAGTTTTCTTTATTAGATTAGTTTTGTTTGCTACAATAAATGGTTGAACCCCAACAAATTTCTTTTGGAGAAGTTGCCTTGCTTTTCATTTGCCAAGAACGCTCTAGTTTTCATTCTTATCAAAAACCGAGTGTTCTTCTTTTTCTGCTACTGCTTTTGGTTTTCGTTTTCGCCTTGATTTGCGTTCAGACCTTGTCATATCTCTTCATCAAGGTGTATTTTTTCCTCTGATCTTTATTGGTTTTCATCAAAAGAGGTGTCTTAAAATTTTTCAAATGGTGTTGGAAAAGAGAAAAAGATTTATGCAAAAAAGTGGTACAAGAAGGAGCTTGTGTAGACTGCGGCTTAGGCTTTTTCATGTCATGCTTGATGTCTTTTTGATAGTATGCTTAGTGGTTTTTCTATAGCATGACTTGTCTCAAATAACTGAGATTGCTTAATGAGCCTTTGAAAAAAATCATGCGTTGTTTTTATTGTTTGGAAGCATTATTTTGGTTTTCTCCTTGATGCTTTATTTGGGTTGAGTTGGCGCATGCTCACACATGTTAGACTCATACAAAGTCGCCAATAGCCTCTATGATCATTTAGTTTTTGACTTTTGATGCCATCTTATGCTTCTTTCAAATGTCGCTTTGTCGCTTTGCATGATTATGGCCATTATTGCTCTCTTAGTTGGTCGCTCCCAGTCTTTTGCTAGCCCTCGCCTTGTACTGAGTATGAGCTCTACTCGTGCATCCAACTCCTAAAAACCAAGTTTGCCAAAGTGTCCACCATACATACCTACTAGCAATTTGCTATTCCAAGTAAATTTGACTTGCTTTTATTTACTCTTCAAATTAAACTCTTACCAGTGTTATGCGAAAATTGGTCAGTAAAGCTCTCACAAACCGGAAGGCACACTTTACTTTTTCTTGTTCTTAAAAATTTGACATTGTGGTCTCTTATGTTGAGTTGTTATGCTTGCAAGTTGTAAGTTAGAGACTAGCCCAACCATGCCGTCATGGGGCAAGCTTTCAACATTGCACTTCTTATTTGAGTTGATATCGTGATCTTTTGTTTATGGATGCCCGCGGTGTGAAATGAATTGGGAATCTTGCGGGGATCATGTAGTTTGTATATGTGTTAGGGAAACGCGTGGGCCACCAATCTAAGCCATGCATAATTCATGGTGGAAATTTGCAGCATACCCATGGTGGACATTCGACGATGCATCTCAAAATAAAAAGCTAAACAAATGGTAAATAAAAGAGATGTCGAGGTGTTCATTGTCTGCTTGTCCTGTCATTTTGATGTGGGCTTGTTCCATGTCATCGGGCATGGAGGTACCCCGTTGGCGGTTCTCGATGATACATATATACTTACAATGACAAGAGCCTTGCTTGGGACTCTAAGTGGAGTAGCATGAGGTTTGGGTACTCGTATTCACGGGACACGAGGTTTTCAACTTATGATTTGTCAAGCATATGCATCATAATTGTTCTCGCATTAACTTTAACCATTCAAGATGCTTATGATGGGGGCAATGAGAGCTCAAAGCCGGTAAGTAGCATAATTTTCGAAGGTTATAAAACTTGCAATCACTGCTTCCCTCCGCGAAGGGCCTTTCTTTTACTTTTATGTTGAGTCACCACCTTCTATCTTTATGCACCATTAAGAGAGCATAGTTGTCATTCTTAGTATAATGTGCATTGTCCCAAAGTTTTCATTGATTGATTCATATTGTTGGTTTCACTTGTTCTCAAATTATTTGTATCTAGTCGCCCTCTTAAACTTGAAGGTGTCCTATGCATTTATGTTTTGCTCTCTATGAAGGACAAGCTGAAAACCATTTGTATGTTTTTCCTTATGATTTGAACACACGTTTGACTTTCATTGTTTCATTTTCATGATCTTTTGTTTGTGTTCACTTTCATGTTATAACATGGTTGCTAAGTTTCTATTGTCAAGATTATATCTTTCATGCCCATGTTTTAAGTTCTTATGATCCCAGCTCACAAATGCTTACATATATGATCAAGATTGTGTAGGTGCATGTCACCTCAAAAATTATTCTTTTGTTATCACTTACCTACTCGAGGACGAGCAGGAGATAAGCTTGGGGATGCTGATACGTCTCCAACGTATCTATAATTTTTGATGCTCCATGCTTGTTTTTACACCATTTGCCTACTGTTTCGTTACACTTCGTGGCACTTTTATGCATTTTCCGGAACTAACCTATTAACAAGTGGCCATAGTGACAGTTCCCTGTTTTCTGCTGTTTTTGTGTTTCAGAAAAGCTACACAGGAAATATTCTCGGAATTGGACAAAACAAGTTCCTAAATTCTTATTTTTTCTGGAAGCTTCCAGAGATCCGAAGAGGAGTCAGAGGGGGGCCACGAGGGCCCCACACACCAAGGTGGCGCGGCCCAGCCCCTGGTCGCGCCCCCTATGTGTGAGGGCACCTCGGTCCACCTCTGACGATGCCCCTTCGCCTATAAAGATCCCCCGACGGAAAAAAACCTAAGTACCCGATCAATTTTCCAGAACACATCGCGATCCTCCGCCGCCGTCGACCCAAAGATCGAGAGGGTCCAGAAGCTCTTCCCAGCACCCTGCCGGAGAGGGGAATCGCCACCGGAGGTCTTCTTCATCGCCATGCTTGCCTCAGGAGCGATGAGTGAGTAGTCTACCTTGGACTATGGGTCCATAGCAGTAGCTAGATGGTTGTCTCCTCCACCATGTGCTTCATGTTTAGATCTCATGAGCTACCCTACATGATTGAGATCACCGTTATGTAATTCTACATGTTTGGTTTGTTGGGATCCGATGAATATTGGTGTTATGATTGAGTTGCTATACTGAAATATATCTTATGTTATCTCTATGTTGTTTATGATCTTGCATGCTCTCCGTTGTTAGTAGCTATCTTGGCCAAGTAGTTGCTAGTGACTTCAAGAGGGGGTATTTATGCCCGATAGTGGGTTCATGCCTCTATTTAATCCGGGGGAGTGACAGAAACCTCTAAGGTTGTAGATGTGCTGTTGCTACTAGGGAGAAAACAACATTCATATGCTCGAGGGCATATGCTTTGTTTACATTACACACTTTGCTTAATGCAATTATCTGTTGTTCGCAACTTAATACTCATGGGGTGTTCGGATGATATCCCCGGGAGTGGATTATTAGTCATAGATGCAGTTGGATGGCGGTCTATGTATTTTGTTGTAATGCCCAGAGTAAATCGCATAGTGATCATCTTGACATATCACGTTTATCTTTATTCTATCAATTGCCCAACTGTAATTTGTTTACCCAGCATGTGTTATTTATCTTATGGAGAGACACCACTAGTGAACTGTGGATCCTGGTCCTATTTCCATCATATTGCTATCACCTGTTTACTTTACTCGCACTGTTTACTTTATTCGCATACTACTATCACTTTCCACTCGATACGCTCATACCCTTTGTTTCAAGCAAACCGGTGAGATTGACAACCTCATCGCAAGTTGGGAAGAAAGTACTTGGTTGTGTGTGTGCAGGTTCGACGTTGCTACTCGCAAAGCAAAGCTTGGACGAGGCACCCTATAAATTGTCCGGAGCTGCCACGAAGCTTGCAAGCATCACCTTCAGTCGTATTGTCTGCTCTTCTCCTGATCGACATACCTTGGTTTCTTAACTGAGGGAAAACTTGCTGCTATATTCATCAAAACCTTCTCTTGGGGTTTTCCAACTAGCCAGTCATTTACTACACATCTTTCATACTATCATCACCGCGCCACCAGTTGTGTGCAGGTTCCACGTTGCTGCTCGCAAAGCAAAGCTTGGACGAGGCGCCCTATAAATTGTCCGGAGCTATCGCGAAGCTTGCAAGCATCACCTTCAGTCGTATTGGCTTTTTCTTCTTCGAACGATAAACCTTGGTTTCTAACTGAGGGAAAAGCTTGCTGCTGTGCTCATCATACCTTTCGCTTGGGGTTCCCCAACTGACTGGTTATAATCATCATCATCAACTACACGCCGGCCATCAAAACTTAGCAACCATGTTATAACATGAAAAAGAACACAAACAAAAGATCATGAACAATGAAACAATGAAAGTCAAACGTGTGTTCAAATCATAAGGAAAAACATAGCAAATGGTTTTCAGCTTGTCCCTCATGGAATAGCAAAACATAAATGCATAGGACACCTTCAAGTTTAAGAGGGCGACTAGATACAAATAATTTAAGAACAAGTGAAACCATGATCATGAATCAATCAATGAAAACTTTGGGACAATGCACATTATACTCAGAATGACAACTATGCTCTCTTAGACGGTGCATAAAGGTAGAAGATGGTGACACAACATAAAAGTAAAGAAAGCCCCTTCGCAGAGGGGAGCAGTGATTAAACATGTGCTAGAGCTTTTCATTTGTAAAACAGAGAGATAAAAATTGGGTTTTGAGAGGTGGTTGTCTTTGTCAACGACTGGCAATGGGGTTCTTACTATCTTCCATACAAAAATAAAGCAAGTTTTTGAGAGAGAGATTGGCACTTTTGTGCTCTTTTATAAAGCTTGGCACTCCTCCCCACCTTTTTTCCTTTCACAAACCATGGCTAACCGATTCCATCGGGTGCCCACCAACATTCACATACCAAGGAGGAGTGCCTTTTTTTTCTTTCTTTTTTTTCTTTTTTTTCTTTTTGGAATAAGACAATATGGAAGATAGCAAATCCGACCACTACGTCCCCATGAGCTAAAAACAGTGTCACAAAATGAGAAGTATTTTGAAGGTTTTTTGAAAGGTAGCACATGAAAATTTACTTGGAATGGCTTGCAAATACCATGCATATGAATTTATAGTGGACACAATGGCAAACTTGGTTTTTGGGAGTTGGATGCACGAGTAGAGCTCATACTCAGTACAAAACGAGGGCTAGCAAAAGACTGGGAGCGACCAACTAAGAGAGCAATAACGGCCATAATCATGCAAAGCGACAAATCAACATTAAAAGAAGCATAAGATGCAATCAAAAGTCAAAAACTAAATGATCATAGAGGCTATTGGCGACTTTGTATGAGTCTAACATGTGTGAGCATGCGCCAAGTCAAACCAAATAAAGCATCAAGGAGAAAACCAAAATAATGCTTCAAAACGATAAAAACAACGCATGATTTTTTCAAAGGCTCATTAAGCAATCTCAGTCATTTTAGACAAGTCATGCTACAGCAAAACCACTAAGAATACTATCAAAAAGACATCAAGCACGACATGAAAAAGTCTAAGCCGCAGTCTAAACAAGCTCCTTTTTGTACCACTTTTTTGCATAAATCTTTTTCTCTTTTCCAACACCATTCGAACTTTTTTTAATCCAACTCTTTTGATGAAAACCAACATGGACCAGAGGCAAAAATAAACCTTGATAAAAAGATATAAGAAGATCTGAACAAAAATCAAGGCGAAAACTGAAAACTAAAAGCAGTAGCAGAAAAATAAGAACACTCGATTTTTGATAAGAGTAAAAACTAGAGTGTTCTTGGCAAATGAAAAGCGAGGCAACTTCTCCAAAAGAAATTTTTTGGGGTCCAACCATTTATTGCAGCAAACAAAACTAAACTAAACTGAAAACTAAAACAACTGACGCTCCAAGAAAAACGCATAGTGCATGAAGCAATAAAAATATAGTATCTTGAAAGGTGACCTGATTTTTGCCGATGAAGAAGGGGTGCCTCGGGGGCATCCCCAAGCTTTGACGCTTGTACTTCTTGGATATTTCTTGGGGTGATGCATGGGCATCCCCAAGCTTGAGCTTTTGTCCATTCTTCAACTCATCTCATCATTCTCCAATCCCTACACTTGAAAACTTCCTTCATACAAAAGTCAACACAATTCTATTAGCAACATTAGTGTAAGCATAACAATGAATCAACCTCTTTTGCTTCAGGTTTCAACTCAAGACCACCACATATAAAGCATATACTACTGTACCAACTTCCCCAAAAGTTCCGTGATCAAAAGCATATACTACTGTAGCAACTTCCCCAAAAGTTCCGTGATCAAAAGAACTCAAAAAGAAAGCGTTCGAGAAGCAAAAACGAATAGTGGCAGAAATCTGTCAAAACAGAACAGCTGATAAAGGCCGATTTTTAAGGGGTTTTCTGTTACCCAAATCAAAAAGTGTTCAACTAACGAAAGTTTGGATATAACCTGAGGAATCAGCACAAGAAATCGCAGGTCCAAAAGATATACAGAGATTTTTCAAGAATTTTTACAGTACAGTACAAAAATCTGTTTCAGGACAGCAACATCCTCAAATCTTACCTCACTCGAATTAGAGGCTTCTCTTGGCACAACAACGAAATAAAAATGATAAGGAGAGGTCATTACAGTAGTAATAACTTCCAAAACTCAAATAAAAGAAAAATAACTGAAAAGAAAACATTGGATTATCTCCCAAGAGTGCTTTTCTTTAACGCCTTTGAGCTAGGCGCAGAAAGTGCAAATCAAGTATTTTCAAAAGTAGCATTAAGATCAACAGCATAAGTCTTTTCAATAAGGCATTGTATTTCATCCACATAAGTTTTCGAAGACCCCTTGTGATCACGCCTTGGTACACTACTTTCATCGAAAAGATTTTGAGGACAGATCCAACTAAAATTATTTTCCAAAGCATCATGAATTTCCACAAGTTTACAAGGTATTGGTATTTCGGTTCCTTCATTGGGTGTACCAACAACCTTTATAGGAGAGCCAAACTTATTAAAATGCTTAAGAACTTTCCTAGCTTCAATGGCAACATCTCTAAATTCTATGCACAAAGTTTCCAAGATAAAAGCTTTCTTTTCAGGATCCTCAATATCATGAAGCTTAAGAAACATGTATTGCATAAAAGGATTAAGACTAGCAAACCTAGCTTCCAACATGTGAACTAAATAAGCAGAAGCAACTTCATAACTAGGAGCAAGCTCAGCCAAAGACTTTTTCTCAACATCTTTATGCATTCAAATATGATTAAAGAACTCCTCAATGTTACTTTTCCAATAATAGAACCACTACCTACTGAGAGGTCCTCCAAAACGTACTTAGGGAACAACATGATGAACTAAAAGTAATAAAGTAACAACTATAAAGAAACTAATTTTTTTGTGTTTTTGATAAAACGATGCAAGTAAAAATAAAGTAAAGCAAAACTTAAAACAAAGTAAAGGATGTGCGTGCGAAACTCCCCTTGCAGAAGTCTTCTTTTTCCCCGGCAACGGCGCCAGAAAAATGTCTTGATGCGGCGCGGTGTATATATATAAATCACCGTCCAGTTGGGAACCCCAAGAGGAAGGTATGATGAGCACAGCAGCAAGTTTTTCCCTCAGTAAGAAACTAAGGTTTTATCGTCCAGGAAAAAGTTAGTACTCCAGAAGGTGATGCTTGCTAGCTTCACGACAGCTCCGGACAATTTATAAGGCGCCTCATCCAGTGCTTTGCTTTGCCAGCTGCAACGCGGAACCTGCACACAACACAACCAAATACTTTGCTTCCAACTTACAATGAGGTTGTCAATCTTACCGGTTTGCTTGAAACAAAGGGTATGAGCGTATCGAGTGGAAAACAATAGTAATATGCAAGTAAAGTAAATAGTGCGAGTAAAGTAAACAGGTGATAGCAATATGATGGAAATAGGACCGGGGTCCACAGTTCACTAGTGGTGTCTCTCCATAAGATAAATAACACATGCTGGGTAAACAAATTACAGTTGGGCAATTGATAGAATAAAGATAACGTGATATGTCAAGAGGATCACTATGAGATTTACTCTGGGCATTACAACAAAATACATAGACCGCCATCCAACTGCATCTATGACTAATAATCCACTTGTGGCGAATCAATCCGAGAACTCCACAAGTATTAAGTTGTGAACAACAGATAATTGCATTAAGCAAAGTGTGTAATGTAAATAAAGCATATGCCCTCGAGCATATGAATGTTGTTTTCTCCCTAGTGGCAACAGCACATCTACAACCTTAGAGGTTTCTGTCACTCCCCCAGATTCAATAGAGGCATGAACCCAACTATCGAGCATAAATACCCCCTCTTAGAGTTACTAGCAACTACTCGGCCAAGATAGCTACTAACAACGAAGAGCATGCAAGATCATAAACAACATAGAGATAACATAAGATAAATTTAAGAACAGCAACTTAATCATAACACCAATATTCATCGGATCCCAACAAACACAACATGTAGAATTACATAACGGTAATCTCAATCATGTAGGGCAGCTCATGAGATCTAAACATGAAGCACATGGTGGAGAGAACAACCATCTAGCTATTGCTATGGACCCATAGTCCAAGGTAGACTACTCACTCATCGCTCCAGAGGCAAGCATGGCGATGAAGAAGACCTCCGGTGGTGATTCCCCTCTCCGGCAGGGTGCTGGGAAGAGCTTCTGGACCCTCCCAATCTCGGGTCGACGACGGCGGCGGATCGCGATGTGTTTCTGGAAAATTGATCGGGTACTTAGATTTTTCCCGTCGAGGGGTCTTTATATGCGAAGGGGCGGCGTCAGAAGTGGGCCGAGGCGCCCTCACACATAGGGGGCGCAGCCAAGGGCTGGGCCGCGCCACCCTGTTGTGTGGGGCCCTCGTGGCCCCACTCCGTCTCCTCTTTGGATCTCTGGAAGCTTCGGTGAATTTCTGGATGTTCGGCTTTTTTTTCGTCCAATTCCGAGAATATTTCCTGTGTAACTTTTCTGAAACACAAAAACAGCAGAAAATAGGGAACTGGCACTGTGGCGACTTATTAATAGGTTAGTTCCGGAAAATGCATAAAAGTGTCACGAAGTGTAGCGAAACACTAAGCAAATAGTGTAAAAACAAGCATGGAGCATCAAAAATTATAGATACGTTTTGGACGTATCAACAACCTGCAACTAGTAGACAACTAAGTTGTGTATGGATGAATTATTTTTTGTTTTGATGGAAATCTCCATCTTGCTACATGTTTTCTTAAACTCTTTTTTCTTGTATGCTTATGTTAGATGAAGTGTCAAGTTTGTGGAACCAAGGATGGTCCTTGTGGCCAAAAAAATAGCAAAAAGACTTACGTGTACATACGACTCCGCAGCAACTTTGAAGATCATATGGCAAGTATCTTTTTTGTGTTTCTAATCTGTTTTTCAGTGATAACAGTTTTCTTATTTCTTATACATTTTCTTTTCTTTACAGACTGTTCCTTGCTTGCAAGGAAGAAGTTCAACTCAGTTACCAAATCTACTCTGCGCGTTGAAACTATTGGACATGAGTTGTACAATTTCCAGTTAGACAAAAGAAACAAGAAAACTTGCATCTTTGGGTTGGACTACCCAACTTTCTTATCTGACTACAACATGAAGCACGGTGATGGGATTAGACTGGACATGGACACCAAATCAGCATATCTAACAATGCACCCAGTGAGCAAGCATGGCTATCTAAAGGAGAGGGTTCGAGGTATGACAATAAACAAGCATATATGTCATTATTGTTTACTTATTTGTTTTTCTGTTATCTCAAAGTAACCCTGCTACTCATTTTGTTTGCAGAGGAATATGTTTTCAATGATTCAGCAAAGAGGGTTGTGTTTCCAGAAGGAATGGAACCAACAAATTCTGAGATTGCAAGGATTAACCAGGCTGTCATCACTCGTGGAATAGGTCTTGGGGTTATCTTTGTGCATATCTTCACTGAGTCAGACATTGGAAGCAACTGCCTAGTAAAGACTGATTTGTCTTTTTTTGGAATCATGCATCTCTTTTTTATGCGTCTCTTCTGTATCATGCATATATTAATCTCTTTTTCCTTTTTTTTATGTAGCACATTCCGAAAACAATTGTGTCAGTTCTAGGAATACCTAACAAAGGCAAAGCTATTCTACTTGCACCTCTAGATGGTCATAACAATGGTCATAACATCACCGCAGAGTACTTCAAATCATCTGATAAAAGGATCCGCTTCAAGTCTGGTTGGGAAGTGTTCGCTGCCAAGAACAATCTAGTTGCTAATATTGGGGCTCTTATCATGTTTCACATGACTAGGAGAGGACTCATGATCTCCTTCGATATCGTGCGCTACTAGTTGTTGTCATGGAGTTTATAATCTAGTAGCATTTGGCAAAGACTTATCTTATATGTGTTGCCTTATGTGATGAAGTGCAAGTGCACAACTGGGATCTCTTTAAATTATTATTATGGCTTGTAATGAACCTTGGTATCGTATTATGTAATTGTGCTATCTGTTGCATGTTATAGCTGTTAAATTACCTGTTACTATTCTTCTTGTGTGAATGAAATAGTTTACAGGAATATATATGGGACACCTTTAGCAATGATAAAACTGATATTTAGAAGGTTTGTATTCTTTTTCTACAGTTTTTCCTATTTTGAAATATGCAATTCAATCACATATGTTAACTTTTAGTTTTGTTTGTCTGAGATACAAGTTGCAGGTTTTTTGGGAGAAGGGTTACCTGGCTCATGGAAGTTGTAGCAGCAATGTTAGTGTTACTTTCTTCTCCACAGAGGTATTGATTTACCATACTTGTTGAGCCACCTATATTCTTGTTCTTGGGAATCTGGAAATAATTCAATGTTGTTTTGCTTGTCAAGTTATGCAAGTTTAATTTTTCGAGCTAGATTTCTGTGTAGTCAATTCTAACATTTACCTGGGTTCCTATTATGTCATCCTCACATTGTGAATTATGATCTGGTAAATAACAATCACCATGTCAAGATTTTTTATCAGAAACTGAAGTCTGTTAGTGCATAAACTGAGTAGTAGCTAGAAAATCTGGGACAGTGCAAACAATGAATAGCAATGCAATTAGCTAGTTTATCTTGTTGTTTTGGGAAAGATTTTTCATCACAAACTAAAGTTTGTTAGTGCATAAACTGAGTAGTAGCTAGAAAATCTGGGACAGTGCAAACAATGAATAGCAATGCAATTAGCTAGTTTATCTTGTTGTTTTGGGAAATAACTATTTTGGTCTGGACTGGTTAGTATATGGTCACAAGGAATTGGAATTAGAACATGGGACACAGGGGGCAAGAAAAGTGTGAAGAATTCTTACTATGCTTATAACCACGCCATGAATTCATGGTCTGGAAGTAGCTCTAGAGGGAGTAGAAGGTTAGAAGGAGGGGAAAGGAATAAGGTGCTTACTATGGTCACCACCACGCCATGAATCCATGGTCTGCAAACTTGTCCAAAACTGGGGTGCCCTTCAGATCTGTTTCTTCAAAGAACCATCGCTCTTGAGGAAACGCCAACGAAATCTGGGAGTGGTTGAGTTCCTGGCGTGTTTAGGATCCTGATATTTCCAAGGGGGTTATTGTAATTTCTATGTTTCACATGATGTTTTTGATCATTTGTAGTTGCCAGTCTTGCATAAAACCCCTTGCTGCTGCTGGTTCCTTTCTTGTGGTTCAAGTTGGTCTTTATTTGATTGAACAAGGCCCAATAACGAAAATGACTAAAACTAACATTTTTGTCTGAAATAATGCAGGCGGGCTTCTTTTGTACTGTGTGGCCCAGAAACAAAGACTACTAGGCCCAATCAACGACTACAACCACGAGACAACGATCAAAACGCCGGCTGTATACATGATGACGTCAGTTAGCTGAGATTTAAGTTAGTTTTCAGCTAACTGAGTGTTAGAGACACCCTTACTCTTTGGATATGAGGGATCACGCTATGGATATCATGGCTACGGACTTCGGGTTTGGTTCCTCATCAAATCAAGAGGTCACATGAAGTGGGATTTGAAGTGTGATGTCAACCTTAAACCTCTGCTGGCCAATTTCACATGGAAATACGATGATAGGCCCTGGACCTTACAACATGGTAGCAATGATCACAGTGACATGAGCACAACACCAACGGGAGATAAATTTGATTGGAGTTTTGACTACTATAAACCACATTGTCCTGGGTATATCCCTCGTAGACATGCTATTTGTCTGCTCGCGTTCCATCCAAACAAAGAGGTTGTCTTCTTCTACACACCCTCCAACAGAGTAGTGGCATATCATTTTGATAGCTCCAAGATTGAAGACTTGGGGTGCTTGCCCACGGAACATTCTGGCTATGTATACGGGTCTTTTCCATATATGCCATGTCGGACTAGAGAGTTATCAGACAAGTAGTTTAGAAAGGCTATCATGAAGTTAGCATATGTTGTACCTGTGCTTATACTTTGTAATGGTAACCATCCTTCTTGAGGGCATGTGTATACTATTCTCAGTTTAATGGAAAACACTCTTGCTGTATTCAAAACAAAAGAAGGTAACATTGTTTCTAGTATCACCGGAGGAAAGTTCTTTCTCTCTTGATGAATCTCAAATAGCCGATATTCCCCAAGTTTCTATAGAGGAATATGATTTATTGACGGATCCTTACTCCGAGGATGAGATCAATAAAGCTAGTTTCCAAATGGAACACAACAAAGCCCCGGGCCGGATGGTTTTTCAGCTGAGTTCTATCAGATTTTTTGGGAAACAATCAAAACGGACCTTCTACAAATGTTTAGTGTTTTACACGCTGGACAGTTAGAATTATTTCGTCTAAATTTTGGTGAGGTTATCTTGTTACCAAAGGTTAATGAGACATAAAGGATTCAACAATATAGACCTATCTGTCTTCTTAATGTAAGTTTCAAGATTTTCACGAAAGTGGCCACCCTTAGACTTAATTCTGTGGTTGATCATGTGGTGCAGCCGTTGCAGACCGCGTTTATGCAAGGATGAAATATCCTAGACGGGCTAGTCGTATTTCATGAGGCGATGCATGAGTTGCACACTAAAAAGTTGAATGGGGTAATATTAAAATTCGACTTTGAGAAAGCTTGATAAAGTTAAATGGTCTTTTCTTTAGCAAACGCTTAGGATGAAAGGTTTTTCTCCTGAGTGGCGTGCGTAAATCAATGATTTCGTGTCTGGAGGTAGTGTTGTGATCCGGGTCAATGATGACACAGGTTGGTATTTCCAGACAAGAAAAGGTTTGCGCCAAGGTGATCCATTATCACCACTGTTATTTAACATTGTGGCTGATATGCTTGTCATTTTGATCAAACGCGCAAAGGCTGATGGTCAGATTGAAAGAGTGATTTCACATCTAGTTGATGGTGGATTATCAATCCTTCAATACGCCGATGATACAATTTTATTTATGGAACATGAAGCTCGAAATTTCAAGTTAATCTTGGCAGCTTTTGAGCAACTATCAGGTCTCAAAATAAACTTCCATAAAAGTGAGTTGTTTTGTTTTGGTGAATCCCAAGACTCAGCAGCCGCATATGCCGAGCTGTTTGGTTGTGGACAAGGCAAGTTTCCTATTAGATATTTGGGTATCCCAATTCATTATCGACGATTAACAATAGCTGAATGGAAACTTGTGGAGGAAAGACTTCAGAAATGTCTTAGTAGTTGGAAAGGTAAATTGTTGTCCCTAGGAGGAAGGCTGGTACTCATTAATTCAGTACTTACCAATATGGTATTGTACACGATATCTTTCTTTCTCCTACCAAAAGGTGTATTACATAAGCTCGATTATTATCGATCCCTATTCTTTTGGCAAGGGGATAGTGAGAAAAAGAAATACTCCCTCCGATCAGAAATAACTGTCAGCAATTTTGTACTAGCTTAGTACAAAGTTTGTACTAAGTGCCCGACAGTTATTTCCGATCGGAGGGAGTACTAGTTAAATGGAGTGTGGTTTGCCGACCCAAGGATCAGGGTGGGCTGGGTGTTCATGACCTTGAGGTTAAAAACTCAGCTTTACTAGGTAAGTGGCTTTTTAAGCTTCTAAACAAAGATGGTGTTTGGAAAACCATCCTTAAGAGAAAGTATATTGGTGAGAAAGCTTTATCCCAAGTCCTTTGGAAATCTGGAGATTCGCATTTCTGGGCCGGCCTGATGGCCACAAAGAAGTTCTTCTTCAAGTATGGTACTTTTTCGATAAAAGATGGATAGCAGATACGTTTTTGAGAGGATACCTGGTTAGGAAATGGTCCTCTTTGAAAACAGTACCCTGCATTATATAGCATTGTTCGTCGCAAAAGTGATACCATTGCTTTAGTAATGGCTACCTCACCTCTAGCTGTGACATTTAGACGTGATTTAATCGGTCCTAGGCTAGCTGCGTGGAACACCTTACTTCAACGTTTAGAATCTATTTAGCTTGATACAGGTCCAGATGAATTTCATTGGAACTTACATCCCAATGGGAAGTTTTCAGTAAGTTCGCTATGCAATGCAATAATCCAATCTGATATACCAGTTGATGACAACAAGAAAATTTGGAAGATGAAAATACCACTAAAAAAGATTTTTGGGTGGTATTTGCGTTGAGGAGTAATTCTAACCAAAGATAATCTTGTTAAGCGTAATTGGCATGGAAGTAGTCTGTGTGTTTTCTGTCATCACGATGAGACAATAAAACACTTATTCTTCCAATGCCGCTTTGCCAGATCTATCATCCAAGTAGCTTCTAAACTGTATCCTCCGACTAGTGTCGCCAATATCTTCGGTAATTGGCTTCATGGTATTGATATCAGGTTTACAACGTTTATTAGGGTGGGAGCGCTTGCCATTATATGGTCGCTATGACTTTGTAGAAATGATAAGGTTTTTAATGACAAGAATTCTTCTCTCTTGCAGGTTATCTACAGATGTACCGGTATTCTTCATTTGTGGTCACCTCTGCAGCGGGTGAAGAATCATAATCTCTTTACGGAGGTTTGTACACGTCTGGAGGCTACAGAGAGGGATATTTTTTTCCTACATGGGTGGCAGCATAATAGGGGTGAAAATGGAATGGATTATTTCCGACCGACCGACCGACTGAAGGCTTATGGATGACAAAAATGGATTCGGTCAGATAGTTGCTGGATATGGTCACGGATACGGCTAGTGTTTAACGGATATGGAAAATGATATGGTTTTACTAATATCCGACCGTATCTAAAAATATACCATATTTCACGGTTATATTCGGACAATATCCGACAAAATATCCGACAATAAGTTGTTGAGTATATGACTAAGGTGTGAAGATAAAAGAGAGTTATACATTTTATTTTATGGTACACACACAACCACGCAAGGCACAAGTTAGTTTTATATGAATATATAATCACCTATATAGAAAATTTTAAAAGCTAATGTTACTTTATTATCAACAAGAGATCCAATAAAATGTTTATCCGCAACCAAACGTTATTCGCCCCGTATTCGGTCCATATTTGTTACCGATAGGCTCCGATTCCGTATTCGTATCCGCACACTATCTGCTCCGATTCTGAATCCAACAAAAATATGGTAACGAATACGGTTTCACTACTATCCGTCCGTATCCGTACCGTTTTCACCCCTACAGCATAATCTACGGATTGGTCCTCCACCTACTCCTTAGGCAATCTACAATTGCTCATGATTGATATGTATTTCACCTTTTTATGAATTTTGTGTTATGTTGAGACTTGAACGGCTGTGTGGTTCCTGGTTATACAGAGGCCGGATGTAATTGCTTGACTAAATAATAAAGCGCTCATTATAAAAAAAGGTCGAAATAAATAATTCTCCATTATCATGGAAGAAAACTATTTATTTGGTTGCTCTACAAAATTACCAGCTTGATAGAAACGAACTCTTGCTGCACTAGCACGAACTACGATGTAAACTTAATGGTGAGGTAAACTTAATGTCTAAGCAGACGACTTAGATCTAACTAGATCCCAGACACACCTGATTTCTAGCAGTTCCGGGAAACAAGACAAAGTTTTATCAGAAAGGTAAGGAGAGAGTGCTCCAACCTCCAGGCTCTAGCACTCATGTACAGTATCAGAACTACTACATCTCATTGCAGGACCATCAGCAACCGCTTGTATTTCCCCGCCTAGTTCTTCTTCTACCTCAAGTGTGCTTCCCTCTCCAGCACAGGTCAAACCATCACTATTGGAACCCAAGTTCCTTCGCCTCCAGTACCGACCGTTCTCGAGCACCAAGCACTCCTTAAGCTGCGCCACCACCTCCGTCATCACCGGACGCTCCCGGGAGACCTCTCGCTTGCAGTGCAGTGCAAGGACAACAGCTTTTAGGACAGTGTTGATATCATAGTCCCCTCCCATCTTTGTATCCACAATGTTCTCCATGGTGCCGTGGTTGAGGCTCTGTTGTACCCACTCACCGACGTGGATTCTCATGCTATCACTGACCGGTACAACTGGAAGACGGCCTGTGATGAGCTCCAGGAGGACGACGCCAAAGCTGTACACGTCGCTCTTCTCGGTGATGTGAAAAGTGCGGAAGTACCTGAACAATCGGTAGACACAGAGACCCTTAATTCTGACAAAACAGTGGCAATGAACAAAATGTTGAAGCAAGTAGATGGTATAGGAGAAGGGGATGCCGTGCATGACGTACTCGGGATCTAAGTAGCCAATAGTACCAACTGGTGCAGTGGTTATATGTGTTTTCGAGTCACCAAACACCTTGGTCAGGCCAAAATCAGCAATCTTAGCCACAAGATCACTCGCCAGGAGAATGTTCCTGCTCTTCACATCTCTGTGAATCAATGCAGGTTTGCACGCGGTGTGCAAATACTCAAGACCTGTGATACAGAAAATAATAGATACTAGTATTTTCTTAAACAAATACGTAAAGGAAATCTTAGGACCTAGTAAGTGGCTGCAAAGTCCTAACCTTGTGCAGCATCAAGGGCGATCTGAAGACGTTGCGCCCAAGTGAGAGGTCTACCAGTAGAAGTAGCTTGGCATGTCAACAGAAATTAAACATAGTTAGTTTACAGAATTATTTAGATAAATTCAAGGACTTCAGTTAGTAAACACGGTCGACTTGGGGTCTATGCATTTCTCCTTTGAGAAAATGTAACATCCCTCTGTAATCTGTATTTCAGGATATAGCTCACAGCACATCTAGGGCACCTAAGAACCTCGATTAGACAATACAGGAATATATATCTGAATAGATAAGATGAACAACCTCTCAGATAATCCTGCAGGTCTCCTTTGGGCATGTACTCGTAAACAAGGGACAAATGATTTCTGTCCTTGCAGTAGCCAATTAAGGAAACTAAGTTTTTGTGGTGATTATCCAAAAGAATTCTTACAGAGACGCCAACCAAAATAAATTGGGCGGAACATAGATGAAAGGAAAACAAATGAATATTGAACTATACCAGAAAAAAACTTCAAACTGGATTTTCTTTTTACCTCAGCCAGAAACTCTTTAACCCCTTGAGAAGAAGACTCAGAAAGCACTTTCACAGCAACTGAGTTTCCATTCTCCAAGTAACCAAGGAAGACTGGTCCAAACCCACCCTTGCCAATCTCTTGGCTGAAGTTATCCGTAATATGCTTCAGTTCTCTGTAAGAGAATTCTCGGTTCTCAAGTAATACTGATTCATCTTCATGGTCAGCAGCCTTTCTAGCTGAATACATGTGCAAAGTAGTTAAAGGCAAGCATTTTCTTTCCGTATTACAAAAGGGAAAATAAACTAAAATGCAAGGCTATGCTATGCACTGAACAATAACAATCATTTCCATCTGACTATGTTACCTTTTCCTTTGAGCACTGGGTGCATCAGAAGAAATAAGACAATAAATAGTGCAATGGTGGCGACTATTGGTACGATTATTGCAGCTAGAGGTATCCCATTGAATTTCTTTCGACCTGATATGCAGGCAGTACTATTGCCACAAAGTTTTGCATTATCACCAACCCTGAAAATATTAAAATTTCACATTAGTAATGTGCTTCTATGGTATTCCGACTATAAATGCTGGAAGGAACCAATAAATCTCCACAAATATTCTGATCAATCAGACCAACCAGTAAAATGTAATAGTGACAATGTTTTCAAAGTTACTTCCATAACTAAGGCTATATTAGAAATGAAACTAACCATAAAATGCAACAAATTGAACTGATATATAGCATTCTTCCATGCTTTTGTGAAAAAATCAACCATCATCATATACCCTTTATTTACTGATGTTAACCAAAAAGTACTACTTCCTCCGACCACTAATACCTGTCTCTAGTATGATGTATCTAGCACTAAAAAGTGTCTAAATACATCATATTAGAGACAAGTATTAGTGGTTGGAGGGAGTACCTTATTAAAATGAACGGTATACAGTCAAAGAGGTTGAAGAACAAAAGACCCAAATAGCATATCATAAAACTTTAAGCAGCTACTATAATATTAAGTCAGCTATATTAAAATATCAACGACACCACGTTAAGCATTTATATTCTAGTGTGGATGTTTATTTTCCCAGAACAATCATTGGAATTTAGTTCTGGTGCGCCTTATCTTTCAATAATATAAAAAAACCTTATTGATAGGGAACCATTCTGGGATTTTTGTAGAAGGCTGTCAGGAATTGGTCCACTGAGATCATTGCTGGACAGATCCCTATGAAGAAAAAACATGGTACACCATTACCATGAAACCGGTCTGTCCAGATGCAAGAACGAGCAGGTAAGTAATGAGACTTACAGAAACATTAGTAAAGGAAGTTGCCCAAGATAATCGGGAATAGGGCCAGACAAGTTGTTGTGTGACAAATCCCTGGAAGGAGCAACTGATATTGTGAATTAGTCTGGTAAGGAATGTTGAAATATAATGCTATCGGAAGTGCTGATTTTCAGTTTCATTTCATGACTAAATACAAGAGATAAAGGTATTGCAGCTATTCAATGCATGCAACTGATAAGAATTATGTTGCTCTTCCAAAATATATTATTAGTTTTCTGGAAGTATATTTTTAGTGAACGGCGAAGACAAACAAGGAAGAACACATGTGTCCAGAGTTCCTGTATGGAGATACAGAGGGTTTCCTTATTTTTTTTCCTGAACACACAAAGATAGAAATAATTCAGGAGTGTCTCTGTAATGCTGTGGTGAGTAAATCAGTTACTATGCAAACATGTTAATTATCTTTATATTTTCTGTGCAATTTCGGGAAATTTTGCAGATGATGAATATATTCCCTTGCCATTATATAATGCATATAAGTTTTTTTGAAGTTAAACTTTACTAACTTTGACCAAGTTTATTGAGAAAATATCTACATCTACAATAGCAAATGTATACCATACGAAAATATACAACATGATGAATCTAATGATATTAAAAAAATTCTACATACTTGGTCAAATTTTTACATTGTTGGACTTTTGAAACAACTTATATGCACTACACTTTGGCAAGGAGGGCGTACAATTTAGCCTGAAAATAAAATACATACCTTAACTTTTTTATACAGGAACATCAATTTTTAGATATACTGAAACATGAAAAGGATGGGGAAAGGGCCACATTGCCATTTTGCTAGTAGTTTTAAAAGAAAAAGGCAGTGCCACATTAATATTCAAAGAAATAATGATGAGAAGTCAAAAACTTACAGATACTGGAGTGCTTTGAGATCTCTAAAATTTGTAGAGATGGCACCAACTAACCCAAAGGAAGATAGGTTTCTGCCAAAAATAATTAATTCAGAATAGTTATCTTCTCTTGTCAAAATGTTCAAATCTCAAGATATTCAGCCTATAAAACTGATTATCTTTAATTCATTCAAACATAGTTATGAAACGTACAATGTTGTTATTTTAGAGGGATCCCCTGGAGAATATGAACATTTTAATCCTCTCCACACGAAAGCTTTTGGAGTACATGGATCACCCATCCAGTTTTTTATCACACCAAAAACTCCTTGGATGGCCATCATGGCTTTAGCTGGTTTGCAAGAATAAAGAGTGGTTAATCCAATACAAAACAAAGAGATAAGCAGGCAGGCCTAAGATAAAAAATTACAAATACACCACAAATGTGATAAAAACAATTGGGACACTATCAGTCCAACACATCTTATATAGCAAAGAGGATGTCTGTTTCTGAGCCCTGAATTTGGCAAGATTTAATTTTCAACCTTTATACTGTAGAACAGTTCAAATTGAAACCAATAACTGTTGAAACCAACCGTTTTCACCCTCAGGTGGCTTTCCAAGTGGTTTTTGGTGATGTGGATACGATCTGTCCACAAAGTCACCGCCGTTAACAGCAAATCTATAGCAAAAAACTCCAGCATTACTGGATAAAAAATCCTTCACAGAAAATAGTACAAAATTGGTGACATGGCCGTGATCTGATTGGCACGTGATATCCATGTCACACAAAACCAATTACACAACTAATCGAGCGACAAAGATGAACGGTTTAAATAGTTTCACGTTGGGAATCAAACGTTCTTAGAGTTATGGTTTCAGAAGTGAACTTTTCCCAATGTCTATGATTGGAACATTGGAAGTGGACATTTTTCAATCGTAGAAGTAGACACAACCCATAACTCGGTCACTTTAGTTGGTTATACCTCTGTACTACTATTGCATAAATAAATTCATACCATCTCCAGGTTCGGTTGCAACCTCAGTTATCGGTTTTACCAAGTATATTTCCATGGCATTGAGGATAGGTGGCAATGTTGCATTTCTTGTAGAAACAAGTGAGACACTATAATTTGCCATCCCATCTACAATTCCAGAAAAATAATTGGCAAATAGGTATGTTGGCGTGTAAGGTTGCGTGTTCCATGTCTTGTTATTGATAATGATATCAAACTGCCGCACCGCATTGCTGTGTAAATTCTGCAGCTCAGCTAAGTAGAAAACAAAGAAGTATTTGGAGCTTATGTCCACCGATGTATTAGATGGACCCCATGAGAAATCAATTCTTGAGCTATTAACAGTTGCTGCATTTTGAATAACAGATGATGGCACATCGTAGACACCGCTGAGGTTATTCTGAATGACAGATGTTGTAGATATCTCCGTCCAATTCGGTATTGCCCCATATGTCGACCAGATGCGGTCATGGGGGTCCAAGGGGTACCTGTTTAGACCAATGAAATACATATATTTAAATCTTAGTATCATATGGTCAACAACCATATCTTTATCAGAAACTATACCTTGCGTACAAAACTTAAGAAACACAAGTCTAAAATCAGCGGTTATGGTCTAAACTCATTTCGTTTAGTCCTCAAGATACGCAGTCACCAAATTTTACTTCTATTGATCAAGATATAACACTGATTTTTTTTAGAAAAAATCTGAATTTGCAAAGTTAACATTTAATTACAAGAATTATAAGTCGAAAACTAACCTGATTATTGATTTGTCTGTGGGGCCCAAGTGGAACCGATCAGAACTAATCAGTGCAAGCGATTGACTTGCATTTACCGCTGGGTAAAGAGTGGTTTTCAGTGACCTCAAATCCAGCGCGGATATAAACGGAGTTCCACTCCCTTTGTTTACCAAACAAACTTGTAGGTAATCAGTAGGAGATACAACTATGATGTCCATCCAATTAACTGATGTTGCATCACCAAAATTAACCTCATGCCAATAGTTTGCTCCCAGGTACAGATCAAAGACGGGAGGTTTATTCAGGCCGTCGTAGTTTCCATAGTAAAAGGAGGCACGAACAAGGTACTTGTTTCCTGTCACCAAGGACCTCAGAGTATAGCAATTCCTTGGGCCATGTGGAAAGAACCGGACAGTGAAATAGCCTTTAGCCAGTGATGGCTTTATGTAATCTGAGGAGATGTTGCGATTTTCTCCTGGGCCGATGAAACCATAGTCTGATACATATAACATATTCGTAACGGGCTCTTGGTAGGTAGAGTTCACCAGGATACCACAATCGATGCTTATGAAACCTGGAAACAAGATACAGGTTAGAAAAATTTATATCAACAATGCTTGTGCGTCGTGAATTTCTATCAATTTTGGGTAGCATTTATGAGCATTGCAGGTGCTTCTCATTGTGTATTTTCCGAACTGAACAGAAAGAGTGGAAAGAAATAAGGATGAGGGACAACGCACCTAGATCATCAGGCTGGCCATGGATAAACTGAAAGATGTAGAATAAGAGAACTGCAACGCATAGATTCATGATTCTTCTCCACTTTTTGTGAGCAAAACCAGAGTCTTCTAACTGAGCTTGAGACAGAGAGACAGAGACTATGTCATTTATATAAACATTGGACTAACAAATACTTGTGCATGCTTATTACTGTTCTAGTCAAGCAAGTCAATGCACAGCAACCAGGAAATCTACCATGTGCTCCAAAGAGAGAACGGTTTTTTTCCCCATTGTCATCATAACTAAGTATGTTCCGTCAATAGAAAGGGAAAGCACATTCTACCAACTGTCTTCTCTGTTCTAGTTCTAGCACCTAGCTAACAACTTTCACAATTGCCATACTGTAGCTAACCCAACAACTTCAGATGGAGCCTCGTAGCAGTACAGCGACCACGTACCTTACCTGGCCAAGTCAAGGGTGCGCGGCAGCACAGCGCACACCGCCTTCGAAGACCCGGAGGCGAGGTCGACACGCGCGATCCGTACACCGTCGACGACGTCACAAGTACGAGCTCACAGGTGAGGCCGCGTCAAGACATCACCAACCACTCGGCCAGTGGAATCCAGAGAGCGTAGTCGACCTCTCCTTGACCTCAGTCGGTCTCAGTGGGCATGTCGACACGCCCTGCACTGGAGTTGACGTAGGACACGGAGGAAGAGTCATTACGCCGAACACCCTGGGCGCACGCCACACCGGCGAATGGAATCGACCTCGGCACGCACGCCATGCGCGCGCCGAGAGCAGAAGAACTCGATCTCCCCGGAGTGACGCGCACGGAGGCACGACCACGACGGTGCATTGGCGTCTCGAGCATTGGCTTGACATCACCCGCCGTGCGGACTGCGGAGTTAGGAATTGCAGAGCAGTTGCACTGGGATCTGGGGGACTCAGCGTCCGTCCTCTTCTCTGTTGGTAGTCAATGCAAAGTCAATCAACAATGCAATGTTTCTTATTCTTTTCTGAAATTTCATATTCCTATATGAAAAAACCAAAAACCTCTGTCAATCATCAACCAAAAGAATGTACAAATCCACCCATCCATCCACGATCCTAAAAGAAAAAAATCACTTTTCCCTCTCTTTTTCATTTCTCGGTTATTCAATTAATGAATCCTCCTAATTAACACGCGATCACCATCATCAGCAAGAGCTTAATTACAGGTCTCGTTGCTCCTGCTGCCTCTGGATCTCCATGAACCTGGAGAAGACCCCGACCATGGGCGCCGTGTTGTACGTGCAGGCCTCCGTATGCATGTACGCGCCGCGATTGTCGATGAACCTGTCCTCCCCGTCGGGCCCGCCCACGACGGCGCCGACGAGGTCGTGCGGGTTGTCCCCGCCGGCGCTGTACCAGTCGTCGAACCCCTGCGCGCACCCGATGAACCCCCTCTGCTGATGCACCGACGCCGTCGACGCCGCCCGGTGGTGCACCTGCCGCGGGTACCGCTCGCCGTACCCGACCAGGTAGCTCGTCTCCGCCGGGTTTGTGCCCAGGATGTAGTCCGCCTGGAACTTGGCGAACGCCAGCACCTCCGCGGCTGGCACGACCACCTCCGCCGCCGCCTCGCCGCCGGTGTCTGAGGTGTCGGCGTCCTCGTCGGGGAGGCAGCGGAGGGGCTCGCCGAGGTCAGCGAGGAGGTCGGCATGGACAGTGAGGAGGAAGGCCGCGTTGGTCGAGTACTGGAGGTTGTTCCAGCGGCGGATGAAGACGAGTCCGGCCGGGGTGCGGGGCGCGTTCCGGGCGGCGCCGCCTGGGTTTTTGTTCATATTGGAGCACACGTAGAACTCCGCCTTGGAACGGTACTGCTCCAGCACCAAGCGCTGCTCCGAGCTCAGGTCCTTCTCCTCAAGCAGCAGCTGATGATGATCCAGAGAAATGATGTTAGTTTAGCTGCACGGATTTCTTTTTTGTCATGGAAAGATCAAAGTACTAATTAAAACAGCTGTTATGTTGTGTATGGTATATTCTTCTTTATTGTTGCAAGGGAAAAAATAAATTTGTTAAATTTTTTATGGTTTTGTAAGGTTTAATCTTTGACTATTCTACCGAAATACTTGCGAAAAAGTCCACGATGTCAGCAAGATTGTCATGAGCTTCTTCTAGTCAAACAGTCAAACTATGCCAAACTTAAATAGTAAGGTTGACTTCAGCAGTGATTGTTGTCATCATTTGTCTGCTAGTATCTTGACACCTACCGACAGATAGTACTATTGCTAAATGACATCAACGGATATGGACCCTAATTTCACTGTCATGCAACTTAACCAAGAGAATGCCAACAAAATAAAATTTGGGCCATATGGGCTTGTGGGCTCAATCAGTTTCTAGGGCTCTGATTGTGATGCAACCACTCCACTTCTCCCAAACATGTAACAGCTGGTAGATTCTCAAAAAAAAAACAGTTGGTAAAACTTTTTTTGTCTCATGGTCACAACTTCTTTTGTACTCTCCTCACCAATTGAAAAGGCATACGGCCATACGAATTGGTCATAACCAGCTATGTATACCTTCATTTAATAGTTGAAGAAATGAGCATTGACTCATGGCATTCCTCTATTCAAATTGGGCAAGTAAGTTTGTGTAGCTGGAGCATCTAGGGTTAGTTGAATTGCTTGTTTTCAAAGACCACATTCCAAGCAAGCATGCAAGAGTTAAGCTTGTGGGTGACTACAGAAATGGACATGTGATCCATGGTAAGAGCTACATGCTGCCTTGCATTCTAAGCATAATATGTGAGAGAGAGGAGAGGGTGTGGTCAATGGAGTTAATTATGATTAGGAAGTCAGTCCATTCCAACAAGACCCCAATATGACAGTGCTGTCATCAGCCTACCCCTTGCAACAATCCAAGGTTAGGAAGCCGGTCTGTTTCTCACAAAGTTTAATAATTAAATGGTAGCTACCAAGAGCACATGTGAAAGGAACACCATAATAGAATTAGAAATGGTTGCCAAAAGGACAAAGGCACAGGTGGAGAAAATCGAAAGATCTTCCCTGGCCCCATGTTTCTATAGTAAAACAATTCGGGCATCTCACTTTTCTTCCACCTTGGTTGGCTGAGCATCGTCCGCTTCTCATGATTAAGTAGCTTTTTCGTTAAGAATCATCAATCAGCTGCTTAATTAACTAGACTTTGCACATGGCCCCTCGACCAAAGTGTGGGTATATGTGCAAAATCAACCATATATCCACGCACGCCCACAAAAACAAACATTTTTCTTACATACATATTCTTGGAAGTCGAAGAACATAATTTGTGACATGTGTAGTATATGCATTCTAGTACAAGAGATGGGTTGGAGTTGTTGGGCTTGGCGCATCCATCAACTCTATCGATCACAAGCAAGAAAGCAAGCTAGGTAGGGGTAGCCATGCTTGCAAGCTTGAGAGGGTAGTTAAGCAAAAGCTAGGGTGCACCAAACAGGCTTGCTCCTCATGCTAACAATATACAAAACCGGTGGCACAACCAAATCAACAAAGAGGATGTTTATTAAACACGTTGATCACCTATTTAACCACCACTACTATACTACTACTAAACCGGTGGCACAACCTAATCAACAAAGAGGATGTTGATCAACCACGTTGATCACCACATCACCTATTTACTTACCACTACTATACTACACTAAACCGGTGGTACGGTTAAATCAAATAGTTTTTGTTCTGAACCTCAAAGATTATTTTATTTGAACCTCAAAGAATTAATAGTTTTTGTTTTTTGAACCTCAAAGAATTAATAGTTTTTGTTTTGAACCTCAAAAGAGTATCATTGACTAATTTACAGTTCTAGCGCAATCAGCGCTGGACAAGAAGCATTTTGGTTATGCATGCAAGCATGGAAAAGGTAAACAAATTTGACCAGTTATAGGAAGCATGAAAGGTATATGTTCGGTAGAGGTAGGTGCATATGCATGCATGGGAATGGGATTGGAAGCGTGAGGAATGTACTGACCTTGGAGGCGAGGATCTGTAGTCCTGGGTACTTGATGTCCCAGCTGAACTCCGAGACGCCCCAGCCGGTGCCGCCGAAGTCGTCGGCGTTGTCGACGGCGTAGTCGAGGTAGCGGCGGCTGCCGGTGGCGCGGTGCAGCCACAGCGCCGCCCACAGCAGCTCGTCCTTGTACCCGCTCGACGACGGGTAGAAGCTCTTCACCACCCGCACGCTCTCGTGGTACCGCCCCCTGTACTTGTCCGCGAACTCGAACAACTGCAAGTACAAATTCAGTTATACACGTGTAAATACACTATACATACAATATAATGTACTCCAAATTTGTTGAAATGTATATGTACGAAGGACGGTGAGCTGCTCGCTGTCATGTACCAGCCGCACCTAGTGGAGTGTCATATTTTAATTGTGAATTTTGTGTAAAGACAGGTAATGAAAAGGCTTAAAGGGAAATTAAGGTGCTGATTATTTCCTTTATGCTTTGTTAATCAACTTTGTGATCGACGGTCAGTAAGTGTACGTGACAGCGTACCTGCTGCGCGTGGTGGAGGAGGAGGTGCGCGTAGTGGGCGTCGCCGGCGCGCCGGAACACCACGGACGCGGCGGCCATGGCGGCGGCGGTCTCGGCGGCGACCTCCGACCCCGGGTTCTCGGCGTCCACCTTGTACGCCCGGCGCGACGTGGTCATGTCCTCGGGCCGCTGCCAGCAGTAGTGGTCGGAGTCGCCGTCCCCGACCTGTGTCCAGAGCTCGTTGGGCGCGGTGTGCGCCTTGATGAAGTAGTCGGTGCCCCACTTGATGGACTGCAGCGCATGGGCGAGCTCCCCGGCGGCCGCGACCTGGTCGCCGTACTCGAGGATGGCCCAGGAGAGCATGGTGACGGTGAAGGCCATGGGGAGGCCGAACTTGACGTGGTCGCCGGCGTCGTAGTACCCGCCCACCAGGTCCACACCCTGCTCCAGCCCGTCGGTGAGCCCCGAGTGGCTCCGCCACCGCACGCGCTGGTTGTAGGGGAGCCGCCCCGACCGCTGCGCCTCGAAGTAGAGCAGGCTCTTCCGCAGCGCGTCCCCGTAGTCGTGCGATCGCGCCGCCGGTGACGGTGATGGCGAGGCCGCCGACGAGGCCATCACCAGCGACACCGCGATCACGGACAGCACGAGCCTGACGGTGGCATCGCTCATTTCAGCGACGCACCACACTCCTTCTCCTCTTCTTGAAACTCCAACGCTCTGGTCGATCGATCAAACTCGCGCTGGAAGAATGATCCACCGGCGGCGGTGGTGATCGCTCGCCGGAATCGGTCACGGCAGGAGCTATGTATTAACTGCCTCCCAAATTCCCGCCTTGATTGCCCAAGAATGGACCCAAACTTCCAAATCAAACACAACCTGCGCCTCTTCCTCCTTCTCTCGGCCGGGTAATTAAGGAAATGGGAACTGATAACTGAAGGAGATTAATAGCTAATTATCCACTTCCAACTTGAGCGGCTACTCCTCTCGGACCTCCCTCCCTCGATCGATAATATCTTTGGTGGCGCTACTACATGATGGGTATATATACATGGGATATATAAAGCAGTAGGAACTGATGTGTGGGTTGGTGGGTTGAAAGAAAGGAAGAAAGAAGCTTGGAAGCTTGGCATGCATGGCGGTGTCTTGGCAGTGGGAGGAAAGTGACGGCTGCCTCCTGCCTGAGAGAAGTCAGTACCAGCTACTCCTAGTCCCCCAAAGTTCGCTGTAGATTAAGCCATCCCGCTCGAGCGCGCGTGTTCCCTCTGCTTTCCAATTTGGAGCTCTGCTCTGTTCTCTTCTCTTCTGTTTGGTCCATGCGGACCCACGTCTCCGCTGCCATGGTTCGTCGGTCCAGCGAGGTCCGCGTGGCAGAGAAGAGTCAGGGTCCCGTCCCACGTTTCCGGCGCCGTACGATCGATCCATCTACGGTCTGGATTGAAGGCATCGATAGGAATTTCCGAAAGCAGTCGGCCGTTCTAGGGTGCTCTTTGTATTCCCTTGGTTCCCTTGGTGTGTCTTTTTTTTTTTGACACATTCATTCCTCTTTATTCATTGGTCACATAAGTTACATCTTTCAGCATGAGAGGTATAATGAAACTAGGGGCATCATCTAGCCAAAAGTTTGAGTACAACGCCCCGATTGCCAGTGCTCACATTATACTCTTTTCTCGTACTGCAAATAAAATAGCAGCTCCTCTGAAAGGTGGTACATGTAAACCATATATATTACTGTATCATTATTTTCAAAATGTCAAAAATTCCCAAAAAAAGTTCACGTATACATCTGGAAATTCTATGTTCGCACAGAAGTTTTTGGAAAAAAGAATATTTTATGTGGGATGCGTAAAATAGAAAAAATGTCGTGTTAATAGCTATGTTGGAGCATCTAAATTTCTTTTTTTATACATCACACAGTAAATATTCTTTTCCCAAAAACTTTTGTGCCAACATGAATGTCCGGACGTACACGCGAATATATCTTTTCTAATTTTTAAACATTTTAGAATGTATTTTCAGACACGCCGCATGGAGCCAGTTTGACTATACTGGGGTCAATTTCAACCACCTACGGCTTGTGAATTGACAACTCTTGGACGGATGAAAAGAAAGAAGATGTGCAGCGTTAATAGATTTTTTGATTCATAGTTGTCTGATTTTTTAAATCTCGGTTACTTAAATTAGTTCCGCATCATTCAGCCTAAAATTTAGTATGCAAGTGCGCACATTTAACAAACTACTTTTTATTTATGTAGTATCAACTATTGAAGCGGAAATGTAGGAGAGATACAAATAAGTTTGATGCAACTACCTACGAATAGAAAAACCACACACTTTAAGCCCATGAGAACGGTGGAAGATGCATGCGTATAGAGGGAAAAAGCTAGGTTTGAATTTGCCAAAGCTAGTGTGTACTTTGTGGCTCTTTCTGTTGTAGGTGAGTCTGGCCGTTGCGGCGTCGCCGTCAGGTGGTGTGTTAGCGAGTCGGGCGGGTCCCGTTCGTGGCAAGCGAGCGCATCAACGTGTGTGTGTGTGGCCGGCCTGCATCGATCGCCACTAGTAGAAAACAGGCCTAATATCCAGGATGAATTTGAGCTTTAATCCCGGTTGTGTTTTGATCCGGGACTAATGCTCACATTAGTCCCGGTTCAAAAGGCTACGTGGGCCAGAAATCTTTAGTCCCGGTTCAAATGGGACCTTTAGTCCCGGTTGGAGATACGAACCGGGACTAAAGGGTTAGTGACCTTTAGTCCCGGTTGGTATCTCCAACCGGGACTAAAGCCCCACCCTTTAGTCCCGGTTGGTGTTACCAACCCGGACTAAAGGGTCGCCCCCAATTTTCCTCTCATGCCTACCCCCCCCCTCGCGTAGAAAAAACGTCTAAAAAAATAAACGAAAATGATAAAAACTTCAAATTTCAAAATCCTTTGACATGCATGTACCTCATGCAACTAACTTTTATGGAAAATTTGAAATTTTGAATTTTGAATTTTTTTGCAAAAAAAGGTTGTTCCAAATTAAAACGGCTCTAACTTTTGCATACGGACTCGAAAAAAAACGTATAATATATGAAAAATTATCTACACAAAATTTTACATCCGATTTCAACAGCCGCAGGCCGTTTGCACAAATTCTACTTTCTCAAAATTCCAAAGGGAAATATGAAAGCAGGAAGATTTTAGTTTTTGTTAGAAAAATGAGAAAAAAATGATTTTTTGAAGGATTTTTTAATTTCTTTAGTTGTTTCTTCCACTTTTTAGTTATTTTGAAGTTTTTAGATTATTTTGGAATTTTTTAAGATTTTTGAATTTTTTGTTTTTTTTAATATTTTGAGTTCTAAAATTAATAATTAAATTTTGCATAAAGATTATTTGAAATTCATTGATGCTTATTATTACTTAATCATTATTACTTATTTTTGAAATTATTTGGAACTCAAAAAAGTAAAATGATATGTTATCAAAGTCTAAGGGGTTAATACAATTCATAGCATAGTATTATCAAGAAGTCGCGAGCGCAGTCTTGGAAGCTAGTAGGGAAGGAATAGAGAAGTTAAGCGTGCTAAGGGTAGAGTAGTGTAAGGATGGGTGACCGGCCGGGAAATGGGACCACGAGTATATATACTTTGACATGACATAGGGGTGGTGATTAGAGATTAGAGGGAAAACTGTCAAACAAATCAAAAATACAAAAATAGGAAAATTCAAAAAAAAAATGAAATAATCTGAAACTTTTTTCGAAAATATTTGAAAATAACAAAATAACCTTTAGTCCCGGTTGGTGTTACCAACCGGGACTAAAGGGTTCTCCAGCCCACAGCACTCAGGGCGGCCACGTGGAGGGTCTTTAGTCCCGGGTTGTGGCACAACCGGGACTAAAGAGGGGGACTTTTAGTCCCGATTGGTTAGTCCTGGTTGCTACAACCGGGACTAAAGGCCTTTACCAACCGGGACTAAAAGCCATTTTTCTACTAGTGCGCAGGTCGCGGATGCTTCGGTTAGAATCAAGGAGAAAAAAATACTGTTGTTACTAGCTTTCTTGACGCTCGTTGTTGATTTCTCCATCGGATCTGGTACTAGCCACGTTTAGAACAAGACTGTTAGCTAGTGATGGCAAACTGTTTGGCAAAACTGGACCTTGGCGAGGAGAACCACTGGAAGCTGCCACGATCAAACAGTGGCGGCGAGTGCTGCGTGGAGAGACCGAGTGGTTCCATTCACCGCACCAGATGTTGCGTAGCTAAACGTCAACGATGTGTACCACCTCGACATGTCTTAGTTAAGGTCATACAATTAATGAACTAAACTCTGTTCGACAAATACATGTCTATCTCGAGTTCTTACAGCCTTTCCGCCTACAAATTTGATTTTAGTTTGGAATCTGAACAATAGTTTTGACCAAATATGAATATATTAGTTAAAGTTTTGAGAACTTATGGCATCATTATTGAAAAATATTGCCTGAGTGTACAATTTGGTGAATTAGCCAGTGCATCCAAATAAATATGGTAAAAGGGCCAGTGTATCCTCTCATGCTCCCTCTATCTGGCTATGTTATTTTTCTGAGGATTACCCTTGATCTTTAACCAAGATTAAAAATCCTCGTACTCATGCTTAATGGTTGTGTGCATCTTTAGTTGGTACAGAGGGAAGGAAGTGAAATTTTCTCCCCCAAATTTTAAAGAGTTAACATATATTTTCCAACTTTCCGTAGAACAAACACAATACTTATAGAGAACTTTACCGAACAAGAGGTTTATGATGCTATAATGCAAATGGAAAAGAATAAAGCACTGGGACCAGACGGATTTCCAGCTGAATTCTACCAGAAAATTTGGGATGTTTTAAAAGGAGATTTAGGGCTATTCAAGAAGGAAATTTACCCTTATTTCATCTTAACTTTTGGACTATTATTCTTCTTCTAAAGATAAAATGCAATTCAAAATTAGCAATACAGAGTACAAAACAATATGTTTACGAAATGTGGTTTTAGGATATTCACCAAGGTAGGCACCAATAGGGTTACAGAAGTCGCTCATTCAGTGGTGCGCCCCACCTAGAAAGCGTTCACCTGGCCTCACATTCTTGAAGGAGTAGTGGTCCTTCATGAGACTATTCACAAACTTCATAGGAAGAAATTAGATGGGGTTATGCTTAAAATTCTACCACTAAAATATATTTAGATACATCTATATTAGCGAAGAGTATTATGGGTCGGAGGGAGTATAAAGTTAACTGGTCCTTTCTTCAACAAGCCTTGCATGTGTATGGATTTGGGTGGAGTTTCAATCCAACAATATATGGGTTAACTCCACATGTAGTTGAGGGTGGAGTTTCAATCCTACAATATATAGATGATACAATTATTTTTTTACCACAATTTAGAGAAGGCTCTTAATATGAAGATCATTTTATGTTTTCTGAGCAACTTTCTGGTCTCAAAATAACTTTTCACCAAAATGAGGTTTATTTTTTGGCCAAGCAAAGCATACGGAAGAGTTGGGTTTCTTTTTGTTCAAGTATCTTTGCATTCAGTTTAATTTAAAAAATGGAGAATGGAAACGGATAGAAGATCGTTTCAGATGAAAATAGAGTAATTGGATTGGTAAGCTACTATCGCATGGAGATAGATTGTTCCTCTTCAATTCGATTGTTGAGAGCCTACCTATGTTTATGCTATCTTTTCTCGAAATACCTAAATGGTTAAGGGAAAGATCGATATTCACAGATCTTGGTGATGGTCTTAACACTAAAATACGAATGTTTACTTAGAAAGTTGATGCGTGGTGAATGACCAGCCCATTAGGAACCCCAAGAGGAAGGTGTGATGAGTATAGCAGCTAGTTTTACCTCAGTTAAGAAACCAAGGTTTATCGTTCTTGGAGAGGAGAGACAAACGACTGAAGGTGATGCGGACTGGCTTAATAACACTCCAACAAGGGCTCCGTTTAACGATACTTGTTGACTCGTCTTCGGCCAGTAGCAACGCGGAACCTACACACAACACAACCAAGTACTTCGTTCCCAACTTGCGATGAGGTTGTCAATCTCACCGGTTTGCTTGAAACAAAGGTTATGAGCGTATCGAGTGGAAAACAGTAAAAGTATGCGAGTAAGGTAAACAGTGCGAGTAAAGTAAACAGGTGATAGCAATATGATGGAAATAGGACCGGGGTCCACAGTTCACTAGTGGTGTCTCTCCATAGGATAAATAACACATGCTGGGTAAACAAATTACAGTTGGGCAATTGATAGAATAAAGATAAACGTGATATGTCAAGAAGATCACTATGAGATTTACTCTGGGCATTACAACAAAGTACATAGACCGCCATCCAACTGCATCTATGACTAATAATCCACTTGTGGTGAATCAATCCGAGAACTCCACAAGTATTAAGTTGCGAACAACAGATAATTGCATTAAGCAAAGTGTGTAATGTAAACAAAGCATATGCCCTTGAGCATATGAATGTTGTTTTCTCCCTAGTAGCAACAGCACATCTACAACCTTAGAGGTTTCTGTCACTCCCCCAGGTTAAATAGAGGCATGAACCCACTATCGAGCATAAATACCCCCTCTTGGAGTCACTAGCAACTACTCGGCCAAGATAGCTACTAACAATGGAGAGCATGCAAGATCATAAACAACAAAGAGATAACAAAAGATAATATTCAGTACAGCAACTTAATCATAAACACCAATATTCATCGGATCCCAACAAACCAAACATGTAGAATTACATAACGGTGATCTCAATCATGTAGGGCAGCTCATGAGATCTAAACATGAAGCACATGGTGGAGAAGACAACCATCTAGCTACTACTATGGACCCATAGTCCAAGGTAGACTACTCACTCATCGCTCCGGAGGCAAGCATGGCGATGAAGAAGACCTCCGGTGGCGATTCCCCTCTCCGGCAGGGTGCCGGGAAGAGCTTCTGGACCCTCCCGATCTTCGGGTCGATGGCAGCGGCGGATCGCGATGTGTTCTGGAAAAGTGATCGGGTACTTAGGTTTTTTCCGTCGGGGGGTCTTTATAGGCGAAGGGGCGATGTCAGAGGTGGGGCCAGGTGGCCTCACACCATGGTGGCGCGGGCCAGGGGCTGGCCGCGCCACCCCTGTGTGTGGGCCCTGGTGGCCCCCCTCCTACTCTCCTTTGGATCTCTGGAAGCTTCCGGGTAAAATAAGACTTCAGAAACTTGTTTCGTCCAATTCCGAGAATATTTCCTGTGTATCACTTATGAAACACAAAAACAGCAGAAAACAGGGAACTAGCATGTGGCGACTTGTTAACAGGTTAGTTCCGGAAAATGCATAAAAGTGCCACGAAGTGTATCGAAACAGTAGGCAAATGGTGTAAAAACAAGCATGGAGCATCAAAAATTATAGATACGTTGGAGACGTATCAAGCATCCCCAAGCTTAACTCCTGCTCGTCCTCGAGTAGGTAAGTGATAACAAAAGAATAATTTTTGAGGTGACATGCACCTACACAATCTTGATCATATATGTAAGCATTTGTGAGCTGGGATCATAAGAACTTAAAACATGGGCATGAAAGATATAATCTTGACAATAAGAACTTAGCAACCATGTTGTAAACATGCAAATGAACACAAACAAAAGATCATGAAAATGAAACAATGAAAGTCAAATGTGTGTTCAAATCATAAGGAAAAACATACAAATGGTTTTCAGCTTGTCCTTCAAAGAGAGCAAAACATAAATGCATAGGACACCTTCAAGTTTAAGAGGGCGACTAGATACAAATAATTGAAGAACAAGTGAAACCAACAATATGAATCAATTAATGACCTTTGGGACAATGCATATTACACTAAGAATGACAACTATGCTCTCTTAATGGTGCATAAAGATAGAAGGTGGTGACTCAACGTAAAAGTAGAAGAAAGGCCCTTCGCAGAGGGAAGCAGTGATTGCAAGTTTTATAACCTTCAAAAATTATGGTACTTACCGGCTTTGAGCTCTCATTGCCCCCATCATAAGCATCTTGAATGGTTAAAGTTAATGCGAGAACAATTATGATGCATATGCTTGACAAATCATAAGTTGAAAACCTCGTGCCCCGTGAATACGAGTACCCAAACCTCATGCTACTTTACTTAGAGTCCCAAGCAAGGCTCTTGTCATTGTAAGTATATGCATATCATTGAGAACCGCCAATGGGGTACCTCCGTGCCCGATGACATGGAACAAGCCCACACCAAAATGATAGGACAAGCTGACAATGAACACCTCGACATCTCTTTATTTGCCATTTGTTTAGCTTTTTATTGTGAGATGCGTCGTCGAATGTTCACCATGGGTATGCTGCAAATTTCCACCATGAATTATGCATGGCTTAGATTAGCGGTCCGGCATTTCCCTAACACATATACAAACTCCATGATCCCCACAAGATTCCCAATTCATTTCACACCGCGGACATCCATAAACAAAAGATCACGATATCAACTCAATTAAGAAGTGCAATGTTGAAAGCTTGCCCATGACTGCATGGCTGGGCTAGTCTCCAACTTACAACTTGCAAGCATAACAACTCAACATAAGAGACCACAATGTCAAATTTTTAAGAACAGGAAAAAGTAAAGTGTGCCTTCCGGTTCGTGAGAGCTTTACTGACCGAATTTCGCATAACACTGGTAAGAGTTTAATTTGAAGAGAAAATAAAAGCAAGTCAAATTTACTTGGAATAGCAAATTGCTAGTAGGTATGTATGGTGGACACTTTGGAAAACTTTGACTTTTAGGAGTTGGATGCACGAGTAGAGCTCATACTTAGTACAAGGCGAGGGCTAGCAAAAGACTGGGAGCGACCAACTAAGAGAGCAATAATGGCCATAATCATGCAAAGCGACAAAGCGACATTAAAAGAAGCATAAGATGGCATCAAAAGTCAAAAACTAAATGATCATAGAGGCTATTGGCGACTTTGTAAGAGTCTGACATGTGTGAGCATGCGCCAAGTCAACCCAAATAAAGCATCAAGGAGAAAACCAAAATAATGCTTCCATACAATAAAAACAACGCATGATTTTTTCAAAGGCTCATTAAGCAATCTCAGTTATTTGAGATAAGTCATGCTACAGCAAAACCACTAAGCATACTATCAAAAAGACATCAAGCATGACATGAAAAAGCGTAAGCCGCAGTCTACACAAGCTCCTTCTTGTACCACTTTTTTGCACAAAGCTTTTTCTCTTTTCCAACACCATTTGAAATTTTTAAAGACACCTCTTTTGATGAAAACCAATAAAGATCAGAGGCAAAAACACACCTTGATGAAAAGATATGGCAAGGTCTGAACGCAATTCAAGGCGAAAACGAAAACCAAAAGCAGTAGCGGAAAAAGAAGAACACCCGGTGAAATTGTAAGAATGAAAAACGGAGTGTTCTTGGCAAATGAAAAGCAAGGCAACTTCTCCAAAAGAAATTTGCTGGGGTCCAACCATTTATTGCAGCAAACAAACAAACTAAACCAACTATGAAAACTAAAACAACTGACGCTCCAAGAAAAACACATAGTGCATGAAGCAATAAAAATATAGTGTTTTGAAAGTTGACCTGATTTTTGCCGATGAAGAAGGGGTGCCTCGGGGGCATCCCCAAGCTTTGACGCTTGTACTTCTTGGATATTTCTTGGGATGATGCATGGGCATCCCTAAGCTTGAGCTTTTGTCCATTCTTCAACTCATCTCATCATTCTCCAATCCCTACACTTGAAAACTTCCTTCATACAAAACTAAACACAATTCTATTAGCAACATTAGTGTAGGCATAACATATAATAAACCTCTTTTTGCTTCATGTTTCAACTCAAAACCACCACATATATAGTAAATACTACTGTAGCAACCTCCCCAAAAGTTCCGTGATCAAAAGAACTCAAAAGAAAGCGATAAAGTGGCAAACACAAATATTGGCAGAAATCTGTCAAAACTGAACAGCTGACAAAGGTCGAATTTTTGAGGGGTTTTCTGTTGCTCAAATCAAAAAGTGTTCTACTAACAAAAGTTTGGATATAACCTGGGGCATATGCACAAGAAATCTCAGGTCCAAAATATATACAGAGAATTTATACAAATTTTTACGGTGCAGCACCAAAAACAGTTTCAGGACAGCAACATCCCCAAATCTTTACCTCACTCGAATTAGAGGCTTCTCTTGGCACAAAAACGAAATAAACAAGATAAGGAGCGGTCATTACAGTAGTAATGACTTCCAAGACTCAAATAAAAGAAAAAGTACTGAAAGTAAAAACATTGGGTTATCTCCCAAGAGTGATTTTCTTTAATGCCTTTGAGCTAGGCGCAGAAAATTGCGAATCAAGTAACATCAAGTGATGAAGCATTAAGATCAACTGCAGAGATCTTTTCAACAATGAAGGAAAATGTGTTCAACTGAGTTTTTGAAAATCCTTTATGATCACGCTTTGGCACACTACTTTCATCGAAAGGATTTTCAGGGCAAATCCAACTGGAATTCTTTTCCCAAGCATCATGAATTCCTATAAGTTCATAAGGTATTGGCACTCTAATATCATCGGGTGTACCAACAACCACCACAGGTGAGCCAAGCTTATTAAACTTCTTAAAAACTTTCCTAGCCTCAATCGCAACATCTCTAAATTCTATGCGCAAAGTTTCCAAGATAAAAACTTTCTTTTCGGGATCCTCAATTTCATGAAGCTTAAGGAACATGTATTGCATAAAAGGATTAAGACTGGCAAACCTAGTTTCCAACATGTGAACTAAATAAGCAGAAGCAACTTCATAACTAGGAGCTAGCTCAACCAAAGACTTTTCCTCAACTTCCTTATGCACACTAATGTGATTAAAGAACTCCTCAATGTTACTTTTGCCAATAATCGAACCACTACCTACTGAGAGGTCCTCCAGAACGTACTTAGGGATCAACATGATAAACTAAAAGTAAAGAAATAACAACTACCAAGGATTCTAATTTTTTTGGGTTTTTGATATAAAACAATGCAGGTAAAATAAATAAAGTAAAGCAAAACAATAACAAAGTAAAGGATGTGCGTGCGAAAACTCTCCTCGCAGAAGTCTTCTACTTCCTCCCCGGCAACGGCGCCAGAAAATTAGCTTGATGCGTGGTGAATGACCAGCCCGTTGGGAACCCCAAGAGGAAGATGTGATGAGTATAGCAGCTAGTTTTCCCTCAGTTAAGAAACCAAGGTTTATCGTTCTTGGAGAGGAGAGACAAACGACTGAAGGTGATGCGGACTGGCTTAATAACACTCCAACAAGGGCGCCGTTTAACGATACTTGTTGACTCGTCTTCGGCCAGTAGCAACGCGGAACCTGCACACAACACAACCAAGTACTTCGTTCCCAACTTACGATGAGGTTGTCAATCTCACCGGTTTGCTTGAAACAAAGGTTATGAGCGTATCGAGTGGAAAACAGTAAAAGTATACGAGTAAGGTAAATAGTGCGAGTAAAGTAAACAGGTGATAGCAATATGATGGAAATAGGACCGGTGACAAGGGTATAGATAATAGAGCCCGTTAGTTGAGTACCCCTAAGGCCCGTTTAGCTAGGCCCAATTGTAATGGTAGTCGAGTACGAGTTCTTACCGTATGTCGCTATTGTAATCTTTATCGGACCCTACCCGATCCTCGAGACCTGGCCACCTATATATAGGGGCCAGGAGGGGACGGTGTGGGGCAGATTGAAAGCAAGCCAGGTTGAACAGCCAAGTTTACTTTCGATACACGCCTATTTCGACTAACTTTACCTTCGAGTTCATCCGACGCCCTATCTCCCCGATCCTAAGTCCTTCATCTAGGACATTTGTCGAGTTAACCCTCGTCAATTGGCGCCAACCGTGGGGACTCTGGGCGTTGGAATCATGAATTCGACGGCTTTTTCGCTTTTAGCCAACAGTAGTTCAGAACTCGACGAAAATCAAGAGATGGAGGTGACAATTGGAAGTTTGAGCATCCTCATCGGGCCGTCGGGTTCATCCCGCCTCTCGGATTCGACGAAACCAGATCCGTCGGCAAACGAACCCGAGACAGAGGAAACATTGAAGTCATCAGAAGGCTCTTCCAGTGAGGTAAACTCGCCGGTCAGCTTAGAAAAAGCATCAATCGCAGAAGGCGACAAAATTTAGGAAAATTTCGACTCAGAGGAAAAAGCGTATCAGACGCACAGCAACGCAGAGGACCTCGCCGTAGGAAGCAGCGGCGTCTCCAAAGTGCATCAGTTATGCGTCATTATCACCGAAGCAGAAGAGGAAAGTAACAGAGAAAGAAGTAAAAAGGTCGACAGGCAAGTCGACAAAGTAAAAGAACATAACAAAAAGGAAAAGGAGAAAGTCCATGTCTCGGCTGGCGAATGGAGAATGATCAAATCAGCTATCAATAACGGTACAGAGGTACCCGAAGGATCGAGAAGAGAAGTTCTAATGGGATATCAGTATGCATTATACCAACACAAGAAGAAACTAAGGGAGGAAAGAGAAATGGTGTTTCAAGACAATAACAGTATATCAAGGGAGGAATATTGGGAAGACTATAGTGAAGATTCAGAATATAGCAGAGAGAGGCGCGGAGACCCAAAACACAACAGGGGGGCGACAGCATGCGGCAGAGAAGAAGGGTACTCAAGGAGCCCCACCCCGCAGCTAGAAGAGGAGGAAGGTGACTTGATACAAAAAACGCCAAAGGCAGCGTTAGCAGCAGCACAAGCGTATTTGCTAGCTACAAGACCAGAACATGGAGACCCGCGAGAAGATATGCACCGAGCCGCGATACGAAGCCTCGGAATAGTAGAAGGTAAGACCAGGGAACAAGGCCCAGAGACGAAGTTGACAAGCTACAAGGGAAATCAAAAGGAGAAGTTCAGATACAATCGCGCAGACAACGAGTATAGCGAGTCATCAGAAGAGAAAAAGCAACAGAAAAGGAAGGAGGACGCAAGAAGTATAATAGCGCAAGCTCGAGTAAATAAATCACGACATGCTTGGAGGGAAGAGAATTACGAGGACGACGATAAAGATATGGGTGCGTTATGCTTTACCCGCAGGGTTCGCAAAACGCGGGTACCCAAAGGATTCAAATTACCGCACGACCAGAATAAGTACGACGGGTCACAAGAACCTACCTTATGGCTATCAGATTATCTACAGGCAGTGCAGATACTAGGGGGAACAAAGGCGACTGCAATGCAAAGTTTGCAGCTGCACCTCACCGGCGCCGCACGGTCCTGGTTGAACACCCTACCCGACGAATCCATTGGAAGCTGGGGGGAACTCGAAAGTCAATTCACAAGAAATTTTTGTTCCACCTACAAGCGCCCAGCATCACTGGAGGAAGTTAAAGCATGTGTGCAGAGGAAAGGCGAAACGCTACGTTCTTATATACAACGCTAGAGTATAATCAAAAACTCAGCAGAGGACGTCTCCGACGAACGAGCAATAGACGCCTTTTCGGAAGGACTTCGTCGCTCAGATCTTGTGGAAGAAATAGGAAGAACAAGACCTACGACAGTAGCTGAGCTAATGGAACAAGCCAACAAATTCGCTGATGGAGAGGACGCGTATAACAACAAAAGAGGACGTTCGCCAGAAGTCGACAGAATAAGTCGACAGAGGAGACGACACCGCAGTAGGGATAACCAAGGAAGGCGGAATCAGGTAGCCGCGGGATATATAGTAGAAGAAGAGGAAGGGTATGAAAGTAGGAGGTTTCAGACAAAAGGAGTAGAAAAATCGAGATACTCTGGTCCTTCGGCCGAGGATATGCTGTACGGACCTTGTTGAATCCACTACGCGTATCTCGACGGGAAAAGGGTCTCAAATCACCAGATGAAGGATTGCAGAACATTCCTAAGGTTGCAAAGCGCCATGGGCTTAGGCCAAGAAGGGAGGCAAGGAGAAAGACATAGAAGTCAAGGATACCAAATGCAAAGGCTAGCAAGGCACCTAGAGTCGAAAGTATACATATCGGCCATGATTCAACCAGTGCCCAAGTCAAAGAAAGAGCAAAAGAGCATATCCAGGCAAGTAAACCTAGCAATATCATCACCACCAGCTACCACAGAGTACCTACGGTGGTCAGAGCAACCAGTCAAGTTCAGTAGAGCAGACCACCCAAGAAAGGTTCCTAGGCCGGGTCACTCGCCTATGGTTCTAAAAGCGCAAATAGGAGGATATGACATCGGAAGAGTGTTCATGGATGCAGGGAGCGGCATAAACTTAATATATGCTAGAACACTAAAGGCAATGTGCATCTCGCTGACGAGTCTGAAGCCAACAGATTGCTCTTTCCACGGAATAGTACCAGGAGCAGCAAACTACCCTCTGGGAAGAATAGAACTCGATGTCTGCTTCGGCAGCAGCGAAAATTATAGAAGAGAGAAACTGGAGTTCAAAGTTATGGATTGGCCGTCACAATATCATGCAATCCTGGGGCGCCCAGCATTTGCAAAATTCATGGCAGTACCACACTACGTGTATCTTGCGTTGAAAATTCCAGGGCCCAAAGGAACAATTACAGTACAAGGGAGCTTTGAAGTAGCCAACACATGCGACAGAGAATTCAACAGGATGGCGCAAACCTTCGGCATGACAGCAGAATATGAGAGGTTAAAAGGAGAAACGGATCATAATGTGCTACCCGACGTTGGACGATCCCTGCCAGATAAGGCTTTCGACACAACGCGGGACTCAAGGAAAATTCAGGTCCACCCTACTGATCCAAACAAGACAACATCAGTTGCGGTGAACTTGGATCCCGCATAGGAAGGCGCGCTCGTCGAGTTCCTCCGTGAGCGCTGGGAAATCTTCGCCTGGTGTCCATCGGACATGCCAGGGGTTCCCAGGGAACTCGTCGAGCACGCACTAAATGTAGATCCCAAGGCAAAACCAGTCAAGCAACCATTGAGGCGATTTGATGAACCTAAAAGGAAGGCGATAGCGTCAGAATTGCACAGGCTAGAAAATGCCGGATTTATCAGAGAAATCAAAACTTCGAGCTGGGTATCGAACCCAGTCATAGTACCCAAGAAGAATACAGACGTACAAAGAGTGTGTGTCGACTACACATCTCTCAATAAGCATTGTCCAAAGGATCCCTTCCCTCTACCCCGTATCGATCAGATAATCGACTCCACAGCGGGATGCGCGAGGCTTTCATTTTTGGACGCATATTCTGGTTACAACCAGATCAAATTGAAGAAAGAGGACGAAGAAAAAACGGCCTTCATCACACCATACGGAGTATTTTGCTACCAGGTAATGTCGTTCGGCCTAAAAAATGCAGGAGCAACTTATCAACGGATGATGCAAAATTGCCTGGGAAACCAAATAGGACGCAATATCGAAGTTTACATTGATGATGTAGTCATCACAACAAGAGAAGAGAAATCTTTAATCAGCGACTTGGTAGAAACCTTCGACAACCTGAACAAGTACAAGCTCAAGTTGAACCCGACAAAGTGTTCCTTCGGAGTATCAGCAGGACAACTTTTGGGGTTCTTGGTGTCAGCGCGAGGAATAGAAGCAAACCCAGAGAAGATTCAAGCAATATTAACAATGGGGAAACCCACGAAACTACACGACGTACAAAAACTGGCAGGACGCGTCGCGGCACTAAGTCGCTTCGTGGCTCGATTAGGGGAGAAGGCGCTTCCTTTTTATGCACTTATGAAGAAGTCAGACGATAAATTTGAGTGGACAGAAGAAGCAGACACAGCGTTTGCACAGTTGAAAAAAGTGCTTTCCACGCCACCAGTGCTGGTCGCACCAAAAGAAAAGGAGCCACTGCTATTATACATCGCCGCAACCCATCAGGTGGTGAGTACAGTTCTAGTAGTCGAAAGAAGCGAAGAAGGAAAAGCCCATGGCGTCCAGAGGCCGGTATATTTCATCAGTGAAGTGCTATGTCCAACCAAACAAAGGTACCCGCATTATCAGAAATTAGCATACAGTGTCTTCACAACTGCACGTAAACTACGACAGTATTTTGCGGTGCACCCAATTATAGTGGTCAATGAAGCGCCACTATCGAACATATTGAATAACCCTCTAGCGACGGGACGTGTCTCTTTGTGGGGAATCGAGTTATCTCCCATGGACATCACGTACGAAAAAAGGAAGGCGATCAAGTCGCAAGTCTTGCCAGACTTTACAGCAGAGTGGCTCGAGTTGCAAAGCACGGGACCACCAGATTTATCGAGTACTTGGACAATGTACTTCGACGGTTCTAAGAGAGTCCAAGGCGCAGGCGCAGGAGTAGTGTTGATGTCACCTCATAGCGACAAATTAAAGTACGTCTTAAGGATGAGCTTTCCGCAGGCTTCTAACAACGAAGCGGAGTATGAGGCTTTGTTGCACGGAATGAAGATGGCTAAAGCATGTGGAGCAACTCGCCTAAAAATATTTGGAGATTCTAACCTTGTTGTTCAGCAAGTTATGAACAGATGTGACACAATCAATGACAACATGATGGCCTACAAAAATGTGTACTATTATCTAGAAGGAACGTTCGATGGATGCGAAGTCTCGCACATAAGCAGGAACAGCAATGAAGAAGCTGACACTTTAGCAAATATCGGGTCACAATGTGTACCTGTGCCGTCCGGAGTATTTTGGGAGGAAATAGTGGAAAGATCAATAAAAAGTGGAAAAAGCTCGACTACTACAGCAGGCTCGGGGGCTACGTCAGAACCAGAGGAGGTCATGATGATAGAAGAAACATGGATGCAGCCATATCTTGCGTACATGATAAATAAAAAACTACCAGAAGATGCAGTGGAGGCCAAAAGGATAACTCGAAGATCGAAAGCGTTTGTCGTGTTGGAGGGGAAATTATACAAGAGAAGTATCACCGGCGTTTTACAACGTTGTGTAACGCCCCAGGAAGGGCAAGCAATATTGAAAGACATACACGGCGGAGTATGTGGCCATCATGCTAGCAGCAGAGCAATAGCGGCAAAAGCTTTCCGAGCAGGATTCTATTGGTTAACAGCCATCGAGGACGCAAAAGATATAGTTCGAAAGTGTGAAGCATGTCAAAGGTTTGCATCTAGACCGCATGCACCAGCAGCGGAGCTACAAACAATACCATTATCTTGGCCCTTCGCACAATGGGGCCTCGATATGGTGGGAAAGTTGCATAAATCTTGGCCAGGAGGGCATGTCTACATGCTAGTGGCAGTCGATAAATTCACAAAATGGGTGGAAGCGGCCCCGATAACAACTCAAGATTCTACAGCAGCAATCAGCTTCATCAAGTCATTAGTTTTCCGTTTTGGTGTACCATACAGCATCATCACAGACAACGGGACAAATTTCACTTCGAAGGAATTCAAGAGTTACTGCGAAGGACTAGGGATCAAGCTCAAATTCGCATCTGTGGCGCATCCGAAGACAAACGGGCAAGTCGAAAAAGCCAATGGCCTAATATGTAGTGGAATAAAAAAGAGGCTTTTAGCACCTCTCGAGAAAGCCAAGAGCGCTTGGGTAGAAGAATTACCCTCCGTTCTTTGGAGCCTAAGAACTACGCCCAATGCAGCAACTCAAGAAACTCCTTTTTTCTTGGTCCATGGCGCAGAAGCCGTGCTTCCAGTCGAAGTTACGCACGAGGCTCCAAGAGTGACAGCGTATGATGAGACAACGTCAACAGAAGCATTGCAAGATGATGTCGATGCATTAGATGAAGCAAGAGATAAAGCATTAGAAAGGGCTACGCAATATCAACAAAGTCTACGAAACTACCATAGTAGTCGAGTTCGTCCACGATCCTTCGTGGTGGGAGACCTTGTTTTGCGACTCAGGCAAGACAGCCACGGCAAATTGGAGTCCCCTTGGGTGGGACCTTACATCGTCACCGAAGTAATACCAGGAGGAGCGTATCGACTACAAGACAAGAAGACCGGGAAGGATGAAAGCAACCCGTGGAATGCAGAGCAGCTACGACGTTTTTACGCGTAGAATAAATATAGTGGTATAAATAAATTCGAGTTAACCCTCTGAACCCAGAACATGAGGCCACGGGTCGGGTTCTTTGGGTTGAACTCGACAAAATTGTACAATTATTTGTTACTTCTCCGCCCGGGGGCTTCAACCCCTGGGTCGTACGAAAGGGATTATTATTGCAAGTTGGAGGTCCTTGTTCACTGAAAGGTTGTTTAGTCAACCCGACAAATACTTACACAACTTGGTTCATAAAAGGAACCCGATATTCTTCTTACATTTTGGTTCGCAAAGAACCCGATATATGGAAAGCATACCTCAGAACATGACTTGTTCTCATGGTACTAGCAAAAGACATCGACACAAAGTACGAATATGCATTACAAATATCATTGCAGCAAGGACATTATCAAACGAAATTACATGGATAGCAGATCCTAATGGAACTAGACTTCAGCTTCATATTTCTTCTAGCACTGGGTGCCATCATAGATTGTCACGTCGAACTTCGACGTGCCGATATGGAAGTCGAAGACCATGAAGAAGCCTTGGTGGATGTCGTGGTCTTCTGCAAACTCTGACCAGCCGCCCCTAAAATATTGCTCGCCGTCGCCATCATACCACACCTCCACCTCGTATGGGATGCCACTGCCAGGCTGTTCACGGAGAACCGCCTCTCGCAGTTCGCGGCCATCCATGAACTTGGTGAAATTCAGCGGCAGGCGCTGAATCTCACGGCACTGCGCCATGGCAATGCAGAAGAAGGAGAAGATTCGGGGAGGGGCAGCAGGAGCAGTAGGAGCAGCAGGAGAAGGAGCGATTGGACCTGAAGCAGCGCCAGTCACCTTAGGTTTGTTCTTGCTACCAGGTGGACGGCCGGGACGACGCTTAGCCGGAGCGTCCGATGATGTTCCTACGGCGGCTGAAGCGATGTTGCTCCTATTCTTACTTCCACGAGGGCGACCCCGACCTCGTGGCGCCACCGGGGAGCCAAGGTTCAGACGAGAACCTTCAGCATCCGCCATGAGAACAAGGAAAAAACCTTGGAAAACCCTAGTTGGAGAAAGAAGATGATGCGGCGGAGGAGGAATCTGATTAGGGTTTTTTACCTTTACCAGATGGTGCTTTATTTATAAGCACGTATAATTGGGCCCCCGTGCTACAGCACAGCCCGTAAACATATTTTACAGCAGGAGTTAAATTCTGCGTAGAGCAGACGATAATATCAAAGAAGACAAACAAGAAAAGGAGACTATGGTTGCACGACATGAAAACCTCGACTTGGACTCGGGGGCTCGCCAACAGAAGAAAGAAGAGCTGAACTTTGAGCCTATGCCTGACTACGAGTAGCCAAACATAGCCTCGGGGGCTACTCCCATCGGGAGCGCTGAGCGCGCACCCGATAGAGGATGAGATAATCAATATTGAAGATGCAGAAAGGATAAGCATGCAAACTTTGACTATGTAGTCGACAAAAGAAAAGAAAAGCTTACTCCCATCGGGAGCGAAGAAGATCAATTTAAAATCCGAAATTCTTTGGTTTTATCAGTCAAAAACTTGGCTGCGAATATAAGATTCTCGAGTTGCGTTATCGCAACGAAACTCGAATGCCGTGATTTATCACGAAGGTAAGACCCCGGGATCCGTCCTGTGTGGCCTGGTATACGCACATGGATGCGCTCTGCTGGTATGTATCCGTGTCTACGACGCGAAGAAAATCCTAGTGGACGCACTGGGTACCCTGAGAATCACTGGGATTCATTCTTTGTAAGTCCTAAATGCGGCAAAAGAGTGAGTTTGACCGGTATCCCGAATTCAAGTCCAAGGGGATTGAATTTGAAGTAGGTGACAAGTATCTGTTCCGGCAGTTAACTGACCTCTTGATCCGTCAGAGTTGTCAGGCTTGTTCATCAAACCCCCTTGCGAAAAAATATCATGAAAATAAGTCGAAAAGACCAAGTCGAAGATTTGAAGATGTGAAGAAGTCGAAGAATTAATCAAGTCGAAGATTTGAAGATTAGAGATTCAACCTGAATCTGCAATTCTGGTAGAATCTCAGGGGCTACTGACAAGGGTATAGATAATAGAGCCCGTTAGTTGAGTACCCCTAAGGCCCGTTTGGCTAGGCCCAATTGTAATCATAGTCGAGTACGAGTTCTTACCGTATGTCGCTATTGTAATCTGTATCGGACCCTACCCGATCCTCGAGACCTGGCCACCTATATATAGGGGCCAGGAGGGGACGGTGTGGGGCAGATTGAAAGCAAGCCAAGTTGAACACCCAAGTTTACTTTCGATACACGCCTATTTCGACTAACTTTACCTTCGAGTTCATCCGACGCCGTATCTCCCCGATCCTAAATCCTTCATCTAGGACATTTGTCGAGTTAACCCTCGTCAACCGGGGTCCACAGTTCACTAGTGGTGTCTCTCCATAGGATAAATAACATATGCTGGGTAAACAAATTACAGTTGGGCAATTGATAGAATAAAGATAAACGTGATATGTCAAGAAGATCACTATGAGATTTACTCTGGGCATTACAAAAAAGTACATAGACCGCCATCCAACTGCATCTATGACTAATAATCCACTTGTGGTGAATCAATCCGAGAACTCCACAAGTATTAAGTTGCGAACAACAGATAATTGCATTAAGCAAAGTGTGTAATGTAAACAAAGCATATGCCCTTGAGCATATGAATGTTGTTTTCTCCCTAGTAGCAATAGCACATCTACAACCTTAGAGGTTTCTGTCACTCCCCCAGGTTAAATAGAGGCATGAACCCACTATCGAGCATAAATACCCCCTCTTAGAGTCACTAGCAACTACTCGGCCAAGATAGCTACCAACAACGGAGAGCATGCATGATCATAAACAACATAGATATAACAAAAGATAATATTCAGTACAACAACTTAATCATAAACACCAATATTCATTGGATCCCAACAAACCAAAATGTAGAATTACATAACGGTGATCTCAATCATGTAGGGTAGCTCATGAGATCTAAACATGAAGCACATGGTGGAGAAGACAACTATCTAGCTACTGCTATGGACCCATAGTCCAAGGTAGACTACTCACTCATCGCTCCAGAGGCAAGCATGGCGATGAAGAAGACCTCCGGTGGCGATTCCCCTCTCCGGCAGGGTGCTGGGAAGAGCTTCTGGACCCTCCCGATCTTCAGGTCGACGACGGCAGCGGATCGCGATGTGTTCTGGAAAAGTGATCAGGTACTTAGGTTTTTTCCGTCGGGGGTCTTTATAGGCGAAGGGGCGATGTCAGAGGTGGGGCCAGGTGGCCTCACACCATGGTGGTGCGGGCCAGGGGCTGGCCGCGCCACCCCTATGTGTGGGCCCCTGGTGGCCCCCCTCCTACTCTCCTTCGGATCTCTGGAAGCTTCCGGGTAAAATAAGACTTCAGGAACTTGTTTCGTCCAATTCCGAGAATATTTCCTGTGTATCACTTCTGAAACACAAAAACAGCAGAAAACAGGGAACTAGCACTGTGGCGACTTGTTAATAGGTTAGTTCCAGAAAATGCATAAAAGTGCCATGAAGTGTAACGAAACAGTAGGCAAATGGTGTAAAAACAAGCATAGAGCATGAAAAATTATAGATACGTTGGAGATGTATCAAAAGTGGCTACTTAAACTTTTAAGGGAGGAAGGGGATTGGCAGGAACCGAGTCATAATAAATAAATACAATCTAAAACTTTTTCCCAAGTTAGGGCGAAGCAGTCGAACTCGCCCTTTAGCAAAGGTTTAATGAAAGTTTTAAAAAATAGTAGAGGATCCTTTAAAATCGTAAATGGTGAAAGTACGAGGTTTTGGGAAGATACTTTGCTAGGGGACAAGCCACTAGCTCAACAATTTTTGACCTCGTTTAACATTGTTCAGTTAAAACAAGTTTCGGTGGCTAGTGTTTTCAAATGCCTTTAAATATAACTTTGTATAGAGTGTTAACAGGAAATAAGTGACCGGAATGGCTAGAGTTCATCTAAAAGGTGGTGCAGTTCAACTATCTACATAGCAAGATATCTTTGTTTGGGGGTTAACATCGTCAGGTACTTTTACTGCCAAATCTATATACCTAGACTTAATGAATCACCATACTACATACCTTCAGAAAATACATTTGGAAGTTGAAGTACACTAAACATTAGAAAATTATGTGGTTCCTGCATCAAAAAGTGATTTTAACCAAAGAAAATCTAGCAAAATGGAATTGGCAAGGACATAAGTAGTGTTGCTTTTGTGATCAAGATGAAATGATTCAACATTTATTTATTGAATGTCCTCTTGCTAGGATAATTTGGCGCATAATGCACATGAATTTTAGCTTGACCTCACCCACAAACATTGCGAGCTTGTCTAGTAATTGGCTGCGAGGTATATGCGCTATTTTTTATGGACCTTATGGAAAAAAAATTAAAATGATTAAGTGTTTAACAAGACGAGAGCTCCATCTTTTTTGTAGGTTATCTCCATGGCCATGCACTGAATTTCTATACGGCGCTATCTCCAACTAGTGGAGCAATAGCTGACCATGTATTCTGGGTGCAACTGTTTGGAGACGGTCGCACGGGATTTATTCGACCTGTAAGGCTAGCGGTGTGATTCTTAGATTACGATATGATATCTTGCATATGCTACTAATGCATCTAAGATGGATCCATGATCTTTTTAATTTATTAGGTCATATTCTTAGTTATTTGATAGTTTATTAAGGACCTAGTCATGTTTTCTATTGAATCTCGGGATTTTCTAAACAATCCCCTTTCATTTGGTTTTAACACCGTGAAGCAGATGTGCTTGTTTTTGCATGTTTTTGACTTTCAGGGACCTTCCGGGTGTCAGAAGGAACCATTCTCTTTGCCACATTATTTTTTCTGGAAATAGAAGATCGTGAGAAGAAGTCAACGGGGAACGCCACAAGGTGAAAAAGATCCAACACCATGCAGCCAGACTTTTGGACCATGTGGTGGGGCCCATCTCCCCCTCATGGGTCCAATCGATGCAAACTTTTGCTTGACAAAACCCTCTTGACCTAAAACCGATAATATATACCCTCCCTCTGGTGCTTTCGCGATGGGGCGGTGAGAAACATGAAATGCACAATACAGATCTGCAGATTACGTGGATAGGAGGGGAGATGCTACCGGAGCCACTTTGGTTGCCCCTTCGACTCTATCGATGCCATCTCCTTTAGCACCATGATAAAAAAGGGAGTAGTTCATCCCCTAGACTATGGGATTGTGGAAGTAACTTATATCAAACTCTCTTGTGCTTCGATGATTAGAGTCACATGAGCCGCCTATCATGATTACGACCATATTTGTATTACCCCCTATGTGGATTTTGTCTCTGATGTATGAGTAGATGCATATGTTACCCCGTTCTTATATGCTTGTTCTTATCAAACTAGTATGCTATGGCTTTTGAGGAGGATGTGTGCATTAGTTAGAGTAATTTGATAGTGAGTTTCGGCAAGTGACAGAAATCTCTAAGATACTATGATTTTACCTTTCTATGATTGCGTCACTAGGGAGAATGGTTAACCTTGCGTAAAACATCCAGTGACAGAAATGATGTCTTGTTAGAAAGGATGCATAGTGTTATCAACATCATGTTATATATTTATGCAATGCTCTGTTAGTTCTTAAATTTGACTTGAGGTGGATTCCCTTGTCAAAGGAATATTAGTGAGTTGTGAGTATTAACTCTATGTTAGAACGTGATGCCAATATTTATGCATAATTAGCATGCTCTTAATTTTTCGTTTATGCTTTATTACCATCTTGTTTATGAGATAGAGAGGGAGACCAAGTGAAACTACGATTCCTGTTCCAATTTTAGTCATAAGAAAAGACCTTTGTTAGTTGCATGCTGTTTAATTTCAGTTCTTCTACACAAAAATCACAAAAACACTGGTTACTAATTCCATTTCGTTTTGTAAAGTTGCAAGCTGTTGGTGCCTGACAAACACCAAAGTTAGTTGAGGATGCAAAACTATTATTTTTCTGTTGTAGGTTGTTCAAAGAGCATGGAGAATGAACCACCTTTTCTTCCCTGAGAGTTCTATATAAACCCACAAGTCATCCTTGTTGGGAAAACTTCTCTTCCTGCATCACTCTGCGCTTGGAGTCCCAACAAGTAGCATTTAAAGAATAGAGTTGACGCCATCAGCTATATATGATTTTTGGTGATTGATACATGTATCAACCCTATATGATATGCGAGTTATAATAATTCTTGCAGTGATAATGCAATAAAGTAATAAAAGTCCATATGCATCTTATCCATGCAGAGGCCGATGTATACCCCATTTCTAAGAAAATGATATTTTCCAGTTAAAGGGGGGACGACCCCGTACTATGAATCGGTTGAAGATTTGTGCTTCATCCCGACGATGCTTGTCGGTCTTGGTGCATTCTCCCTCCCAAGGAATCTCGCAGCATGGGCTATCGCCACATGTGGTGTTTGGCATGTGCCGCTAGCTCCAGCGTCCCCCATGTGTCAATCCAACACTTCAAGCTATTCATGGTGTTCTCCCCCTTTAGGTCTTCTTCACCTTCTGCCTCACAACACGACACCAATGGTGGGGGAGGTCACACATGAGTTAACAAATAACTAAAAACCTACTTAGAAGAATTGGCGCAAAAGCATCATGACTACCAAATATTGGGCATATTAAGTGCTAGAAATTTGACAAAAAGAACGTTGCACGAAAACCGTTGGTACTCATTTGAATACATGCAAATTAAAGAAAAGAAAGGCAACATGAATTTGTCGTGAGCAACATAATTAAGAAACACAACTCAACAAACTAAATCCTAAATCAGCTATACCTAAAAAGACTGCATCGTAAATTAGCTCGGACAACTACACCTAAATGAACTAAACCTAAATGAACTAGACTAAGTCAACCAATCAACTACACCTATATCAACAACACTAAATCAACTAAAACAACTCCACCTAAATAAACTACACTAAATCATATGCACTAGGTCAACTAAATCTAAATGGTGGGGGAGCGGGCGGCTCACCGAGGGGCGAGGGGAGGTCGATAGAGGAGCGCCAGGTTCGACGCAAGGACGTGGCAATGTCCGGCGATATGGAGGGCGCATGGTGCATCGGGCAGTAAATTGGCGTGTATTCAGAAGTGCCAGTTTTTGCTAAGGAAGATGCAATTATAGAGGACTGATATTTACAGAAATATTAGGTAACTGCAGATGGCAAGATTCGAACCTAGGTGAGTTATATAATAATACAAATTTATCTCGATCCCTTGTGGATTTGTGTCAGAATTAGTTGGTGTGGGCAGAATTTTTTTAAGATCCTCAATTAGAAAACACATTTGCCCACAGATACGGGCCTTGATCGATTGGAGCTCCATGCCATGGGTCACATCCATGGAATGAGACTCTAGAGCAACATTCCATTTTTCCAAACAAGCCAAGCGGTTGATACCACCAAATCAGCCTCATGATGGATCGATTGATCGATGCGCACTGCAGGCACAATATCTATCTAGCTTGAACAACACAGCCCGCCGTTAGGGGACATGCATCCCAGTTAAGATTCCATCGTACGTACCATTGGGTAGCTAGCATGCACTCGCCTTCGACGATCGTCATCCAGTCGTCACACATCACACGCATGCGTCAGCAAATTAACAAACTGATTAGACGGTGCCCATCCGTGTACAGAGTCAACAGATTTGGCACGTACATACAATCATACATACGTGTGCAGAGCAGTCAATCCGGCTAGAGTTTCAACGCCGAACACTTGACGACGAACTGATGAATCGACATGCATCACCAGGTCAAGGGATTTCTCTCCCAATTAATCATTGCCTAACAAATCGACCTGGTCGACCAGGGTCTCAAAGCAAAGTGTATTCAGTGATTGAGCTCCAAGCTAGATAATCAGCTGCTAGCTTTAGATGTTGTTTTCTTATAAGTTTCTTTTACTGTATATAAAAAGTATGGTCACATTCACACATTTTTGTCTCAAGAAGAAAAATGTATACCTATGTGGTCACACACTTGTATGTATGCGTGCATATTCAAACCCAAAGTCTGGGTTGTTATGGGAAAAAGGGGGGACACAAAGGTTGAACACGCATGACCTTTCTGTGTACTCAATCAGTTAGTTTCCTTTCTTTACTTGGAGATAGTAGATGATTGTGTTGTTCGTATGATTAATTGCACCCATCGTTCGTCTACCTTGACTTTGCTTGCGAGTTGTGAGTATGAAATGAAATAAAATGGTGGGACTGGGACTCAAAGCTCAAAGGGCTGCTGTCTATATAGCTGCCGGAAAATGCCTAACTACCTTGATTTTCTGAACCACCGGTCGATATCTGCCGATAGGTGCACAAGTGTATACAATGCACGCACTTGTAACTCGGTTGGTATGCAGTTCGTAAAGAAGGTCTTGTCAACAGCAACAACAACCAAACTTAGGTTAAGTACACTGCAAATCAACATGCATGCGAATTAGTGCGAGGTAAGGTAATCATATCAATTCAGCTTTACGTATAATAACGTTTGATTAAACAACGACCCTGTTTCTTTTTACGTACTGCCGCGTTAAGTTGTTGTCTTCAGCCGGCCGGCCGGCTAGCCTGTCAAAGTTCGTCGAGAACTCGAGGAAACCACTGGTCTTTAATTTTATTTTGCCAGCAAAGTATACTAACAACTCTAGTTGATGGGTGAGCATCATATCTCAGCTGGGAAGATGTGTCTCAGCTGCCACATTGTATCCAAACAGATTTTGAAGGAGACGGGAAGGTCTCTGTAAAATTCTTTTGTAGACCAGAAGATGGTGGAGTAGCCATGATTGCTTTAGTTCTTTTTTCAACAAAAGATTTGCTTCAGTTCTAGGACGAGCTCTCATGATTTGGGCCAAGAATATCATGTAGTACCCAACATTTCAGAGATGGCAGTGAGCCCAAGCCTTGCCCATTAGCGGCCATGTTGTTGGCCTCAAACACGGAAGCTTGCTACTTCCCTCTTGGGCTTCATATCCCAAAAAATTCATATGATTTTGAAAAATGAAGAACAATGAAAAAAAAGAAAAAAGTAAAACATATATGAAATATAAAAAGAAAAAACTTTTCATTATGTTACAAAAAAATTAAAATGCAGAGAAATTAGTAATCAAAAGATAAAAGGATAAAAAGAAACACATGAATAAAAAATAAAAAATAGAAAAAGAAGCAAAAATGGAAACAAGAAATTAAAAGGTTAAAAAAAGGAAAACGATACCATGCTCTGTCAGCCCACTCCACTCCTCTCGTAGATGTCGCTTCATTAGACAACGCAATATGCATTTTATAGGCAGAGCTGACACCGATGCCTAAGACAAAAAAAATCTTACAATGATAGTTTAAAACAAAACCGGTGACTGAAAACTACCAATACCTTTGTTGGTTCACCTGTTGAACCGCACTTCGTGGAATTTACAAATAGAATTAACTTGTCCTCAAAGCAGAACATCCATATGGCCAAGACAAAAGAACCTTTATTATATTTTTATAATCATGTCAAGAAAAAGATGGCAAAGTTGGTTTCTGCAGACCTGCAATGCGCGGTCGTGAGTTCAAGTCCCACCTTCAACACTGGTTTTTAGCCGAATTAAAATTGATTCTGATTTTTTCGGGTTGAAATGTTGGTCCGATCCCTTTTTTCAATTATGCTGATAGCTATAATGCATCTGCCCCCATTGAAAATGGCTATGAGTTTGTGTTACTAGTTGTGATCGAACTAGCGACAATTTATTCGAACTCCGCCCTGAAGGGCATGTTTTATGGTACCTTTTACTCCCTGCCAGAGGTGAGGAGTATGAATTTAAATCTAGCCCTTGATTTTAGCGGGGAAATGTAGACTTTAATTGAAAAATCTTTTGTTGAGTAACTAACCCCAGTAATATTCTGTTAATTTGGCCTCAAATATTGGTAACACATCCCGATTTCTTATTTCATGTCCTCCTCTCAGAGTATTACTTTCCGAATTTGTCTACCTCCCTATCAATTTCTGCTACAACTTCCGAACCATATCGACGGAGTTCATGGACGCATGACGGCGGCCGGCCGGCGGCCGCGTAGCACGACGGCAAACTCATGCCACAAAACTAGCATAGCTAACTCTTCTAAAAAAAATGGCGCTGGTCAAACTATATTCTGTTAATTAGTTCAAGCTTTCTAGGACGCCAAGATCTAACAACTCCGGCAACTTAAATTTAGACCACCGTCAGGCCGTGAAGAAGCAGCCAACGCCAGGCGACGATGCATGCCTCAATTCTGGATCCTTCCGATTTTAACGGGATTTGTTTCTTTGCCATTGCAGACACCTTCCGATTTTGACCATGCATTAGTACTACTGTTCCGTTTTACCTAGTAGTATCTTTCATACTACTCCAGTTTTAGTCAGCGGTATGAATTCTTACAAACCGTTAGATTCACAAAAATAAACGGCCTATATCTATTTGAGGGTACCGTAAAAGACCTCTTGCCTAAATCTAGTTTTATGTGCACAATCCTTTTTTGGGCCAGGCCTGCTGACCAATGTAATGTTATCTTGTAACGATCTCTCAATTCTCTCTCGGCCTCTCTCAATTGTGATGTGGCAAAAAAAAAGGACCGCAACCAAGATTAAATAGTTATTATTGCTTCATATTAAATTTATGCACTAGCCAACTTAACCAAATAATGAATATGGCTAGACAAGATATTTCAACACATCATAATACCACATTATTTCAAGATTGTTTGGTCACATTCTTTTTTAGCGCCTCACTTGTCGAAAAAAACAAACGAGCCAAGCAATCCGTTCCTTATGACGATTCAGGCCGCAGAAGGAGTAGCGGTTGTGCAGGCCTGAGACGCGAGGCTGGACATGGACAACGGTCCAGCGCCGGCGTTGCACATGTTGGCAAACGCCCGTGTATGCTTCATTCCATACTGTCCCAGCAGCCCACACTGCTCCTCAAAGGCCCGTACCTTCATAGATGTGGGAGAAACAACGAGTTAATTAAAAGTCTCGGCTCAAATTGCTTGCAGTTGCAACAAAATTAACGATTCAAGTTATTATCTCACTCTTATGCTTGTCTGTGAATATCATAAGGGCTCGTGTAGCATCTATCATTTAATTTTATTTGGTAGACATGAAATGAAATGGCATGATGATATCATTCCATTTTGGTAAATTCACAGAAATGACAGGGTATCCAACAGATATTAAGATTAGGCTTAAGATGAAAAACCATGGAATTTCAAAGAAATTCCATAACCAATTCTTTAGCAGCCAAACAAGTAAATGTTCGAATCATAAATAAATTCTTTGATTCCAGCCCCAAATGATAGAGCCAAACGAGCCAAGTGATTTCAAATAACACTTACCATAGATTTGAGGCAGTCCCAGTCACCAACCAGAGGCTGGCCGGCTGGACGGAGAGCGTTGAGAACTTGGGGTCCTTGCTCGGCGCCGAAAAGGATGCTGCCGATGCGCTCGACGGCGTCGTCGACCCGGGACCTATGCGCCATCGCCTCCATCAGTTCCTTCCGAGCGTCACTTTTCTCGGACATTTCCTCGGACGATCTCCGGTACTTCACATATCCCATGCAAAATGTCTCGTTAGCTTAAAAAAATCTACAGATTTATGGACCTCTTGCACTTTAGATTACTGAATTGCTAACCTTCTGCCATAAGTAGACAAGATCGGCATCACGCTGTAGCACGGGACGGGAAAGCTGCGTTAGTGAATTATCTCCACCGCCGACGTCCGTGGCGCTGCCGTTGACAGGATCGGAGGAGCCCATGAAGAGGTCGAGGTTCTCAGCATTCAGACCCAGATCACCGTACTGCATCACATTTGACATGTAGGCCGTCCTATTCTTTACCTGGTCGATCAGCACAGACCACAGATTAGCGTTCCATCTTCCTCGCCCGGATGATGGATCATGGATGGACATGAAATGATGGAACTTACGTTGTCGTACTGCGCCTTGAGGGACTCGTTACGAAGGTTATGAGCGTCGCTGTCCTCCATCCACGAGACGCTGTAGAGATCGCCCAGGCAGGTCATGAAGTCCGAAGGGGCGCCCCCGCCGGGGCAGTACGTGGCCCAGCTGCTCTCATTCGCGTTCGAGGCCGTGGTGGCGTAGATGTTGATATCGGCCGGCAGGAGGCCCTCGAAGATGCTCCCAGACTCACACGCCTCCAGGTAGAACACCAGGCTCATGTACGTCCCGGCCGCGTGCTTCTTCACGAGTGTTTCCACCAGGTCATTCGCATACAGGCTATCGTCTGGCATACCAAGCACCCCCGGACCGCCGTGGTCGGTGTAATACACAAAAATGTTGTCGTCCTGGGTGCTATTCACGACCTTGCCGCTGCCGCCGGTGAGCGCCGATGTGTTGCCCAGCAGGACGGCGAGGAAGTTTTTCACATTCACATCGCTTCCCGTGTAATCCTGCATCCGAGCTACATTCTAGCTTAGATGCTACGAGGCACGCACAAGAGGTAGTAGAGGACGTACCTTTGGGACTCCGGCGTACACGTCGATGCCGTTCGGACTGTTGATGATGACCCCCGGCCTGGGGTTGGCGGTGTTGTTGGCGATGTCGTCGTACATGAAGACGACGATGTTCTCGTCTTTTAGGCCGCCTTTCTTCAGGATCTGATACGCATGGCACACGTCCGCCTGCCCACAAAAAAGAGTACAGTAATGTGCTAACTGTTATTTTCAGATTTTCACTCGAGTCATTGGATGTATTCATTGTTGATTTGCTTACCTGGTGGCGGTAGTTGCCGAAGCCTTTGGAGCCGGCGATGAGGACGGCCCACCTTGTCCCGACGACATCCTCGTTCTGCTCGGATTGCGGGCGGAGGAATTCCTGCAACGGCCCGCCGGCCGCACCGGCGACGAGCAAGAGCAGCTGCACACAAAGTACAGGGAAGAAGAGGCATGCCATCATACTTGCAAGTGTATGTTTTGTGAATGCACTCTGGGAGTGTGAGTACAACTACAGAAATGCAAGCCGTACGTTATATATATATATAAGCACACTCAGCGGTCGTGTTCGTTGGCATAGACACCGCCACTATCAAGAAATCTCAGATTTCTTCAATCCGAAGCAAACAATTTTAATTGCCCTAACTGCTTCAACAGCTTCAATCCGACAGTGCTAGTATAATAAGTACCGCAGCAAAAGTTACGAAAGGATTTTATCTGTAATTGTGTATACAGCTATCACAATGTGCATGTCTGTTGGAATATCCGTATAGCTGCTCCCTCACATCTACCTAGTTAGTTGTACTTTGGAAGGACAGTTTTCTAAAAAATAGGCAGCATTTAATAATATCCATTACAAATCACATCGAGATCTAAGCCCAAAATAGTTTGTTACATCCACGGTCGGATCATCTACGCTAAAGAAGCGCTACGGAATGGCAACTTTGAGAATTGTTGAACGACTTGAGCAAACTGCAGACAAAGCGCTTGGAGAATCACCTTGTTATAATCTCCATTAGACCTTGAAGCCTGCAGGCACCTTGTTATGATCACTCCCGGTCGTGTTCCCCATATACGCCTCTTGGAGACCTCGTTCGTTGTAACGATCCATGAAGCCCAAATTTTGTATGAATATAAATACATTGGTCACCTATTTATTTATTTTAAAAAAGGGGAGGCTCCAGCCTACAGTTATCTCCTATGGATGGAGATACATTTCCACAAATCTTTACTACTCCCTCTGTCCATTTTTATAAGACTTTGTAGAAAGTGGACTAGATACATATCAAAATGCATATATGTAGACATATTTTATGTGTAGGTTCACTCAGTTTAGTTTGTATCTAAACTATATTAAAATTTCTACAAAGTGTTATAAAACTGGATGGATGGAGTATTAAATTGTAATATTGTTGGTCCATAGTGGTATAAATTACGCTTTCAATTCACTAAAAATTTTTTTTTTGTTCGATTGTCGTGCACACCAGAACTGAGCCGTCTCGTACGTTGATCCTATGCCAGTCTTCCGAACGACTCCATATTAGTCGAGGGGGTACTAAACTTAAAGGAAAAATATGTCACGGCGTGCCCAATGTCCAGCACATATCACGACGAGTGCCGTACACCCAGCGCCCAACTCGGTGATGCCGGTAACTCCAATATGCCGACCAGGTCGACGTGGACCATGTGACGCACACCCTCGCGCGAGTGTGGGCTAGCCTAGATAGGTTTTTTAGTTTCGTTTTTTAGTTTCTACTTTTTCTTTTATATTTTTCTTTTTCTTCTTCTTTTCACTCGTTTATGATTTGAAAAATATTCAAATTTTGGAAAAATTCGGATACAAAAATGTTCAAGTTTAAATAATTTTCAAATTTGAAAAATGTGAAGATTCGAAAATTGTTCAAAATTAGAAAATTGTTCAAAACTGAAAATTTGTTCAAAATTGGATAATTTCAAAATTGGAAATTGTTTAAAATTTAAAATATGCTTGGATTTTTAAAAATGCTTAGATTTCAAAAAAAATGAAAACCATTCAAATTTAAAAAGTCCAGTTTTGAAAAAATCGTAGTTTCTAAAAAAGTTCAAATTTTGAATACCCCACGGCGTCACGGCCTCACCTGCCCACTTCTGATCCAAAGTTACATATCGCCCTGTGCCACAAACAAAATGAACGTACAAGAGAAAGACACAACGTTAAGCGTGTTCATCTCACGTTGACGGAAAAGCGAAAGCAAGTGCTCATACGCTCTGAATCAGACCTTTTCCCCCCTTGTCATGAAAATTGAGAGGACATTAAATTGATGCCTGCAATACCATGCTCGTGCATGTCCTCCCATACTCTCCTCATTGTTAGAGTATGCGTAGGAGTTAGGTCCGACTAGGATTTTATATTACTTGTACTCCAAGTCTTTACATACCTTCTTGTAATCTTATATATACCCCCATCCGGATCAAATCAATACAACATAGAAATTTGGGATTTACAACTTTTCATATGGTATCAGAGCGGTTAGTCTCACGACGCCGATCTTAGGTTCTTCCACCACTTCCACATCAATCTCCTCGAGGGCGCGGCATCCGATATCGATCAATGATCGGATCGGTTCTTTAGATTTTAGATCCAATTTCGAAATTCTCAAATTCCTAGATTAGATCCAATTAGCCAAAAATAAAATCCCTAACATACGACCCTATCATACCCCGGTGAAAGCAGAATCAGAGCACGCCGCCGCAGGTCACGATCCGGGGGCGGTCCATCATCAGCACGCGCGCGGGACTCCTCGACTCCGAACTCTGCGCACTGCGCCCGCAGGAGCATCACGACGGGAGTCCCACGATCGGGTCAAGCAAGCATGCACACAAGCGCTCCAACATCAGGCGATATCAGGCCATGCGCCCCGTCCAGGCATCCCCACGGCGCACGTGCCGTCTACGTCGCACTCACCAGCCAAGGGCGTCACGCGGGACATGCAGATCCGCTGGAGGCATGCTTTTCTTCAGACATGCATATGAGTCTACAAAGGACTACACTACATGCACTGATGGACATCGAGCCAATCTGCTGCACCGATCTGCATTGATCTACACCATCAATCTACACTGCTCATCGAGCCGGACATCATCGATCCAAATGTCAACATCAAGCTGTACGACTACATCAAGTTACAAGCAAGATTTTTTGTCGAGTTCTACATCATTGACACAAACATCGCCAAGGTCTACATCCACGTGGTCTTCTACCATCGCCGACAAAAACCTGCCACCGCCTAAGACAAAATCCGCCGCCGCCGCAGAACCGCTGCCGTCGCCGCCTAAAAACCCGCCGCCACTGCAAAACCGCTGCCGCCGCCTAAAACCCTGCCGCCGCCGCAGAACTACTGCCGCCGCCTCCCTTAAACCCCACCACCGCCGCCCTAAAAGCCGCCGCCGCCAAAAAACTCGCAATTTTTTGCGCCTCCAGCTCTACGGCTACAACGACCACAACAACCTCGACCACGGCTACATCATGATCAGGTACCTCGACATCAACATCAATAACACCGTCTACAACAACTCAAGAACTCCAGTCCATAGCGTCCGCGTCGTCACTTGCGTCCACGCCACTCCCGCTGTGACTGTGGGAGGGAAGATAGGAGAGATCGGAAAGGCACCAGAGGTGCCGACCCATTAGAGACGTAGTTGAAGATGACAAGGAGGAGAAGACGACAGATGGAAATGCATGACTTCAAATCCAGTCGCAATCGTCCGTTTCACTCCCGCTACGACTGAGGGGAATGTTAGAAGTATAGTACGAGTACGCGTAGGAGTTAGGTTAGACTAGGACTCTATATTACATGTACTCCAAGTCTCTACCTACCCCCTTGTACTCTTATATACACCCCCACCCGGGTCAAATCAATACAACACAGAAATTAGGGATTCACAACTTTTCATACTCATCTCTCCATCCTGGATTCTTGGTGTACTAATACGTTTGTGTCTACAAACAAAATTAATATAATATTTTATTTTCTTGAAACGGAGGAAAGATTTGCCTCTATCTATTAATGAAGAAGAGTTTTATTATGAGAAAATATAAAATGAAATGATTTAAGGGACTATTACAAAACTCAATTTATTTGCACCCTCGGTGACCCAAATCTTAGACTACCCATAGTGAAAGTAACTTAGGTGGTAACATGCATGCCAACTAAGGAAAAATAATGATGTGGCAAGTAATTAATGAGGAGAGAGGCAAATAGAGTAACATAATATGTTACCATCACATAGCGGTTTCCAATGCAAAATGAGTCTACAATGCTATAAATGAAGCTTTCTAAGTTACCACACTTATGACACTATCCATTATGGTGGTAGTAATATAAATATATTTCTAGTATAAGTTACTCCCCACAATGACCAGGCTTAGCCTTACTCTTAATCATCTCTAGCGGAATATGCGGCGTGGAGGATTTGTTGTGATAAACTCTCATGTTTCTTTCTTTCCAATTGTCCAACTAGCAGACATAGTAATGGACTAGATGGTCCCTACGCGCTACGCTGCGCCGACCTTTGCCACTATCGATGGTTATATTATTTGCATTTTTGGCTGCAACCTTCCGCTTTGACACCAAGCTTGTACCTTAAAACCATATGAACAGTTATGAGGAACCTAGAAATCAGTAGAAGCAGCCCGGAAAACTATCAATGAGGGGAACACTATGCCTTGGACTGGCACTGCGACTGGTACATACTCGAACAATGGAATGCATCTTGATGTCTATGCACGCGTCTGTTCTTGTAGACAGTGTTGGGCCTCCAAGTATAGAGGTTTGTAGAACAGCAGCAAGTTTCCCTTAAGTGGATCACCCAAGATTTATCGAACTCAGGGAGGAAGAGGTCAAAGCTATCCCTCTCAAGCAACCCTGCAATTACGATACAGAAAGTCTCTTGTGTCCCCAACACACCCAATACACTTGTCAGATGTATAGGTGCACTAGTTCGGCGAAGAGATAGTGAAATACAAGTGGTATGGATGATTATAAGTAGTAAATGCAATCTAGAATAAAAATGGCAGCAAGCAAACAAGTAACAAAACAGCAAGTAAACAGTGTGCAAAGCTTGGAAACAAGGCCTAGGGATCATACTTTCACTAGTGGACACACTCCCAACAAATATAACATAATTGAACAAATAAATAACTTCTCCTCACTATGCTACTCTGAATTACTCTCCTATTGAATAACACTAATCATTGCGTAGTGGCTACAGAAGCACCCCTTAAAGTTCATCAAGTACTTGACAAACACCACTCATAGAGATATCCAAATCAAATCACAATTCAAGATAAATATTATTGCAACTTAGACCAAGTACTAACACGGTGCACACACTGTCAATATTATACCATGAAAGGAGGAATAGATCACTTCAATACTATCATAGTGATAATTATTCTCATAATCCATAAGAGATCACAATCGTAGCCTATACCAAGTACCACCACGATGCACACACTGTCACCGTTACACTATGGCAGGAGGAATAGATTACTTTAATAACACCACTAGAGTACACATAATGATGAAGAGTAGCATCTACTTATTCAATATGATACAAAGCTCACGATCACATAGAGATCACATCATGGCAGAGAGAGGTGAACCACATAGCTACCGGTAGAGCCCTCAGCCCCGGGGTAGAACTACTCCCTCCTCATCATAGGAGACAGCAAGGTTGATGGAGATGGCGGTGAGGTCGATGGAGACGGCGGAGACGGCGATGGAGACCGATGGAGATGGCCCCGGGGGCACTTCCCCGTCCCGGCAGGGTGCCGGAACAGAGACTTCTGTCCCCCAAAATTCGTCGATGGCGGCGGCGGAGCTGCGGAACTCTTTCTGGAAAATTGCCGACTCTTTTAGGGTTTTCTGTCCCGAGGCTTTATATAGGCGAAGGGGCATCGTCAGGGGGCTGCCAGGGCCTCCTCACACATAGGGGGTGCGGCCAGGGCCTGGGCCATGCCGCCTTGGTGTGTGGGGCCCTCGTGGCCCCACTTTGCCTCCTCTTTGGTTCTCTGGAAGCTTCTGGAAAAAATAAGACTTCTGGAACTTGTTTCGTCCAATTCTGAGAATATTTCCTTTGTAGCTTTTCTGAAACACAAAAACAGTAGAAAACAAGGAACTGGCACTGTGGCATCTTGTCAATAGGTTAGTTCCAGAAATCGCATAAAAACGCCACGAAGTGTAACGAAACACAAGGCAAATGGTGTAAAAACAAGCATGGAGCATCAAAAATTATAGATACGTTTGAGACGTATCAGCATCCCCAAGCTTAACTCCTGCTCATCCTCGAGTAGGTAAGTGATAGCAAAAGAAATAATTTTTGAGGTGACATGCACCTACACAATCTTGATCATATATGTAAGCGTTGTGAGCTGGGATCAAAAGAACTTAAAACATGGGCATGAAAAACATAATCTTGATAGAAGAAACTTAGCAACCATGTTATAACATGAAAATGAACACAAACAACAGATCATGAAAATGAAACAATGAAAGTCAAACGTGTGTTCAAATCATAAGGAAAAACATACAAATGGTTTTTAGCTTGTCCTTCATGGAGAGCAAAACATAAATGCATAGGACACCTTCAAGTTTAAGAGGGCGACTACATACAAATAATTTGAGAACAAGTGAAACCAACAATATGAATCAATCAATGAAAACTTTGGGACAATGCACATTATACTAAGAATGACAACTATGCTCTCTTAATGGTGCATAAAGATAGAAGGTGGTGACTCAACATAAAAGTAAAAGAAAGGCCCTTCGCGGAGGGAAGCAGTGATTGCAAGTTTTATAACCTTCAAAAGTTATGGTACTTATCGGCTTTGAGCTCTCATTGCCCCCATCATAAGCATCTTGAATGGTTAAAGTTAATGCAAGAACAATTATGATGCATATGCTTGACAAATCATAAGTTGACAACCTCATGCCCCGTGAATACGAGTACCCAAACCTCATGCTACTTTACTTAGAGTCCCAAGCAAGGCTCTTGTCATTGTAAGTATATATGTATCATCGAAAACCGCCAACGGGGTACCTCTATGCCCGATGATATGGAACAAGCCCACATCGAAATGATAGGACAAGCAGACAATGAACACCTCGAGATCTCTTTTATTTGCCATTTGTTTAGCTTTTTATTTTGAGATGCGTCGTCGAATATCCACTATGGGTATGCTGCAAATTTCCACCATGAATTATGCATGGGTTAGATTGGTGGCCCAGGCATTTCCCTAACACATATACAAACTCCATGATCCCCACAAGATTCCCAATTCATTTCACACCGCGGGCATCCATAAACAAAAGATCACGATATCAACTCAAATAAGAAGTGCAATGTTGAAAGCTTGCCCCATGACAGCATGGTTGGGCTAGTCTCCAACTTACAACTTGCAAGCATAACAACTCAATATAAGAGACCACAATGTCAAATTTTTAAGAACAAGAAAAAGTAAAGTGTGCCTTTCGGTTTGTGAGAGCTTTACTGACCAATTTTCGCATAACACTGGTAAGAGTTTAATTTGAAGAGTAAATAAAAGCAAGTCAAATTTACTTGGAATAGCAAATTGCTAATAGGTATGTATGGTAGACACTTTGGAAAACTTGGTTTTTAGGAGTTGGATGCACGAGTAGAGTGATGTCTACGCACTTCTATTCTTGTAGACAGTTGTTGGGCCTCCAAGTGTAGAGGTTTGTAGAACAGCAGCAAGTTTCCCTTAAGTGGATCACCCAAGGTTTATCGAACTCAGGGAGGTTAGAGGTCAAAGCTATCCCTCTCAAGCAACCCTGCAATTACGATACAGAAAGTCTCTTGTGTCCCCAACACACCCAATACACTTGTCAGATGTATAGGTGCACTAGTTCGGCGAAGAGATAGTGAAATACAAGTAGTAGTGATGATTATAAGTAGCAAACGTGGTGTGAAATAAATATCGCTGCGAGCAAACAAGTAACAAAATAGCAAGTAAACGGTGTGCAAAGCTTGGAAACAAGGCCTAGGGATCATACTTTCACTAGTGGACACACTCCCAATAATATAACATGAATGAACAAATAAATAACTTCTCTCCACTATGGAACTCTGAATTACTTCTCCTATTGAATAACACTAATCATTGTGTAGTGGATACAGAAGCACCCCTTAAAGTTCATCAAGTACTTGACAAACACCACTCATAGAGATATCCAAATCAAAGCACAATTCAAGATAGAAATCATTGCAACTTAAACCAAGTACTAACACGGTGCACACACTGTCAACATTACACCATGAAAGGAGGAATAGATCACTCAAACTATCATAGCAATAATTATTCTCATAATCCACAAGAGATCACAATCATAGCCTAAACCAAGTACCACCATGATGCACGCACTGTCACCGTTACACCATAGCAGGAGGAATAGATTACTTTAATAATATCACTAGAGTACACAAAATATCTGAATAATAACATGTACTTGTTCAACATGATACAAAGCTCACGATCACATAAAGATCACATCATGGGAGAGAGAGGTGAACCACATAGCTACCGGTAGAGCCCTCAGCCCCGGGGATGAACTACTCCCTCCTCATCATAGGAGACAGCAAGGTTGATGGAGATGGCGGTGAGGTCGATGGAGATGGCGGAGACGGCGATGGAGACCGATGGAGATGGCTCCGGGGGCACTTCCCCGTCCCGGCAGGGTGCCGGAACAGAGACTTCTGTCCCCCGAAATTCGTCGGCGACGGCGGCGGAGCTGCGGAACTGTTTCTGGAAAATTGCCGAATCCCCTAGGGTTTTCCGTCCCGAGGCTTTATATAAGCGAAGGGGCACCATCGGAGGAGGGGCCAGGTGCCCACATGCGGGCCCCACGCGGCCAGGCCTCTGGCCGCGCCGGGCATGTGTCTGGGGCCCTGGTGGCCCCCCTCTGACACCTCTTCGGATGTCTGGAAGCTTCCGGGTAAAATAAGACTTCAGGAACTTGTTTCGTCCAATTCCGAGAATATTTCCTGTGTATCACTTCTGAAACACAAAAACAGCAGAAAACAGGGAACTGGCACTGTGGCAACTCGTTAATAGGTTAGTTCCGGAAAATGCATAAAAGTGCCACTAAGTGTAACGAAACAATAGGCAAATGGTGTAAAAACAAGCATGGAGGATCAAAAATTATAGATACGTTTGAGACGTATCAAGCATCCCCAAGCTTAACTCCTGCTCGTACTCGAGTAGGTAAGTGATAACAAAAGAAATAATTTTTGAGGTGGCATGCACATTCACAATCTTAATCATATATGTAAGCATTTGTGAGCTGGGATCAAAAGAACTTAAAACATGGGCATGAAAGATATAATCTTGATAGAAGAAACTTAGCAACCATGTTATAAACATGAAAATGAACACAAACAAAAGATCATGAATAATGAAACAATGAAAGTCAAACGTGTGTTCAAATCATAAGGAAAAACATACAAATGGTTTTCAGCTTGTCCTTCATGGAGAGTAAAACATAAATGCATAGGACACCTTCAAGTTTAAAAGGGTGACTAGATACAAATAATTTAAGAACAAGTGAAACCATGATCATGAATCAATCAATGAAAACTTTGGGACAATGCACATTATACTAAGAATGACAACTATGCTCTCTTAGACGGTGCATAAAGATAGAAGGTGGTGACTCAACATAAAAGTAAAAGAAAGGCCCTTCGCGGAGGGAAGCAGTGATTAAACATGTGCTAGAGCTTTTCATTTGTTAAACAGAGAGATAAAAATTGGTTTTGAGAGGTGGTTGTCTTTGTCAACGACTGGCAATGGGGTTCTTACTATCTTCCATACAAAAATGAAGCAAGTTTTTGAGAGAGAGAGAGAGATTGGCACTTTTGTGCTCTTTTATAAAGCTTGGCACTCCTCCCCACCTTTTTTTCCTTTCTCAAACCATGGCTAACTGATTCCATCGGGTGCCCACCAACATTCACATACCATGGAGGAGTGCCTTTTTTTCTTTCTTTTTTCTCTTTTTTTATTTTTGGATTAAGCAATATGGAAGATAGCAAATCCGACCACTACGTCCCCATGAGCTGAAAATAGTGTCACAAAATGAGAAGTATTTTGAAGGCTTTTTGAAAGGTAGCACATGAAAATTTGCTTGGAATGGCTTGCAAATACCATGCATAGGAATTTATAGTGGACACAATGGCAAACTTGGTTTTTAGGAGTTGGATGCACGAGTAGAGCTCATACTCAGTACAAAATGAGGGCTAGCAAAAGACTGGGAGCGACCAACTAAGAGAGCAATAACGGCCATAATCATGCAAAGCGACAAAGCATCATTAAAAGAAGCATAAGATGGCATCAAAAGTTAAAAACCAAATGATCATAGAGGCTATTGGTGACTTTGTAAGAGTCTAACATGTGTGAGCATGCACCAAGTCAACCCAAATAAAGCATCAAGGAGAAAACCAAAATAATGCTTCCAAATAATTAAAACAACGCATGATTTTTTCAAAGGCTCATTAAGCAATCTCAGTTATTTGAGACAAGTCATGCTACAGCAAAACCACTAAGCATACTATCAAAAAGACATCAAGCATGACATGAAAAAGCCTAAGCCGCAGTCTACACAAGCTCCTTCTTGTACCACTTTTTTGCATAAAGCTTTTTCTCTTTTCCAACACCATTTGAAATTTTTTAAGACACCTCTTTTGATGAAAACCAATAAAGATTAGAGGCAAAAATACACCTTGATGAAAAGGTATGATAAGGTCTGAACGCAAATCAAGGTGAAAATGAAAACCAAAAGCAGTAGCAGAAAAAGAGAACACTCGTTGAAACGATAGGAGTGAAAAACAGAGTGTTCTTGGCAAATGAAAAACGGAGTTCATCTCCCTCCAAAACAACATGATGTGATCTAACCATTTATTGCAGAAAACTAAACTAAACTAATACTTAAAGCAAAAACAACTGACGCTCCAAGAAAAACACATAGTGCATGGAGCAATAAAAATATAGTGTCTTGAAAGGTGACCTGATTTTTGCCGATGAAGAAGGGGTGCCTCGGGGGCATCCCCAAGCTTTGACGCTTGTACTTCTTGGATATTTCTTGGGGTGATGCATGGGAATCCCCAAGCTTTAGCTTTTGTCCATTCTTCAACTCATCTCATCATTCTCCAATCCCTACACTTGAAAACTTCCTTCACACAAAACTAAACACAATTCTATTAGCAACATTAGTGTAAGCATAAAATATATTCAACCTCTTTTAGCTTCAGGTTTCAACCCAAAACCACCACATATAAAGTATATACTACTGTAGCAACTTCCACAAGAGTTCCATGATAAAAAAGAACTCAAAAGAAAGCGATAAAGTAACAAACACAAATATTGACAGAAATCTGTCAAAACTGAACAGCTGACAAAGGTCGAATTTTTGAGGGATTTTCTGTTGCTCAAATCAAAAAGTGTTCAACTAAGAAAAGTTTGGATATAACCTGGGGCATATGCACAAGAAATCGCAGGTCCAAAAGATAAACAGAGAATTTTCACGAATTTTTACGGTGCAGCACCGAAAACTGTTTCAGGACAGCAACATCCCCAAATCTTACCTCACTCAAATTAGAGGCTTCTCTTGGCACAAAAACGAAATAAACAAGATAAGGAGTGGTCATTACAGTAGTAATAACTTCCAAGACTCAAATAAAAGAAAAACTACTGAAAAGAAAACATTGGGTTATCTCCCAAGAGTGCTTTTCTTTAACGCCTTTGAGCTAGGCGCAGTAAATTGCAAAGATGCTCATGTGGGCGCCATATAAGAGCTTGAGGCAAAGGCACCATATAGGAACTTAAAGCAATAGAGAGCATCAAAAAGCAAATGTGAAAGACATTTATATCTGAACCACTTCCGATGCATAGGAATCTTGTAAGAAAATAAATCAACGAGGCACATAGTAGCAAGCATGGATAAATAAAACAAGTGCCACTTCAAGATTTGCAACATAAAGAGGGGAAACTTAATATTGTTGAGATCCATCAAACCATGTTTCCCTCTCTCATAATAACTTTGAGTAGCATCATGAATCGAACTAACAATATAACTATCACATAAAACATTCCTATCATGAGCCACATGCATAAAAGAATTAATACTCACCACAGGAACAATAGTAGTAGGAGCAGATTCAACAGAATAATTATTCTCATCACCATAATCATCATAAATAGGAGGCATATTGTAATCATAACTAATTTTATCCTCAATAGTAGGTGAACTGAAAATATTATACTCATCATCATAGCCATCATAAACTAGAGGTTTAGTATCATCAAAAGCTAGAGAGCAACTATTTCGCAAAGCATATTCTTCAAACATATCATCATAAGAAGGAACATCACATATGGGAGATAAAATATCATCAGAGCAAACTTTCTCCACTAAAGCTAGGGAACTAAAAATATCATGCTTAACAAAACCAGCTTCCCCAAGCTTAGACTTTTATATAGTATTAGCAACAACTGTGTTCGAAACATTAATACTAACAACACTATTAGCATGCAAATTAAGCTCCAAAGGTTTTTTAATTTTCTCTTCAAACACTTCATATCTAAACTCAGGAAAAAGACTACAGAACTCATTGTTTTCCATTTAAGCCTAACTAGTGAAAATAAAAACAAGAAACAAAAAGATGTAATTGCAAAATCTAAAGGAAACAACTCCGAGCACTCACACAGGAGGATGCGAGTATCTTTTATCTTACCTCCCCGGCAACGGCGCCAGAAAAGAGCTTGATGTCTACGCACTTCTATTCTTGTAGACACTTGTTGGGCCTCCAAGTGCAGAGGTTTGTAGAACAGCAGCAAGTTTCCCTTAAGTGGATCACCCAAGGTTTATCGAACTCAGGGGGGTTAGAGGTCAAAGCTATCCCTCTCAAGCAACCCTGCAATTACGATACAGAAAGTCTCTTGTGTCCCCAACACACCCAATACACTTGTCAGATGTATAGGTGCACTAGTTCGGCGAAGACATAGTGAAATACAAGTAGTAGTGATGATTATAAGTAGCAAACGTGGTGTGAAATAAATAGCGCTGCGAGCAAACAAGTAACAAAATAGCAAGTAAACGGTGTGCAAAGCTTGGAAACAAGGCCTAGGGATCATACTTTCACTAGTGGACACACTCCCAATAATATAACATGAATGAACAAATAAATAATTTCTCTCCACTATGGAACTCTGAATTACTTCTCCTATTGAATAACACTAATCATTGTGTAGTGGCTACAGAAGCACCCCTTAAAGTTCATCAAGTACTTGACAAACACCACTCATAGAGATATCCAAATCAAAGCACAATTCAAGATAGAAATCATTGCAACTTAAACCAAGTACTAACACGGTGCACACACTGTCAACATTACACCATGAAAGGAGGAATAGATCACTCAAACTATCATAGCAATAATTATTCTCATAATCCACAAGAGATCACAATCGTAGCCTAAACCAAGTACCACCATGATGCACGCACTGTCACCGTTACACCATAGCAGGAGGAATAGATTACTTTAATAATATCACTAGAGTACACAAAATATCTGAATAATAACATGTACTTGTTCAACATGATACAAAGCTCACGATCACATAAAGATCACATCATGGGAGAGAGAGGTAAACCACATAGCTACCGGTAGAGCCCTCAGCCCCGGGGATGAACTACTCCCTCCTCATCATAGGAGACAGCAAGGTTGATGGAGATGGCGGTGAGGTCGATGGAGACGGCGGAGACGGCGATGGAGACCGATGGAGATGGCTCCGGGGGCACTTCCCCGTCCCGGCAGGGTGCCGGAACAGAGACTTCTGTCCCCCGAAATTCGTCGGCGACGGCGGCGGAGCTGCGGAACTGTTTCTAGAAAATTGCCGAATCCCCTAGGGTTTTCCGTCCCGAGGCTTTATATAAGCGAAGGGGCACCGTCGGAGGAGGGGCCAGGTGCCCACACGCAGGCCCCACGCGGCCAGGCCTCTGGCCGCGCCGGGCATGTGTCTGGGGCCCTGGTGGCCCCCTCTGACAACTCTTCGAATGTCTGGAAGCTTCCGGGTAAAATAAGACTTCAGGAACTTGTTTTGTCCAATTCCGAGAATATTTCCTGTGTATCACTTCTGAAACACAAAAATAGCAGAAAACAGGGAACTGGCACTATGGCAACTCGTTAATAGGTTAGTTCCGGAAAATGCATAAAAGTGCCACTAAGTGTAACGAAACAATAGGCAAATGGTGTAAAAACAAGCATGGAGGATCAAAAATTATAGATACGTTTGAGACGTATCATAGAGCTCATACTCAGTACAAGGCGAGGGCTAGCAAAAGACTGGGAGCGACCAACTAAGAGAGCAATGATTGCTAGTTGATTGCTAGTTCGTTGGGGAACCCCAAGCGAAGGTTTGATGAATATAGCAGCAAGCTTTCCCTTAGTTAAGAAACTAAGGTTTAATCGATCAGGAGAAGAGCAGACAATACAACTGAAGGTGATGCTTGCAATCTTCGCGATAGCTCCGGACAATTTATATATGGCGCCTCGTCCAAGCTTTGCTTTGCGAGCAGTAACGTGGAACCTGCACACAACACAACCAAATACTTTGTTCCCAACTTGCGATCAGGTTGTCAATCTCACCGGTTTGCTTGAAACAAAGAGTATGAGCGTATCGAGTGGAAAGTGATAATAGTATGCAAGTAAAGTAAACAGTGCGAGTAAAGTAAATAGGTGATAGCAATATGATGGAAATAGGACCGGCGTCCACAGTTCACTAGTGGTGTCTCTCCATAAGATAAATAACACATGCTGGGTAAACAAATTACAGTTGGGCAATTGATAGAATAAAGATAAACGTGATATGTCAAGAAGATCACTATGCGATTTACTCTGGGCATTACAACAAAATACATAGACCGCCATCCAACTGCATCTATGACTAATAATCCACTCACGGGGATATCATCCGAACACCCCATGAGTATTAAGTTGCGAACAACAGATAATTGCATTAAGCAAAGTGTGTAATGTAAACAAAGCATATGCCCTCGAGCATATGAATGTTGTTTTCTCCCTAGTAGCAACAGCACATCTAAAACCTTAGAGGTTTCTGTCACTCCCCCAGATTAAATAGAGGCATGAACCCACTATCGAGCATAAATACCCCCTCTTGGAGTCACTAGCAACTACTCGGCCAAGATAGCTACTAACAACGGAGAGCATGCAAGATCATAAACATCATAGAGATAACATAAGATATATTTCAGTATAGCAACTCAATCATAACACCAATATTCATCGGATCCCAACAAACCAAACATGTAGAATTACATAACGGTGATCTCAATCATGTAGGGCAGCTCATGATATCTAAACATGAAGCACATGGTGGAGGATACAACCATCTAGCTACTGCTATGGACCCATAGTCCAAGGTAGACTACTCACTCATCGCTCCGGAGGCAAGCATGGCGATGAAGAAGACCTCCGGTGGCGATTCCCCTCTGCAGCAGGGTGCTGGGAAGAGCTTCTGGACCCTCCCGATCTTCGGGTCGATGGCGGCGGCGGATCGCGATGTGTTCTGGAAAATTGATCGGGTCCTTAGGTTTTTTCCGTCGGGGGTCCTTTATAGGCGAAGGGGCATCGTCAGAAGTGGCCTGAGGTGACCTCACACATAGGGGGCGCGACCAGGGGCTGGGCTGCGCCGCCCTGGTGTGTGGGGCCCTCGTGGCCCCCCTCCAACTCCTCTTCGGATCTCTGGAAGCTTCCGGAAAAAATAAGACTTTAGGAACTTGATTCGTCCAATTCCAAGAATATTTCCTGTGTAGCACTTCTGAAACACAAAAACAGCAGAAAATAGGGAACTGACAAAGTGGCGACTTGTTAGTAGGTTAGTTCCGGAAAATGCATAAAAGTGCCACGAAGTGTAACAAAACAGTAGGCAAATGGTGTAAAAACAAGCATGGAGCATCAAAAATTATAGATACGTTGGAGACGTATCAAGCAATAATGGCCATAATCATGCAGAGCGACAAAGCAACATTAAAAGAACCATAAGATGGCATCAAAAGTCAAAAACTAAATGATCATAGAGGCTATTGGCGACTTTGTAAGAGTCTAACATGTGTGAGCATGCGCCAATTCAACCCAAATAAAGCATCAAGGAGAAAACCAAAATAATTCTTCCAAATGGTAAAAACAATGCATGATTTTTTCAAAGGCTCATTAAGCAATCTCAGTTATTTGAGACAAGTCATGCTACAGCAAAACCACTAAGCATACTATCAAAAAGACATCAAGCATGACATGAAAAAAAGCCTAAGCCGCAGTCTACACAAGCTCCTTCTTGTACCACTTTTTTGCATAAAGCTTTTTCTCTTTTCCAACACCATTAAAACCTTTTTGAGGAAACTCTTTTGAGGAAAACCAACATATATCAGAGGTCCAAATACACCTTGATGCAAAGATAAAACAAGATCTGAACAAAAATTAAGGCAAAAAATGCAAGCTAAACGCAGTAGCAGAAAAAGGGAACACTCATTGAACGATAAGAGTGAAAACTAGAGTGTTCCTGACAAATGAAAAGCGAGTTCATCTCCTCCAAAAGAAACATGATGTGATCTAACCATTTATTGCAGCAAGTAAAACAAAAGAAAACTGAAAGCAAAAACAACTGACGCTCCAAGAAAAATGTATAGTGCATGAAGCAATAAAAATATAGTGTTTTGAAAGGTGACGTGATTTTTGCCGATGAAGAAGGGGTGCCTCGGGGGCATCCCCAAGCTTTGACGCTTGTACTTCTTGGATATTTTTCTTGGGGTGATGCATGGGCATCCCTAAGCTTGAGATTTTGTCCATTCTTCATCTCATCTCATCATTCTCCAATCCCTACACTTGAAAACTTCCTTCATACAAAACTAAACACAAATCTATTAGCAACATTAGTGTAAGCATAGCATATAATCAACCTCTTTTGCTTCAGGTTTCAACCCAAAACCACCACATATAAAGTATATACTACTTTAGAAACTTACCCAAAAGTTCCGTGATCAAAAGAACTTGAAAAGAAAGCGATAAAGCGGCAAAAATGAATAGTGGCAGAAATCTGTCAAAACAGAACAGCTGACAAAGGCCGAATTTTTGAGGGGTTTTTGATTGCTCAAATCAAAAAGTGTTCAACTAACGAAAGTTTGGATATAACCTGGGGCATATGCACAAGAAATCGCAGGTCCAAAAGATATACAGAGAATTTTCACGAATTTTTATGGTGCAGCACCAAAAACTGTTTCAGGACCGCAACATCCCCAAATCTTACCTCACTCAAATTAGAGGCTTCTCTTGGCACAACAATGAAATAAAAAGGATAAGGAGCGGTTATTACAGTAGTAATAACTTCCAAGACTCAAATAAAAGAAAAAGTACTTAAAATAAAATAATGGGTTATCTCCCAAGAGTGCTTTTCTTTAACGCCTTTGAGCTAGGCGCAGTAATTTGCAAAGATTCTCATGTGGGCGCCATATAAGAGCTTGAGGCAAAGGCGCCATATAGGAACTTAAAGCAATAGAGAGCATCAAAAAGCAAATGTGAAAAACATTTAAATCTAAACCACTTCTTATGAAAAAATAGTCTTGTAAAGAGACAAGTCATGAAAGCGCAAAGCAAAAAATATAGGAAGGCAAAACAAGTACAACTTCAAAAATTGCAACATAAATAGGGGAAACTCAATATTGTTGAGATCCATCAAACCATGTTTCCCTCTCTCATAGTAACTTTGAGCAGCATCATGAATAGAACTAACAATATAACTATCACATAAAGCATCCCTATCATGAGCCACATGCATAAAAGAATTAATACTCCCCATATGAACAATAGTAGTAGGAGCAGATTCAACAGAATAATTATTCTCATCACCATAATCATCAAAAATAGGAGGCATATTGTAATCATAACTAATTTTATCCTCAATAGTACATGAACTAAAAATATTATACCCGTCATCATAACCATCATAAACTAGACGTTTAGTATCATCACAAGCTAGAGAATAGCTATTTCGCAAAGCATATTCTTCAAACATATCATCATAAGAAGGAACATGGATAGCACTAATGGTACAACAATTATTAATCTTAGAATATGTACCAAAAAGATTTTCAATATCAAAAGTAGAGTGCTTTTCCCAATCATGATCACTAACATAGGTAACAGGCATAGGAACATCACATAGGGGAGATAAAATATCATCAGAGCAAACTTTCTCCACTAAAGCTGGGGAACTAAAAATATCATGCTTAGACTTTTCTATAGCATTAGCAATAATAGTGTTCAAAGCATTCATACTAACAACACTATTAGCATGCAAATTAAGCTCCAAAGGTTTTTCAATTTTCTCATCAAATCTAAACTCAGGAAAAAGACTAAAGAACTCTTTATTTTCCATTAAGCCTAACTAGTGAAAATAAAAACAAGAAACAAAAAGATATAATTGCAGAATCTAAAGGAAATAACTCCGAGCACTCACACAGGAGGATGCGAGTACCTTTCACCTTACCTCCCCGGCAACGGCGCCAGAAAAGAGCTTGATGTCTACGCACGCGTTTGTTCTTGTAGACAGTGTTGGGCCTCCAAGTGCAGAGGTTTGTAGAACAGCAGCAAGTTTCCCTTAAGTGGATCACCCAAGGTTTATCGAACTCAGGGAGGAAGAGGTCAAAGCTATCCCTCTCAAGCAGCCCTGCAATTATGATACAGAAAGTCCCTTGTGTCCCCAACACACCCAATACACTTGTCAGATGTATAGGTGCACTAGTTCGGCGAAGAGATAGTGAAATACAAGTGGTATGGATGATTATAAGTAGTAAATGCAATCTGGAATAAAAATGGCAGCAAGCAAACAAGTAACAAAACAACAAGTAAACGGTGTGCAAAGCTTGGAAACAAGGCCTAGGGATCATACTTTCACTAGTGGACACACTCCCAACAAATATAACATAATTGAACAAATAAATAACTTCTCCTCACTATGCTACTCTGAATTACTCTCCTATTGAATAACACTAATCATTGCGTAGTGGCTACAGAAGAACCCCTTAAATTTCATCAAGTACTTGACAAACACCACTCATAGAGATATCCAAATCAAATCACAACTCAAGATAAATATTATTGCAACTTAGACCAAGTACTAACACGGTGCACACACTGTCAACATTACACCATGAAAGGAGGAATATATCACTTCAATACTATCATAGTGATAATTATTCTCATAATCCATAAGAGATCACAATCGTAGCCTAGACCAAGTACCACCACGATGCACACACTGTCACCGTTACACCATGGCAGGAGGAATAGATTACTTTAATAACACCACTAGAGTACACATAATGATGAAGAGTAGCATCTACTTATTCAACATGATACAAAGCTCACGATCACATAGAGATCACATCATGGGAGAGAGAGGTGAACCACATAGCTACCGGTAGAGCCCTCAGCCCCGGGGGAGAACTACTCCCTCCTCATCATAGGAGACAGCAAGGTTGATGGAGATGGCGGTGAGGTCGATGGAGATGGCGGAGATGGCGATGGAGACCGATGGAGATGGCCCCGGGGGCACTTCCCCGTCCCGGCAGGGTGCCGGAATAGAGACTTCTGTTCCCTCAAATTCATCGGCGGCGGCGGCGGAGCTGCAGAACTCTTTCTGGAAAATTGCCGACTCTTTTAGGGTTTTCTGTCCCGAGGCTTTATATAGGCGAAGAGGCGTCGTCAGGGGGCTGCCAGGGCCTCCTCACACATAGGGGGCACGGCCAGGGCCTAGGCCGCGCCGCCCTGGTGTGTGGGGCCCTCGTGGCCCCACTCTGCCTCCTCTTAGGTTCTCTGGAAGCTTCCGGGGAAAATAAGACTTCTGGAACTTGTTTTGTCCAATTCCGAGAATATTTCCTGTGTAGCTTTTCTGAAACACAAAAATAGTAGAAAACAGGGAACTGGCACTGTGGCATCTTGTTAATAGGTTAGTTCTGGAAATCACATAAAAATGCCACGAAGTGTAACGAAACACAAGGCAAATGGTGTAAAAACAAGCATGGAGCATCAAAAATTATAGATACGTTTGAGACGTATCACATCTCCCTCTTGAACAGCCATGAAATAACCAATTCTGATTGATTGCAATGGCCTGTATCTTCATCCTGCACCTGAACATCCTGTTCTGCAATTTGAATGACACATCCAGTGAAGAGCCAGCTCAAAAGAAATACATAGATGCAGGTGATTCAAGAAACTCAGCCTACCATGGCTTCATTTGTAACAAGCGTCACAAGGTAGGCCACATGAGTGTTCTCGATGCCCAATGAAAGCAAACCGTCTACCTTTGTCTGCAAGTTACTCAACCGTGTAATTGATACATCTCCAACGTATATATAATTTTTGATGCTCCATGCTTGTTTTTACACCATTTGCCTACTGTTTCGTTACACTTCGTGGCACTTTTATGCATTTTCCGGAACTAACCTAATAATAAGTCGCCATAGTGCCAGTTCCCTGTTTTCTGCTGTTTTTGTGTTTCAGAACTGCTACACAGGAAATATTCTCGGAATTGGACGAAACAAGTTCCTGAAGTCTTATTTTCCCCGGAAGCTTCCAGAGATCCGAAGAGGAGTTGGAGGGGGGCCACGAGGGCCCCACACACCAGGGCGGCGCGGCCCAGCCCCTGGCCGCGCCCCCTATGTGTGAGGTCGCCTCGGTCCACCTCTGACGATGCCCCTTCGCCTATAAAGACCCCTGACGGAAAAAACCTAAGAACCCGATCAATTTTCCAGAACACATCGTAATCCGCCGCCGCCGTTGACCCAAAGATCGGGAGGGTCCAGAAGCTCTTCCCGGCACCCTGCCGGAGAGGGGAATCGCCACCGGAGGTCTTCTTCATCGTCATGCTTGCCTTCGGAGCGATGAGTGAGTAGTCTACCTTGGACGATGGGTCCATAGCAGTAGGTAGATGGTTGTCTCCTCCACCATGTGCTTCATGTTTAGATCTCATGAGCTGCCCTACATGATTGAGATCACCGTTATGTAATTCTACATGTTTGGTTTGTTGGGATCCGATGAATATTGGTGTTATGATTGAGTTGCTATACTGAAATATATCTTATGTTATCTCTATGATGTTTATTATCTTGCATGCTCTCCATTGTTAGTAGCTATCTTGGCCGAGTAGTTGCTAGTGACTCCAAGAGGGGGTATTTATGCTCGATAGTGGGTTCATACCTCTATTTAATCTGGGGGAGTGACAGAAACCTCTAAGGTTGTAGATGTGCTGTTGCTACTAGGGAGAAAACAACATTCATATGCTCGCGGGCATATGCTTTGTTTACATTACACACTTTGCTTAAAGCAATTATCTGTTGTTCGCAACTTAATACTCATGGGGTGTTCGGATGATATCCCCGTAAGTGGATTATTAGTCATAGATGCAGTTGGATGGCGGTCTATGTATTTTGTTGTAATGCCCAGAGTAAATCGCATAGTGATCTTCTTGACATATCACGTTTATCTTTATTCTATCAATTGCCCAACTGTAATTTGTTTACCCAGCATGTGTTATTTATCTTATGGAGAGACACCACTAGTGAACTGTGGACCCCGGTCCTATTTCCATCATATTGCTATCACCTGTTTACTTTACTCGCACTATTTACTTTTCTCGCATACTATTATCACTTTCCACTCGATACGCTCATACCCTTTGTTTCGAGCAAACCGGTGAGATTGACAACCTCATCGCAAGTTGGGAACAAAGTATTTGGTTGTGTTGTGTGCAGGTTCCACGTTGTTGCTCGCAAAGCAAAGCTTGGACGAGGTGCCATATATAAATTGTCTGGATCTGTCGCGAAGCTTGCAAGCATCACCTTCAGTCGTATTGGCTGCTCTTCTCCTGATCGATTAAACCTTGGTTTCTTGACTGAGGGAAAGCTTGCTGCTATATTCATCAAACCTTCGCTTGGGGTTCCCCAACGAACTAGCAATCAACTAGCAATCAAGTCCTTTCTGGCGCCGTTGCCGGGGAAGAAGTGGAAGACCTCTGCAAGGGGAGTTTTTCGCACACACATCCTTTACTTTGTTTTAAGTTTTGCTTTACTTTATTTTTACTTGCATCGTTTTATATCAAAAACCCAAAAAAATTAGAATCCTTGGTAGTTGTTTTTACCTGTCTACTTTTAGTTTTGCTGAAATGGCTACTCCTAAAAACACCAAGTTGTGTGACTTTACTAGCACGAACAATAATGATTTTATCTGCACTCCTATTGCGCCACCTGCTCCTGCTGCAAACTTTTATGAGATTAAGCCTGCTTTGTTGAACCTTGTTATGAAAGAGCAATTTTCTGGTGCTAGTACTGAAGATGCTGCAGCTCATCTCAATAATTTTGTTGAGCTATGTGAGATGCAGAAATATAAGGATGTAGAAAGTGATATTATTAAACTCAAGTTGTTTCCTTTTTCTTTGAGAGGAAAAGCTAAAGATTGGTTGCTGTCTTTGACTAAGAATAGTATTGATTCATGGGCTAAGTGTAAGGATGCTTTCATTGGTAGATATTATCCTCCTGCTAAAATTATATCTCTGCGTAGCAATATTATGAAATTTAGTAAATTTGATAATGAACATGTTGCTCAAGCTTGGGAAAGAATGAAATCTATGATAAAGAATTGTCCCACTCATGGACTGACTACTTGGATGATTGTCCAAACTTTTTATGCAGGATTGAATTTTTCTTCGAGGAACCTACTTGATTTAGCTGCTGGAGGCACTTTTATGTCCGTTACCTTGGGCACCGCAACAAAGCTACTTGACAACCTGATGGTAAATTCTTCCGAATGGCACACCGAGAGGGCTCCACAAGGTAAGAAGGTAAATTCTGTTGAGGAAACCTCTTCCTTGAGTGATAAAATTGATACCATTATGGCTATGCTTGCTAATGATAGAACTCGTGTTGATCCTAATAATGTTCCTTTAGTCTCTTTGGTTGCTCAAGAAGAGCATGTTGATGTGAACTTCATTAGAAACAACAATTTTAACAACAATGCTTATAGGAACAATTTTGCTAGTAACAATTATAGGCCGTATCCTTCTACTAATGGTTATGGTAACTCTTATGGTAATTCCTCCAACAACACTAGGGCCGCGCCCTCTGAACTTGAAGTCATGCTCAAAGACTTCATAGTAAAACAATCTGCTTTTAACAAGTCTGTTGAGGAAAAGTTAGTCAAAATTGATATTCTTGCTTCTAAAGTTGATAGCCTTGCTCATGATGTTGAACTTCTGAAATTAAAAGTGTTGCCTAATGATGTGAAAGAGAACAATGTTTTTGCTACTGCTAATGCTATCCAAGTTGGAATTGATGAAAATCTTAGATTGTTAGCAGAATTGCATGCTAGATGGGAAAGAGGGGATGAGATTGCTAGGAATATGAAAGTTTGTACTATTACTACCTCTAATGATGCTGCTCCTAATGCTAGCAATCCTCTTACTTTGATTGGTGTAGAGAAAACTCCCACTCCTTGTGTTAAAAAGCCTAAAACTGCCAAAACTTTTTCTCAAAAGAGTGCTGAAATTTTTCAGAGTGTAGGAGATGATAGCTCTACTTCTTTTAATGATTTTGATGTTGATGGCTGCAATATATCTGAAGTTATTTTGTTCTTGCAAAAGCTAGCTTTGACTCCCAATGCTAGTTCTTTAAATATTCCTTTTACTAAGCATATTACCAATGCTCTCATAAAAATTAGGGATGAAAAGTTGCAGCAAAAAGCTTCTGTTCCCAAGAAGTTAGAAGATGGTTGGGAAACCATCATTGATATGCATGTTAATGGTTTTGATTGCCATGCTTTATGTGATCTAGGTGCTAGTATTTCTATCATGCCTAGAAAAATTTATGACATGCTTGATTTACCACCTCTTGAAAAATGTTATTATGATGTTCCTATTGCTGATGTTGCTAAGAAGAAACCTTTGGGAAGGATTAATGATGTTCTTATTGTGGTTAATAATAACCTTGTTCCGTTGATTTTCTTGTTATGGATGTTGAATGCCATGCTTCATGTCCTATTATTTTGGGAAGAACTTTTCTTCGAACTGTAGGTGCCATCATTGATATGAGAGAAGGCACCATCAAATATCAATTCCCACTCAAGAAAGGTATGGAACACTTCCCTAGGAAAAGAAAGAAATTACTTTTTGACTCTATTCTTAGAGCAAATTATGAGCTTGATGCTTCATCACTTGATATTACTTCATTCGCAATTTTCTGCGCCTAGCTCAAAGGCGTTAAAGAAAAGCACTCTTGGGAGATAACCCAATGTTTTGTTTTCAGTACTTTTTCTTTTATTTGAGTCTTGGAAGTCATTACTACTGTAATGACCTCTCCTTATCCTTTTTATTTCATTGTTGTACCAAGAGAAGCCTCTAATTCGAGTGAGGTAAAGATTTGGGGATGTTGCTGTCCTGAAACAGTTTTCGGTGCTGCACCGTAAAAATTCGTAAAAATTCTCTGTATATCTTATGGACCTGAAATTTGTTGTGCATATGCCCCAGGTTATATCCAAACTTTCGTTAGTTGAACATTTTTTTATTTGAGCAACAGAAAACCCCTCAAAAATTCTACCTTTATCAGCTGTTCTGTTTTGACAGATTTCTGCCACTATTCATTTTTGCCGCTTTATCGCTTTCTTTTTTAGTTATTTTGATCACGGAATTTTTGGGGAAGTTGCTACAGTAGTATATAATTTATATGTGGTGGTTTTGGGTTGAAACCTGAAGCAAAAAGAGGTTGATTATATGTTATGCTACACTAATGTTGCTAATAGATTTGTGTTTAGTTTTGTATGAAGAAAGTTTTCAAGTGTAGGGATTGGAGAATGATGAGATGAGTTGAAGAATGGACAAAAGCTCAAGCTTGGGGATGCCCATGTATTACCCCAAGAAATATCCAAGAAGTACAAGCGTCAAAGCTTGGGGATGCCCCCGAGGCACCCCTTCTTCATCGGCAAAAATTAGGTCACCTTTCAAGACACTATATTTTTATTGCTTCATGCACTATGTGTTTTTCTTGGAGCGTCAGTTGTTTTAGTTTTCTTAGTTAGTTTAGTTTTTGTTTGCTGCAATAAATGGTTGGACCCCAACAAATTTCCTTTGGAGAAGTTGCCTTGCTTTTCATTTGCCAAGAACGCTGTAGTTTTCACTCGTATCAAAAACCGAGTGTTCTCCTTTTTCTGCAACTGCTTTTGGTTTTCATTTTTGCCTTGATTTGTGTTCAGACCTTGTCATATATTTTCATAAAGGTGTATTTTTGCCTCTTATCTTTATTGGTTTTCATCAAAAGAGGTGTCTTAAAAAAATTCAAATGGTGTTGGAAAAGAGAAAAAGCTTTATGCAAAAAAGTGGTACAAGAAGGAGCTTGTGTAGACTGTGGCTTAGGCTTTTTTGTGTCATGCTTGATATCTTTTTGATTGTATGCTTAGTGGTTTTTCTGTAGCATGACTTGTCTCAAATAACTGAGATTGCTTAATGAGCCTTTGAAAAAATCACGCGTTGTTTTTATTGTATGGAAGCATTATTTTGGTTTTCTCCTTGATGCTTTATTTGGGTTGACTTGGCGCATGCTCACACATGTTAGACTCATACAAAGTTGTCAATAGCCTCTATGATCATTTAGTTTTTGACTTTTGATGCCATCTTATGCTTCTTTTAATGTCGCTTTGCATGATTATGGCCATTATTGCTCTCTTAGTTGGTCGCTCCCAGTCTTTTGCTAGCCCTCGTCTTGTACTGAGTATGAGCTCTACTCGTGCATCCAACTCCTAAAAACCAAGTTTTCCAAAGTGTCCACCATACATACCTACTAGCAATTTGCTATTCCAAGTAAATTTGACTTGCTTTTATCTACTCTTCAAATTAAACTCTTACCAGTGTTATGCAAAAATTGGTTAGTAAAGCTCTCACAAACCGGAAGGCACACTTTACTTTTTATTGTTCTTAAAAATTTGACATTGTGGTCTCTTATGTTGAGTTGTTATGATTGCAAGTTGTAAGTTGGATACTAGCCCAACCATGCTGTCATGGAGCAAGCTTTCAACATTGCACTTCTTATTTGAGTTGATATCGTGATCTTTTATTTATGGATGCCCACGGTGTGAAATGAATTGGGAATCTTGCGGGGATAATGGAGTTTGTATATGTGTTAGGGAAACGCCTGGGCCGCCAATCTAAGCCATGCATAATTCATGGTGGAAATTTGCAGCATATCCATGGTGGACATTCGACGACGCATCTCAAAATAAAAAGCTAAACAAATAGCAAATAAAAGAGATGTCGAGGTGTTCATTATCTGCTTGTCCTGTCATTTTGATGTGGGCTTATTCCATGTCATCGGGCACGGAGGTACCCCTTTGACGGTTTTCGATGATACATATATACTTACAATGACAAGAGCCTTGCTTAGGACTCTAAGTAAAGTAGCATGAGGTTTGGGTACTCGTATTCACGGGGCACGAGGTTTTTGACTTATGACTTGTCAAACATATGCATCATAATTGTTCTCGCATTAACTTTAACCATTCAAGATGCTTATGATGGGGGCAATGAGAGCTCAAAACCGGTAAGTAACATAATTTTTGAAGGTCTATAAAACTTGCAAACACTGCTTCCCTCCGCGAAGGGCCTTTCTTTTATTTTTATGTTGAGTCACCGCCTTCTATCTTTATGCACCATTAAGAGAGCGTAGTTGTCATTCATAGTATGGTGTGCATTGTCCCAAAGTTTTCATTGATTGATTCATATTGTTGGTTTCACTTGTTCTTAAATGATTTGTATCTAGTCGCCATCTTAAACTTGAAGGTGTCCTATGCATTTATGTTTTGCTCTCTATGAAGGACAAGCTGAAAACCATTTGTATGTTTTTCCTTATGATTTGAACACACGTTTGACTTTCATTGTTTCATTTTCATGATCTTTTGTTTGTGTTCATTTGCATGTTATAACATGGTTGCTAAGTCTTTATTGTCAAGATTATATCTTTCATGCCCATGTTTTAAGTTCTTATGATCCCAGCTCACAAATGCTTATATATATGATCAAGATTGTGTAGGTGCACGTCACCTCAAAAATTATTCTTTTGTTATCACTTACCTAATCGAGGACGAGCAGGAGTTAAGCTTGGGGATACTTGATACGTCTCCAACGTATCTATAATTTTTGATGCTCCATGCTTGTTTTTACACCATTTGCCTACTGTTTCGTTACACTTCGTGGCACTTTTATGCATTTTCCGGAGCTAACCTACTAACAAGTCGCCACAGTGCCAGTTCCCTGTTTTCTACTATTTTTGTGTTTCAGAAGTGCTACACAGAAAATATTCTCGGAATTGGACGAAACAAGTTCCTGAAGTCTTATTTTTCCCGGAAGCTTATAGAGATCCGAAGAGGAGTTGGAGGGGGGCCACGAGGGCCCCACACACCAGGGCTGCGTGCCCCAGCCCCTGGCTGTGCCCCCTATGTGTGAGGTCGCCTCGGTCCACCTCTGACAATGCCCCTTCGCCTATAAATACCCCCCGACGGAAAAAACTAAGAACCCGATTAATTTTCCAGAACACATCGCGATCCGCCGCTGCCGTCGACCCGAAGATCGGGAGGGTCCAGAAGCTCTTCCCGGCACCCTGCTATAGAGGGGAATCGGCACCGGAGGTCTTCTTCATCGCCATGCTTGCCTCCGGAGCGATGAGTGAGTAGTCTACCTTGGACTATGGGTACATAGCAGTAGCTAGATGGTTGTCTCCTCCACCATGTGCTTCATGTTTAGATCTCATGACCTGCCCTACATGATTGAGATCACCGTTATGTAATTCTACATGTTTGGTTTGTTGGGATCCGATGAATATTGGTGTTATGATTGAGTTGCTATACTGAAATATATCTTAAGTTATCTCTATGATGTTTATGATCTTGCATGCTCTCCGTTGTTAGTAGCTATCTTGGCCGAGTAGTTGCTAGTGACTCCAAGAGGGGGTATTTATTCTCGATAGTGGGTTCATGCCTCTATTTAACCTGGGGGAGTGACAGAAACCTCTAAGGTTGTTGATGTGCTGTTGCTACTAGGGAGAAAACAACATTCATATGCTCGAGGGCATATGCTTTGTTTACATTACACACTTTGCTTAATGCAATTATCTGTTGTTCGCAACTTAATACTCATGGGGTGTTCGGATGATATCCCCGTGAGTGGATTATTAGTCATAGATGTAGTTGGATGGCGGTCTATGTATTTTGTTGTAATGCCTAGAGTAAATCGCATAGTGATCTTCCTGACATATCACATTTATCTTTATTCTATCAATTGCCCAACTGTAATTTGGTTACCCAGCATGTGTTATTTATCTTATGGAGAGACACCACTAGTGAACTGTGAACCCTGGTCCTACTTCCATCATATTGCTATCACCTGTTTACTTTACTCGCACTGTTTACTTTACTCGCATACTATTATCACTTTCCACTCGATATGCTCATACCCTTTGTTTCAAGCAAACCGGTGAGATTGACAACCTCATCGCAAGTTGGGAACAAAGTACTTGGTTGTGTTGTGTGCAGGTTTCACGTTGCAGCTAGCAAACAAATCTTGGATGAGGCGCCACATATAAATTGTCCAAAGCTGTCGCTAAGCCAGTCCGCGTCACCTTCAGTCATATTGTCTGCTCTTCTCCTGATCGATATACCTTGGTTTCTTAACTAAGGGAAAACTTGCTGCTATATTCATCATAACCTTCTCTTGGGGTTTACCAACAAACTAGCAATCAAGCTTTCTGGCGCCGTTGCCGGGGAAGAAGTGGAAGACCTCTGCAAGGGGAGTTTTTCACACACACATCCTTTACTTTGTTTTAAGTTTTGCTTTACTTTATTTTTACTTGCATCATTTTATATCAAAAACACAAAAAAATTAGTTTACTTTATAGTTGCTTGTATTTACTTGCTTCTAGTTCATTATGTTGTTCCCTAAGTATGTTTTGGAGGACCTCTCAGTAGGTAGTGGTTCAATTATTGGGAAAGATAACATTGAGGAGTTCTTTAATCACATTAGTATGCATAAAGAAGTTGAGGAAAAGTCTTTGGTTGAGCTAGCTCCTAGTATTGAAGTTGCTTCTGCTTATTTAATTCACATGTTGGAAACTAGGTTTGCTAGCCTTAATCCTTTTATGCAACACATGTTCCTTAAGCTTCATGAAATTGAAGATCCTTAAAAGAAAGCTTTTATCTTGGAAACTTTGCGCTTAGAATTTAAAGATGTTGCTATTAAAGCTGGAAAAGTTCTTAAGCGTTTTAATAAACTCGGTTCCCCTATAAATGTTATTAGCACAAATGATGAAGGAACCGAAATACCTTTACCTAGCAAGCTCTTGGGATAGTATGAAGCTTTCGAAAATAATTTTGACTGGATCTGTCCCAAAAATCTTTTTAGTGATTTGAGTGAACCAAAGCGTGATCACAAAGGGTCTTCAAAAACTCATGTGGATGAAATACAATGCCTTATTGACAAGACCTCTGCAGTTGACCTTAATACTCCTTCTGATGTTACTTGATTTGCAATTTTCTGCGCCTAGCTCAAAGGCGTTAAAGAAAAGCACTCTTGGGAGATAACCCAATGTTATCTTTTCAGTACTTTTTCTTTTATTTGAGTCTTGGAAGTCATTACTACTATAATGACCTCTCCTTATCCTTTTTATTTCATTGTTGTGTCAAGAGAAGCCTCTAATTCGAGTGAGGTAAAGATTTGGGGATGTTGCTGTCCTGAAACTGTTTTTGGTGCTGCACCGTAAAAATTCGTAAAAATTCTCTGTATATCTTTTGGACCTGAAATTTCTTGTTCATATGCCCCAGGTTATATCCAAACTTTTGTTAGATGAATACTTTTTGATTTGAGCAACAGAAAACCCCTCAAAAATTCGACCTTTATCAGCTGTTCTGTTTTGACAGATTTCTGCCACTATTCGTTTTTGCCCCTTAATCGCTTTCTTTTTGAGTTCTTTTGATCACGGAACTTTTGGGGAAGTTGATACAGTAGTATAAACTTTATATGTGGTGGTTTGGGTTGAAACCTGAAGCAAAAAGAGGTTGATTATATGTTATGCTACACTAATGTTGCTAATAGATTTGTGTTTAGTTTTGTATGAAGGAAGTTTTCAAGTGTAGGGATTGGAGAATGATGAGATGAGTTGAAGAATGGACAAAAGCTCAAGCTTGGGGATGCCCATGCATCACCCCAAGAAATATCCAAGAATTACAAGCGTCAAAGCTTGGGTATGCCCCCGAGGCACCCCTTCTTCATCGGCAAAAATCAGGTCACCTTTCAAAATACTATATTTTTATTGCTTCATGCACTATGTGTTTTTCTTGGAGCGTCAGTTGTTTTAGTTTTCTTAGTTAGTTTAGTTTTTGTTTGCTGCAATAAATGGTTGGACCCCAACAAATTTCCTTTGGAGAAGTTGCCTTGCTTTTCATTTGTCAAGAACGCTCTAGTTTTCATTCTTATCAAAAACTGAGTGTTCTTCTTTTTCTGCTACTGCTTTTGGTTTTCGTTTTTGCCTTGATTTGCGTTCAGACCTTGTTATATCTTTTCATCAAGGTGTATTTTTGCCTCTGATATTTATTGGTTTTCATCAAAAGAGGTGTTTAAAAAAATTTCAAATGGTGTTGGAAAAGAGAAAAAGCTTTATGCAAAAAAGTGGTACAAGAAGGAGCTTGTGTAGACTGCGGCTTAGGATTTTTCATGTCGTGCTTGATATCTTTTTGATAGTATGCTTAGTGGTTTTTCTGTAGCATGACTTGTCTCAAATAACTGAGATTGCTTAATGAGCCTTTGAAAAAATCATGCGTTGTTTTTATTGCATGGAAGCATTATTTTGGTTTTCTCCTTGATGCTTTATTTGGGTTGACTTGGCGCATGCTCACACATGTTAGACACTTAAAAAGTTGCCAATAGCCTCTATGATCATTTAGTTTTTGACTTTTGATGCCATCTTATGCTTCTTTTAATGTCGCTTTGCATGATTATGGCCATTATTGCTCTCTTAGTTGGTCGCTCCCAGTCTTTTGCTAGACCTCGCCTTGTACTGAGTATGAGCTCTACTCGTGCATCCAACTCCTAAAAACCAAAGTTTGCCAAAGTGTCCACCATACATACCTATTAGCAATTTGCTATTCCAAGTAATTTTGACTTGCTTTTATTTTCTCTTCAAATTAAACTCTTACCAGTGTTATGCGAAAATTGGTTAGTAAAGCTCTCATGAACCGGAAGGCACACTTTACTTTTTCTTGTTCTTAAAAAATTTGACATTGTGGTCTCTTATGTTGAGTTGTTATGCTTGTAAGTTGTAAGTTGGATACTAGCCCAACCATGCTGTCATGGGGCAAGCTTTCAACATTGCACTTCTTATTTGAGTTGATATCGTGATCTTTTGTTTATGGATGCCCGCGGTGTGAAATGAATTGGGAATCTTGTGGGGATCATGGAGTTTGTATATGTGTTAGGGAAACGCCTGGGCCACCAATCTAAGCCATACATAATTCATGGTGGAAATTTGCAGCATACCCATGGTGGACATTCGACGACGCATCTCAAAATAAAAAGCTAAACAAATGGCAAATAAAAGAGATGTCGAGGTGTTCATTGTCTGCTTGTCCTGTCAATTTGATCTGGGCTTGTTCCATGTCATCGGGCACAGAGGTACCCCGTTGGTGGTTTTTGATGATACATATATACTTACAATGACAAGAGCCTTGCTTGGGACTCTAAGTAAAGTAGCATGAGGTTTGGGTACTCGTATTCACGGGGCACGAGGTTTTCAACTTAAGATTTGTCAAGCATATGCATCATAATTGTTCTCGCATTAACTCTAACCATTCAAGATGCTTATGATGGGGGCAATGAGAGCTCAAAGCCGGTAAGTAACATAATTTTTGAAGGTCTATAAAACTTGCAATCACTGCTTCCCTCCGCGAAGGGCCTTTCTTTTACTTTTTTGTTGAGTCACCACCTTCTATCTTTATGCACCATTAAGAGAGCATAGTTGTCATTCTTAGTATAATGTGCATTGTCCCAAAGTTTTTATTGATTGATTCATATTGTTGGTTTCACTTGTTCTCAAATTATTTGTATCTAGTCGCCCTCTTAAACTTGAACGTGTCCTATGCATTTATGTTTTGCTCTCTATTAAGGACAAGCTGAAAACCACTTGTATGTTTTTCCTTATGATTTGAACACACGTTTGACTTTCACTGTTTCATTTTCATGATCTTTTGTTTGTGTTCATTTGCATGTTATAACATGGTTGCTAAGTTGTTATTGTCAAGATTATATCTTTCATGCCCATGTTTTAAGTTCTTATGATCCCAGCTCACAAATGCTTAAATATATGATCAAGATTGTGTAGGTGCATGTCACCTCAAAAATAATTATTTTGTTATCACTTACCTACCCAAGGACGAGCAGGAGTTAAACTTGGGGATGCTTGATATGTCTCCAACGTATCTATAATTTTTGATGCTCCATGCTTGTTTTTACACCATTTGCCTACTGTTTCGTTACACTTCGTGGCACTTTTATGCATTTTCCGGAACTAACCTATTAACAAGTCGCCACAGTGCCAGTTCCCTATTTTCTGTTGTTTTTGTGTTTCAGAAGTGCTACACAGGAAATATTCTCGGAATTGGACGAAACAAGTTCCTGAAGTCTTATTTTTTCCGGAAGCTTCCAGAGATCCGAAGAGGAGTTGGAGGGGGGCCACAAGGGCCCCACACACCAGGGCGGCACGGCCCTGGCCCTGGCCACGCCCCCTATGTGTGAGGGTGCCTCGGGCCACCTCTGACGATGCCCCTTCGCCTATAAAGACCCCCCGACGGAAAAAACCTAAGGACCCCGATCAATTTTCTAGAACACATCGCGATCCACCGCCGCCGTCGACCCGAAGATCGGGAGGCTCCAGAAGCTCTTCCCGACACCCTGCCGGAGAGGGGAATCGCCACCGGAGGTCTTCTTCATCGCCATGCTTGCCTCCGGAGCGATGAGTGAGTAGTCTACCTTGGACTATGGGTCCATAGCAGTAGCTAGATGGTTGTCTCCTCCACCATGTGCTTCATGTTTAGATCTCATGAGCTGCCCTACATGATTGAGATCACCGTTATGTAATTCTATATGTTTGGTTTGTTGGGATCCGATGAATATTGGTGTTATGATTGAGTTGTTATACTGAAATATATATTATGTTATCTCTATGTTGTTTATGATCTTGCATGCTCTCCATTGTTAGTAGCTATCTTGGCCGAGTAGTTGCTAGTGACTCCAAGAGGGAGTATTTATGCTCGATAGTGGGTTCATGCCTCTATTTAACCTGGGGGAGTGATAGAAACCTCTAAGGTTGTAGATGTGCTGTTGCTACTAGGGAGAAAACAATATTCATATGCTCGAGGACATATGCTTTGTTTACATTACACACTTTGCGTAATGCAATTGTTTGTTGTTCGCAACTTAATACTCATGGGGTGTTCGGATGATATCCTCGTGAGTGGATTATTAGTCATAGATGCAATTGGATGGCGGTCTATGTATTTTGTTGTAATGCCCAGAGTAAATCGCATAGTGATCTTCTTGACATATCACGTTTATCTTTATTCTATCAATTGCCCAACTGTAATTTGTTTACCCAGCATGTGTTATTTATCTTATGGAGAGACACCACTAGTGAACTGTGGACCCCGGTCCTATTTCCATCATATTGCTATCACCTGTTTACTTTACTCGCACTGTTTACTTTACTCGCATACTATTATCACTTTCCACTCGATACGGTCATACCCTTTGTTTCAAGCAAACCGGTGAGATTGACAACCTCATCGCAAGTTGGGAACAAAGTACTTGGTTGTGTTGTGTGCAGGTTCCGCGTTGCAGCTAGCAAAGCAAAGCTTGGACGAGGCGCCACATATAAATTGTCCGAAGCTGTCGCTAAGCCAGTCCGCATCACCTTCAGTCGTATTGTCTGCTCTTCTCCTGATCGATATACCTTGGTTTCTTAACTGAGGGAAAACTTGTTGCTATATTCATTAAAACCTTCTCTTGGGGTTTACCAACAAACTAGCAATCAATGATCAACATTCTAAAAAGGCTATTTGTAAAGAGTTGCATTTGGGAGGGAATTCATGGTAGGTGATAAGAAAAGATCCAAGGGTTATCAAGAAATTACTAAGTTTGGAAATCATTTTGACTAGAGCTCGAAACTAACTCATATTCACTAAGGCAAAGTGTCAAAATATCCTGAGAAGGGTATGGATGGTTAGAGGAGGTAAATAAGAATAGAAGTGTGGCATAGGAGAGTCCCTGCTGGATTTGTTTCAAAACTTAAAGGTGTGAAGAAAAGGGAATCTGCTGAAGGTCAAATGGTCACTAATTTGATTAGCCTCAGAAACGAGAGAGAAACAATTAGCAGATGAGCTCAATTGACCAAGTGGTAATGGAAGAAATGAAATACCATATGTCAAGGATGAGTTTTAGGAAGGTAAATTACCCTGGATAGAATATAAGAGCTTAATACAAGTGTTTGAAAACTGAATCTGTTAACAAGAGTGAAGATCGTCTGCACACTAGGTGTTTGATGAAATGCCTTCAAGAGATGATTTTTCTGAAATTGAGTGAAACCCTTTCATGGTTGTATGGAGATGATAATAATAACACCCTTGACGCTTCTCTTGGGCTAGTTTGATTTTCATAACTCTTTTTAGAATGAGCTCCTAATGTCTTATGGTAAAACATTAGAGGTAAATTTAAAATTTAAGGATTTAGTTAGGCCACAGGCCTACCTGTAGATCATAGCTATACTCAAGCAACTTAATTAAAGTCAAGTAAGATCACACCATATCAACTCATCACACAAAACCAAACATTTGCAACCAATCTAGCATTACTAGAACAAGGATATAACAAGTACTCGATAATGATCATGCCATGGTGAAGTTGAAAAGAGTTTCGAATAAGGGAAGAAAGCTTTTGTAAATACTTTCAAAAACTGTTGGAGACATAACCATCTCCTTTACCAAGTTTTCTCAAAGGTATTTGAAAACCCTTTATAAATATCAACAAAATATACATTTGCAAAGTAGTGGGACCACACCATTGTGTATCTCCCTATAGTTTTGTAAATACTTAGTTTTGGTAAGATATTTGTTTCAAAGATAAATATTTGCTCCTGCTTTGGGACAAAGAAATGATTTCTGGAGAAGGAAAGGTTGCCAAGATAATATTTTTGGAAAAATAACTAGAAGCATAAATAATGGCACGATCACAAGGGCATAAGGATTGGGTTGGTTCACAATCTTGATCAACAAGCAACACAAATAGACATCCTTAATACAACATCCAAGACAAACAGGCAAACCACACTTCTAGAAGTCAACACAAAAAGTTTTTTTTTGTTGGCCCTCATTTTTGGCTTTCTAAACACTACTTAAACTTGGTTACAAAAGTTGGGGTGTTACAGATCTTGCCCCCCTTAAAAAGAATCTCGTCCCGGGATTCCTGATACGTCTCAAACGTATCTATAATTTTTGATGCTCCATGCTTGTTTTTACACCATTTGCCTTGTGTTTCGTTACACTTCGTGGCATTTTTATGTGATTTCCGGAACTAACCTATTGACAAGATGCCACAGTGTCAGTTCCCTGTTTTCTACTATTTTTGTGTTTCAGAAAAGCTACATAGGAAATATTCTCGGAATTGGACAAAACAAGTTCCAGAAGTCTTATTTTCCCTGGAAGCTTCCAGAGAACCGAAGAGGAGGCGGAGTGGGGCCACAAGGGCCCCACACACCAGGGCGGCGTGGCCCAGGCCCTGGCCGCGCCCCTATGTGTGAGGAGCCCCTGGCAGCCCCCTGACGATGCCCCTTCGCCTATATAAAGTCTCGGGACGGAAAACCCTAGGGGAGTCGGCGAAATTTCCAGAACAGTTCCGTAGCTCCGCCGCCGCCGTCGACGAATTTCGGGGGATAGAAGTCTCTGTTCCGGCACCCTGCCGGGATGGGGAAGTGCCCCTGGAGCCATCTCCATCGATCTCCATCACCATCTCCACCGTCTCCATCGACCTCACCGCCATCTCCATCAACCTTGCTGTCTCCTATGATGAGGAGGGAGTAGTTCATCCTTGGGGCTGAGGGCTCTACTGGTAGCTATGTGGTTCACCTCTCTCTCCCCCATTATGTGATCTCTATGTGATCGTGAGCTTTGTATCATGTTGAATAAGTAGATGTTACTCTTCTTCATTATGTGTACTCTTGTGTGTTATTAAAGTAATCTATTCCTCCTGCCATGGTGTAACGGTGACAGTGCGTGCATCGTGGTGGTACTTGGTCTAGGCTACGATTGTGATCTCTTATGGATTATGAGAATAATTATCACTATGATAGTATTGAAGTGATCTATTCCTCCTTTCATGGTGTAATGTTGACAGTGTCTGCACCGTGTTAGTACTTGGTCTAAGTTGCAATAATATTTATCTTGAGTTGTGATTTGATTTGGATATCTCTATGAGTGGTGTTTGTCAAGTACTTGATGAACTTTAAGGGATGCTTCTATAGCCACTACGCAATGATTAGTGTTGTTCAATAGGAGAGTAATTCAGAGTACCATAGTGAAGAGAAGTTATTTATTTGTTCAATCATGTTATATTTGTTGGGAGTGTGTCCACTAGTGAAAGTATGATCCCTAGGCCTTGTTTCCATGCTTTGCACACCGTTTACTTGCTGTTTTGTTACTTGTTTGCTTGCTGCCATTTTTATTCCAGATTGCATTTACTACTTATAATAATATATACCACTTGTATTTCACCATCTCTTCGCCGAACTAGTGCACCTATACATCTGACAAGTGTATTGGGTGTGTTGGGGACACAAGAGACTTTCTGTATCGTAATTGCAGGGTTGTTTGAGAGGGATAGCTTTGACCTCTTCCTCCCTGAGTTCGATAAACCTTGGGTGATCCACTTAAGGGAAACTTGCTGCTGCTCTACAAACCTCTGCACTTGGAGGCCCAACACTGTCTACAAGAACAGAAGCGTGTGTAGACATCAAGCTCTTTTCTGGTAAAGCTGCCGGGGAGGTAAGGTAAAAGGTACTCGCATCCTCCTGTGTGAGTGCTCGGAGTTATTTCCTTTAGATTCTACAATTACATCTTTTTGTTTCTTGTTTTTATTTTCACTAGTTAGGCTTAATGGAAAACAAAGAGTTCTTTAGTCTTTTTCCTGAGTTTAGATTTGATGAGAAAATTGAAAATCCTTTGGAGCTTATTTCGCATAGCAATGTTATTAGTACGAATACTTTGAATACTGTTAATGCTAATGCTATAGAAAAGTCTAAGCTTGGGGAAGCTGGTTTTGTTAAGCATGATATTTTTAGTTCCCCAGCTTTAGTGGAGAAAGTTTGCTCTGATGATATTTTATCTCCCCTATGTGATGTTCCTATGCCTGTTACCTATGTTAGTGATCATGATTGGGAAAAGCACTCTACTTTTGATATTGAAAATCTTTTTGGTACAAATTCTAAGATTAATAATTGTTGTACCATTAATGCTATCCATGTTCCTTCTTATGATGATATGTTTGAAGAATATGCTTTGCGAAATAGCTGTTCTCTAGCTTGTGATGATACTAAACCTCTAGTTTATGATGGTTATGATGATGGGTATAATATTTTCAGTTCACCTACTTTTGAGGAGAAAATTAGTTATGATTACAATATGCCTCCTGTTTTTGATGATTATGGTGATGAGAATAATTATTCTATTGAATCTGCTCCCACTACGATTGTTCATGTGGGGAGTATTAATTCTTTTATGCATGTGGCTCATGATAGGGAAGCTTTATGTGATAGTTATATCGTTAATTCTATTCATGATGCTACTAAAAGTTATTATGAGAGAGGGAAACATTGTTTGATGGATCTCAACAATATTGAGTTTCCCCTCTTTATGTTGCAATCTTTGAAGTTGTACTTGTTTTGCCTTCCTATGCTTTTTACTTTGCGCTTTCATGACTTGTCTCTTTACAAGACTATTTTTCATAGGAAGTGGTTTAGATTTAAATGTGTTTCATATTTTCTTTTTGATGCTCTCTATTGCTTTAAGTTCCTATATGGTGCATTTGCCTCAAGCTCTTATATGGCGCCCACATGAGCATCTTTGCAAATTACTGTGCCTAGCTCAAAGGCGTTAAAGAAAAGCACTCTTGGGAGATAACCCAATGTTTTATTTCTAGTACTTTTTCTTTTATTTGAGTCTTGGAAGTTACTACTACTGTAATAACCGCTCCTTATCCTTTTAATTTCATTGTTGTGCCAAGAGAAGCCTCTAATTTGAGTGAGGTAAGATTTGGGGATGTTGCTGTCCTGAAACTGTTTTTGGTGCTGCACCGTAAAAATTCATGAAAATTCTCTGTATATCTTTTGGACCTGAAATTTCTTGAGCATATGCCCCAAACTTTCGTTAGTAGAACACTTTTTGATTTGAGTAACAGAAAACCCCTCAAAAATTCTACCTTTGTCAGCTGTTCTGTTTTGACAGATTTCTGCCACTATATGTTTTTGCCGCTTTATCGCTTTCTTTTGAGTTCTTTTGATCACGGAACTTTTGGAGACGTTGCTACAGTAGTATATCCTTAATATGTGGTGGTTTTAGGTTGAAAACTGAAGCAAAAAGGGTTGATTTAATGTTATGCTTACACTAATGTTGCTAATAGAATTGTGTTTAGTTTTGTATGAAGGAAGTTTTCAAGTGTAGGGATTGGAGAATGATGAGATGAGATGAAGAATGGAAAAAAGCTCAAACTTGGGGATGCCCATGCATCACCCCAAGAAATATCCAAGAAGTACAAGCGTCAAAGCTTGGGGATGCCCACGAGGCACCCCCTTCTTCATCGGCAGAAATCAGGTCACCTTTCAAAACACTATATTTTTATTGCTTCATGCATTATGCGTTTTTCTTGGAGCGTCAGTTGTTTTTGTTTTCAGTTTTTTTGTTTTGTTTGCTGCAATAAGTGGTTAGATCACATCATGTTTCTTTTGGAGGAGATGAAATCGCTTTTCATTTGATAAGAACACTCTAGTTTTCACTCTTATCGTTCAACGAGTGTTCTCTTTTTCTGCTACTGCGTTTAGCTTTTGTTTTTCGCCTTGGTTTTTGTTCAGATCTTGTTTTATCTTTGCATCAAGGTGTATTTTGACCTCTGGTCTATGTTGGTTTTCCTCAAAAGATTTTCCTCAAAAAGGTTTGAATGGTGTTGGAAAAGAGAAAAAGTTTCATGCAAAAAAGTGGTACAAAAAGGAGCTTGTTTAGACTGCGGCCTAGGCTTTTGCATGTCGTGCTTGATGTCTTTTTGATAGTATGCTTAGTGGTTTTTCTGTAGCATGACTTGTCTCAAATAACTGAGATTTCTTAATGAGCCTTTGAAAAAATCATGCGTTGTTTTAATTATTTGGAAGCATTATTTTGGTTTTCTCCTTGATGCTTTATTTGGGTTGACTTGGCGCATGCTCACATATGTTAGACTCTTACAAAGTCGCCAATAGCCTCTATGATCATGGTGTTTTTGACTTTTGATGTCATCTTATGCTTCTTTTAATGTCACTTTGTCACTTTGCATGATTATGGCCATTATTGCTCTCTTAGTTGGTCGCTCCCAGTCTTTTGCTAGCCCTCGCCTTGTACTGAGTATGAGCTCTACTCGTGCATCCAACTCCTAAAAACCAAGTTTTCCAAAGTGTCCACCATACATACCTATTAGCAATTTGCTATTCCAAGTAAATTTGACTTGCTTTTATTTTCTCTTCAAATTAAACTCTTACCAGTGTTATGCGAAAATTGGTCAGTAAAGCTCTCACGAACCGGAAGGCACACTTTACTTTTTCTCATTCTTAAAAATTTGACATTGTGGTCTCTTATGTTGAGTTGTTATGCTTGAAAGTTGTAAGTTGGATACTAGCCCAACCATGCTGTCATGGGGCAAGCTTTCAACATTGCACTTCTTATTTGAGTTGATATCGTGATCTTTTGTTTATGGATACCCGTGGTGTGAAATGAATTGGGAATCTTGTGGGGATCATGGAGTTTGTATATGTGTTAGGGAAACGCCTGGGCCGCCAATCTAAGCCATGCATAATTCATGGTGGAAATTTGCAGCATACCCATGGTGGACATTCGACGACGCATATCAAAATAAAAAGCTAAACAAATGGCAAATAAAAGAGATGTCGAGGTCTTCATTGTCTGCTTGTCCTGTCATTTTGATGTGGGCTTGTTCCATGTCATTGGGCACGGAGGTACCCCGTTGGCAGTTTTCGATGATACATATATACTTACAATGACAAGAGCCTTGCTTGGGACTCTAAGTAAAGTAGCATGAGGTTTGGGTACTCGTATTCACGGGGCACGAGGTTTTCGACTTATGATTTGTCAAGCATATGCATCATAATTGTTCTCGAATTAAATCTAACCATTCAAGATGCTTATGATGGGGGCATTGAGAGCTCAAAGCCGGTAAGTAACATAATTTTTGAAGGTCTATAGAACTTGCAAACACTGCTTCCCTCCGCGAAGGGCCTATCTTTTACTTTTATGTTGAGTCACCACCTTCTATCTTTATGCACCATTAAGAGAGCATAGTTGTCATTCTTAGTATAATGTGCATTGTCCCAAAGTTTTCATTGATTGATTCATATTGTTGGTTCCACTTGTTCTCAAATTATTTGTATCTAGTCGCCCTCTTAAACTTGAAGGTGTCCTATGCATTTATGTTTTGCTCTCGATGAAGGACAAGCTGAAAACCATTTGTATGTTTTTCCTTATGATTTGAACACACGTTTGACTTTCATTATTTCATTTTCATGATCTTTTTTTGTGTTCATTTTCATGTTATAACATGGTTGCTAAGTTTCTATTATCAAGATTACGTCTTTCATGCCCATGTTTTAAGTTCTTTGATCTCAGCACTCAAAATTATTTCTTTTGTTATCACTTACCTACTCGAGGACGAGCATGTGTTAAGCTTGGGGATGCTGATACGTCTCAAGCGTATCTATAATTTTTGATGCTCCATGCTTGTTTTTACACCATCTGCCTTATGTTTCGTTACACTTCATGGCGTTTTTATGCGATTTCCGAAACTAACCTATTGACAAGATGCCATAGTGCCAGTTCCATGTTTTCTACTGTTTTTGTGTTTCAGAAAAGCTACACAGGAAATATTCTCGAAATTGGACAAAACAAGTTCCAGAAGTCTTATTTTCCCCGGAAGATTCCAGAGAACCAAAGAGGAGGCGGAGTGGAGCCATGAGGGCCCCACACAGCAGGGCGGCGCGACCCTGTACCTGGCCGTGCCCCCTATGTGTGAGGAGCCCCTGGCAGCCCCCTGACGATGCCCCTTCGCCTATATAAATTCTCGGGATGGAAAACCCTAGGGGAGTCGGTGAAATTTCCAGAACAGTTCCGTAGCTCCGCCGCCGTTGTCGATGAATTTTGGGGGACAGAAGTCTCTATTCCGGCACCCTGCTGGGATGGGGAAGTGCCCCCGGAGCCATCTCCATCGATCTCCATCACCGTCTCCGCCGTCTCCATCGACCTCACCGCCATCTCCATTAACCTTGTTGTCTCCTATAATGAGGAGGGAGTAGTTCATCCCCGGGGTTGAGGGCTCTACCAGTAGCTATGTGGTTCACCTCTCTCTCCCATGATGTGATCTCTATGTGATCGTGAGCTTTGTATCGTGTTGAATAAGTAGATGTTACTCTTCTTCATTATGTGTACTCTAGTGTGTTATTAAAGTAATCTATTCCTCCTGCCATGGTGTAACGGTGATAGTGCGTGCATCGTGGTGGTACTTGGTCTAGGCTACGATTGTGATCTCTTATAGATTATGAGAATAAGTATCACTATGATAGTTGATACGTCTCAAACGTATCTATAATTTTTGATGCTCCATGCTTGTTTTTACACCATTTGCCTATTGTTTCGTTACACTTAGTGGCATTTTTATGCATTTTCCGGAACTAACCTATTGACGAAGTGCCACAGTGCCAGTTTCCTATTTTCTGCTGTTTTTGTGTTTCAGAAGTGATACACAGGAAATATTCTCGGAATTGGACGAAACAAGTTCCTGAAGTCTTATTTTACCCGGAAGCTTCCAGAGATCCGAAGGAGAGTAGGAGGCGAGGGACCAGGGGCCCACACGCACAGGTGGCGCGGCCAGCCCCTGGCCCGCGCCACCCCCGTGTGTGGCCGCCTGGCCCCTCCTCTGACATCTCCCCTTCGCCTATAAAGACCCCCCAACGAGAAAAACCTAAGGCCCGATCAGTTTTCCAGAACACATCGCGATCCGCCGCCGCCGTCGACCCGAAGATCGGGAGGGTCCAGAAGCTCTTCCCGGCACCCTGCCGGAGAGGGGAATCGCCACCGGAGGTCTTCTTCATCACCATGCTTGCCTCCGGAGCGATGAGTGAGTAGTCTATCTTGGACTATGGGTCCATAGCAGTAGCTAGATGGTTGTCTTCTCCACTATGTGCTTCATGTTTAGATCTCATGAGCTGCCATACATGATTGAGATCACCGTTATGTAATTCTACATATTTGGTTTGTTGGGATCCGATGAATATTGGTGTTTATGATTAAGTTGCTGTACTGAATATTATCTTTTGTTATCTCTATGTTGTTTATGATCTTGCATGCTCTCCGTTGTTAGTAGCTATCTTGGCCGAGTAGTTGCTAGTGACTCCAAGAGGGGGTATTTATGCTCGATAGTGGGTTCATGCCTCTATTTCACCTGGGGGAGTGACAGAAACCTCTAAGGTGGTAGATGTGCTGTTGCTACTAGGGAGAAAACAACATTCATATGCTCAAGGGCATATGCTTTGTTTACATTACACACTTTGCTTAATGCAATTATCTGTTGTTCACAACTTAATACTTCTAGGGTGTTCGGATTGATATCCCAGGGAGTGGATTATTAGTCATAAATACAGTTGGATGGCGGTCTATGTATTTTGTTGTAATGCCCAGAGTAAATCTCATAGTGATCTTCTTGACATATCACGTTATCTTTATTCTATCAATTGCCCAACTATAATTTGTTTACCCAACATGTGTTATTTTATCTATGGAGAGACACCACTAGTGAACTGTGGACCCCGGTCCTATTTCCATCATATTGCTATCACATGTTTACTTTACTCGTACTGTTTACTTTACTCGCATACTATATTGTTTTCTACTCGATACACTCATAACCTTTGTTTCAAGCAAACCGGTAAGATTGACAACCTCATCGCAAGTTGGGAACAAAGTATTTGTTTGTGTGTGTGCAGGTTCCACAACACCTTCAGTCGTCATTGTCTCTCCTCTCCTGATCGATATTAAACCTTGGTTTCTTAACTGAGGGAAAACTAGCTGCTATACTCATCACACCTTCCTCTTGGGGTTCCCAACGGGCTGGTTATCCACCACGCACAAGGACAGTTTGCTCCCACGTCAACCACACGCCATCAGCTAATTTTCTGGGCGCCATCAACAAGGGATCAACTATTTTTCTGGCGCCGTTGCCGGGGAGGAGAGAAGACTTCTGCGAGGGGAGTTCTTCGCACACACATTCTTTACTTTGTTTTATTGTTTTCTTCACTTTATTTATTTTACCTGCATTGCTTTTTATCAAAAACCCAAAAAAATTAGAATCCTTGGTAGTTGTTTTTACTTGTTTACTTTCGTTTTGCTGAAATGGCCAATCCTGAAAACACCAAGTTGTGTGATTTCACTAGCACGAACAATAGTGATTTTATCTGCACTCCTATTGCACCACCTATTCCTGCTGCAAACTTTTATGAGATTAAGCCTGCTTTATTGAACCTTGTTATGAAAGAGCAATTTTCTGGTGCTAGTACTGAAGATGCTGCAGCTCATCTCAACAATTTTGTTGAGCTATGTGAGATGCAGAAATATAAGGATGTTGATAGTGATATTATTAAGCTCAAGCTGTTTCCTTTTTCTTTGAGAGGAAAGGCTAAAGATTGGTTGCCATCTTTGACTAAGAATAGTATTGATTCATGGGCTAAGTGTAAGGATGCTTTTATTGGTAGATACTATCCTCCTGCTAAGATTATAGCTTTGCGTAGCAATATTATGAAGTTTACTCAGTTTGATAATGAACATGTTGCTTAAGCGTGGGAAAGAATGAAATCTATGATAAAGAATTGCCCCACTCATGGACTGACTACTTGGATGATTATCCAAACTTGTTATGCAGGACTAAATTTTTCTTCAAGGAACCTACTTGATTCAGCTGCTGGAGGCACTTTTATGTCCTTACCTTGGGCGCCGCGTCAAAGCTACTCGACAACATGATGGTAAATTATTCTGAATGGCACACCGAGAGAGCTCCACAAGGTAAGAAGGTAAATTCTGTTGAGGAAACCTCTTCCTTGAATGATAAGATTGATACCATTATGGCTATGCTTACTAATGATAGGACCCATGTTGATCCTAATAATGTTCCTTTGGCCTCTCTGGTTGCTCAAGAAGAGCAAGTTGATGTGAATTTCATTAGAAACAATAATTTTAACAAAAATGCTTATAGGAACAATTTTGCTAGTAACAATTATAGGCCGTATCCTTTTACTAATGGTAATGGTTATGGTAACTCTTATGGTAATTCCTACAACAACACTAGGGCCGCGCCCTCCGAGCTTGAGGTAATGCTCAAGGACTTCATCGGTAAGCAAACTGCTTTTAACAAGTCTGTTGAGGAAAAGTTAGGCAAAATTGATATTCTTGCTTCTAAAGTTGATAGCCTTGCTCATGATGTTGAACTTCTAAAACTAAAAGTGTTTCCTAATGATGTGAAAGAGAGCAATGTTGTTGCTGCCGCTAACGCTATCCAAGTTGGAATTGATGAAAATATTAGATTGTTAGCGGAATTGCATGCCAGGTGGGAAAGAGAAGATGAGATGGCTAGAGAGATGAAGGTATGTACTATTACTACCTCTAATGATGTTGCTCCTACTGATAACAATCCTCTTACTTTGATAGGCGTAGCGAAAACTCCCACTCCTTGTGTTAAAAAGCCTAAAACTGCCAAAACTTTTTCTCAAAAGAGTGCTGAAATTTTTTGGAGTGTGGGAGATGATAGCTCTATTTCTTTTAATGATTTTGATGTTGATGGCTGCAATATATCTGAAGTAATTTTGTTCTTGCAAAAGCTTGCTTTGACTCCCAATGCTAGTTCTTTAAATATTGCTTTTACTAAGCATATTACCAATGCCCTCATAAAGATTAGGGATGAAAAGTTGAAGCAAAAAGCCTCTGTTCCCAAGAAGCTAGAAGATGGTTGGGAACCCATCATTGATATGCATGTTAATGGTTATGATTGCCATGCTTTATGTGATCTAGGTGCTAGTATTTCTATCATGCCTAGAAAGATTTATGACATGCTTGATTTACCACCGCTTGAAAAGTGTTATTTTGATGTTCCTATTGCTGATGTTGCTAAGAAGAAACCTTTGGGAAGGATTAATGATGTTCTTATTGTGGTTAACAATAACCTTGTTCCCGTTGATTTTCTTGTTATGGACGTTGAATGCCATGCTTCATGTCCTATTATTTTGGGAAGACCCTTTCTTCGAACTGTAGGTGCTATCATTGATATGAGGGAAGGCACTATCAAGTATCAATTCCCACTTAAGAAAGGTATGGAACACTTCCCTAGGAAAAGAAAGAAATTACTTTTTGACTCTATTCTTAGAGAAAATTATGAGCTTGATGCTTCATCTGATATTACTTGATTCGCAATTTTCTGCGCCTAGCTCAAAGGCGTTAAAGAAAAGCACTCTTGGGAGATAAACCAATGTTTTCTTTTCAGTACTTTTTCTTTTATTTGAGTCTTGGAAGTCATTACTACTGTAATGACCGCCCCTTATCTTGTTTATTTCGTTTTTGTGCCAAGAGAAGCCTCTAATTTGAGTGAGGTAAAGATTTGGGGATGTTGCTGTCCTGAAACTGTTTTCGGTTCTGCACCGTAAACATTCGTGAAAATTCTCTGTTTATCTTTTGGACCTGAGATTTCTTGTGCATATGCCCCAGGTTATATCCAAACTTTTCTTAGTTGAACACTTTTTGATTTGAGCAACAGAAAATCCCTCAAAAATTCGACCTTTGTCAGCTGTTCAGTTTTGACAGATTTCTGCCAATATTTGTGTTTGCCACTTTATCGCTTTCTTTTGAGTTCTTTTGATCATGGAACTTTTGGGGAGGTTGCTACAGTAGTATATGCTATATATGTGATGGTTTTGAGTTGAAACCTGAAGCAAATAGAGGATTGATTATATGTTATGCTTGCACTAATGTTGCTAATAGATTTGTGTTTAGTTTTGTATGAAGGAAGTTTTCAAGTGTAGGGATTGGAGAATGATGAGATGAGTTGAAGAATGGACAAAAGGTCAAGCTTGGGGATGCCCATGCATCACCCCAAGAAATATCCAAGAAGTACAAGCATCAAAGCTTGGGGATGCCCCCGAGGCACCCCTTCTTCATCGGCAAAAATCAGGTCACCTTTCAAAACACTATATTTTTATTGCTTCATGCACTATGTGTTTTTCTTGGAGCGTCAGTTGTTTTAGTTTTCTTAGTTGGTTTAGTTTTTTTTTCTGCAATAAATGGTTGGACCCCAACAAATTTCTTTTGGAGAAGTTGCACGTTTTCATTTGCAAAGAACGCTCAGTTTTTCACTCTTATCGTTCATCGATGTGTTCTTTTTCTGCTACTGCTTTTGGTTTTCGTTTTCGCCTTGATTTGCGTTCAGATCTTCTCATATCTTTTCATCAAGGTGTATTTTTGCCTCTGATCTTCATTGTTTTCATCAAAAGAGGTGTCTTTAAAAATTTCAAATGGTGTTGGAAAAGAGAAAAAGCTTTGTGCAAAATAGTGGTACAAGAAGGAGCTTGTGTAGACTGCAGCTTAGGCTTTTTCATGTCATGCTTGATGTCTTTTTGATAGTATGCTTAGTGGTTTTGCTGTAGCATGACTTGTCTCAAATAACTGAGATTGCTTAATGAGCCTTTGAATAAATCATGCGTTGTTTTTTATTGTATGGAAGCATTATTTTGGTTTTCTCCTTGATGCTTTATTTGGGTTGACTTGGCGCATGCTCACACATGTTAGACTCTTACAAAGTCGCCAATAGCCTTCATGATCATTTAGTTTTTGACTTTTGATGCCATCTTATGCTTCTTTTAATGTCGCTTTGTCGCTTTGCATGATTATGGCCATTATTGCTCTCTAAGTTGGTCGCTCCCAGTCTTTTGCTAGCCCTCGCCTTGTACTATGTATGAGCTCTACTCGTGCATCCAACTCCTAAAAGACAAAGTTTTCCAAAGTGTCCACCATACATACCTACTAGCAATTTGCTATTCCAAGTAAATTTGACTTGCTTTTATTTTCTCTTCAAATTAAACTCTTACCAGTGTTATGCGAAACTCGGTTAGTAAAGCTCTCACGAACCGGAAGGCACACTTTACTTTTTCCTGTTCTTAAAAATTTGACATTGTGGTCTCTTATGTTGAGTTGTTATGCTTGCAAGTTGTAAGTTGGATTCTAGCCCAGCCGTGCTGTCATGGGCAAGCTTTCAATATTGCACTTCTTATTTGAGTTGATATCGTGATCTTTTGTTTATGGATGCCCGCGGTGTGAAATGAATTGGGAATCTTGTGGGGATCATGGAGTTTGTATATGTGTTAGGGAAACGCCGGGCCGCCAATCTAAGCCATGCATAATTCATGGTGGAAATTTGCAGCATACCCATGGTGAACATTCGACGATGCATCTCATAATAAAAAGCTAAACAATATAGCAAATAAAAGAGATGTCGAGGTGTTCATTGTCTGCTTGTCCTGTCATTTTGGTGTGGGCTTGTTCCATGTCATCGGGCATGGAGGTACCCCATTGGCGGTTCTCAATGATATGCATATACTTACAATGACAAGAGCCTTGCTTGGGACTCTAAGTAAAGTAGCATGAGGTTTGGGTACTCGTATTCATGGGGCACGAGGTTTTCAACTTATGATTTGTCAAGCATATGCATCATAATTGTTCTCGCATTAACTTTAACCATTCAAGATGCTTATGATGGGGGCAATGAGAGCTCAAAGCCGGTAAGTACCATAATTTTTGAAGGTTATAAAAATTGCAATCACTGCTTCCCTCTGCGAAGGGCCTTTCTTTTACTTTTATGTTGAGTCACCACCTTCTTTCTTTATGCACCATTAAGAGAGCATAGTTATCATTCTTAGTGTGATATGCATTGTCCCAAAGTTCATTGATTGATTCATATTGTTGGTTTCACTTGTTCTTAAATTATTTGTATCTAGTCGCCCTCTTAAACTTGAAGGTGTCCTATGCATTTATGTTTTACTCTCTTTGAAGGACAAGCTGAAAACCTTTTGTATGTTTTTCCTTATGATTTGAACACACGTTTGACTTTCATTGTTTCATTTTCATGATCTTCTGTTTGTGTTCATTTGCATGTTTACAACATGGTTGCTAAGTTCTTATTGTCATGATTATATCTTCATGCCCATGTTTTAAGTTCTATTGATCCCAGCTCACCAATGCTTACATATATGATCAAGATTGTGTAGGTGCATGTCACCTCAAAAATTATTCTTTTGTTATCACTTACCTACTCGAGGACGAGCAGGAGTTAAGCTTGGGGATGCTTGATACGTCTCAAACGTATCTATAATTTTTGATGCTCCATGCTTGTTTTTACACCATTTGCCTATTGTTTCGTTACACTTAGTGGCATTTTTATGCATTTTCCGGAACTAACCTATTAACGAAGTGCCACAGTGCCAGTTTCCTGTTTTCTGCTGTTTTTGTGTTTCAGAAGTGATACACAGGAAATATTCTCGGAATTGGACGAAACAAGTTCCTGAAGTCTTATTTTACCCGGAAGCTTCCAGAGATCCGAAGGAGAGTAGGAGGCGAGGGACCAGGGGCCCACACGCACAGGTGGCGCGGCCAGCCCCTGGCCCGTGCCACCCCCGTGTGTGGCCGCCTGGCCCCTCCTCTGACATCGCCCCTTCGCCTATAAAGACCCCTCGACGAGAAAAACCTAAGGCCCGATCAGTTTTCCAGAACACATCGCGATCCGCCGCCGCCGTCGACCCGAAGATCGGGAGGGTCCAGAAGCTCTTCCCGGCACCCTGCCGGAGAGGGGAATTGCCACCGGAGGTCTTCTTCATCGCCATGCTTGCCTCCGGAGCGATGAGTGAGTAGTCTACCTTGGACTATGGGTCCATAGCAGTAGCTAGATGGTTGTCTTCTCCACTATGTGCTTCATGTTTAGATCTCATGAGCTGCCATACATGATTGAGATCACCGTTATGTAATTCTACATGTTTGGTTTGTTGGGATCCGATGAATATTGGTGTTTATGATTAAGTTGCTGTACTGAATATTATCTTTTGTTATCTCTATGTTGTTTATGATCTTGCATGCTCTCCGTTGTTAGTAGCTATCTTGGCCGAGTAGTTGCTAGTGACTCCAAGAGGGGGTATTTATGCTCGATAGTGGGTTCATGCCTCTATTTCACCTGGGGGAGTGACAGAAACCTCTAAGGTGGTAGATGTGCTGTTGCTACTAGGGAGAAAACAACATTCATATGCTCAAGGGCATATGCTTTGTTTACATTACACACTTTGCTTAATACAGTTATCTGTTGTTCGCAACTTAATACTTCTAGGGTGTTCGGATTGATATCCCAGGGAGTGGATTATTAGTCATAGATGCAGTTGGATGGCAGTCTATGTATTTTGTTGTAATGCCCAGAGTAAATCTCATAGTGATCTTCTTGACATATCACGTTATCTTTATTCTATCAATTGCCCAACTGTAATTTGTTTACCCAGCATGTGTTATTTTATCTATGGAGAGACACCACTAGTGAACTGTGGACCCCGGTCCTATTTCCATCATATTGCTATCACCTGTTTACTTTACTCGTACTGTTTACTTTACTCGCATACTATATTGTTTTCTACTCGATACACTCATAACCTTTGTTTCAAGCAAACCGGTGAGATTGACAACCTCATCGCAAGTTGGGAACAAAGTATTTGTTTGTGTGTGTGCAGGTTCCACAACACCTTCAGTCGTCATTGTCTCTCCTCTCCTGATCGATATTAAACCTTGGTTTCTTAACTGAGGGAAAACTAGCTGCTATACTCATCACACCTTCCTCTTGGGGTTCCCAACGGGCTGGTTATCCACCACGCACAAGGACAGTTTGCTCCCACGTCAACCACACGCCATCAGCTAATTTTCTGGGCGCCATCAACAAGGTATCAGTAGTATTGAAGTGATCTATTCCTCCTTTCATGGTGTAATGTTGACAGTGTGTGCACCGTGTTAGTACTTGGTCTAAGTTGCAATAATATTTATCTTGAGTTGTGATTTGATTTGTATATCTCTATGAGTGGTGTTTGTCAAGTACTTGATGAACTTTAAGGGGTGCTTCTGTAGCCACTACGCAATGATTAGTATTGTTCAATAGGAGAGTAATTCAGAGTACCATAGTGAAGAGAAGTTACTTATTTGTTCAATCATGTTATATTTGTTGGGAGTGTGTCCACTAGTGAAAGTATGATCCCTAGGCCTTGTTTCCAAGCTTTGCACACCGTTTACTTGCTGTTTTGTTACTTGTTTGCTTGCTGCCATTTTTATTCCAGATTGCATTTACTACTTATAATCATATATACCACTTGTATTTCACTATATCTTCGCCGAACTAGTGCACCTATACATCTAACAAGTGTATTGGGTGTGTTGGGGACACAAGAGACTTTCTGTATCGTAATTGCAGGGTTGTTTGAGAGGGATAGCTTTGACCTCTTCCTCCCTGAGTTCGATAAACCTTGGGTGATCCACTTAAGGGAAACTTGCTGCTGCTCTACAAACCTCTGCAGTTGGAGGCCCAACACTGTCTACAAGAACAGAAGCGTGTGTAGACATCAATTCCCGAGTGAGATCACTTAGGGGGGGGTTCCACAATCCCAAAATTCCACATGTTTAGCTTCACTTGAATTTGGGCACCTTGGGGCGCAGGGCTTTGTCCCGATTGAGGGGGCAGTCCCTAAAGAAGTGTCCTGGCTGACCACATGTGTAACATCCCTTCTTCTGAGTACGGGCTTGACCTTCATCTAGGCTGGGGTTGCAGTTTCTTTCCGCCAAGTACTTGGTGCTGAGCTGAATTTTGGAGCTACTTGGGTGGCCTCCTTGGGGGTTGTTGTTCTTCTTCCCCTGGTGATACTTTATCTTGGTCTTGAGTGGAGGCTTCTTGGGTAGAGTCCTCCCAAAACGCAGCTTCAAATCATATGCTCCACTTACAGCCTTGATGGCTAGCCGAAAGCTTTCTCTTTGGATCTTGGTCGTAGAGGTCAATACAAACTCCAGAGGACACAGTGCAGGAGTATGGCTCCTACTCTCGCAAAGATAGCAGGTGACGAACGTAGTGGGGCAAACTTGGGTTGGGTGAGAGGCATCACAGTTGGGGCAGCTATCTGAGCACTGGCTTGCTTGGTGACCCTCTTCCCCACAGCGGCTGCAGCCTTTCCTAGGAGGGTGTTATTGAGCTGGTATGGTATTGCCTACTATTTTCCGGCTCTAGTCTTTTTCTTCCTTGATCTGGCCCCTAGCCCTAGCATGTTCCGATATGTAAAGAGGCTGGTGAATCGGGTGCACATATGCCCTTGGTATGTTCTGGATTCTTCGACGATACTCCTGGGCCATCCGGCGTATGTTGAAGTCAAAGTTGATGCTAAAACTCTGGCATAATTCCTGGGGATCAAGTTTGGAGTTTGAGTTCATCTCGATAAAAGGGAACATTGATACTATTGTCTGGTTACACAAGGGGGGTGCCACACTTAGGGGTTCTCTTGAGGTATGTGAGTTCTCCTCTGATACAAAAATTAGGGGCATTAGGTTAAAGCTAAAGCCTATGCTTAAAAAAATTGCAGTGACAAAAATCTTCAAGTAGCTTAATAACTATTTTCCAAACATCTGGAAAGAGGGGCCGAATCATCAGAACACGAAGAAATACATGATAACAATGCACATTCAGAGAATCACACTAGACAAATGCAAACAATATCAAGAACACACAAAGTACTTCGAGTACCAAAGGATACCTAACAACTCACGATATTTGGGGTTAGCTCAATCAAAACGATCGAGCTCATCCTATTCATCCTAGGGTCGTGGTTGGTCATAGTTGTTGATGTCTTCATTCTTCTTGACTTTCGTTTCAGTTGAAACTTGATGGCAGTTGGTGGTGAAGTTGCAGTGTTGTTGATCCGGTGATGTTGACTTGGGAAGTGCAGATTTTTAAGTCTTCTTGTATCACATGACATGGTTGTGACGTCTTCAGAGGGATTGCTGAGGTGTGCCATTGGTGGCATACTCACCCGACAAACATAATAAATACTAGTCAAGCAACTAAGTACGGGGTCCTTGGCGATTGCAAAGGTGCGAGTGCAGGGAGGAACAAAGTCAGCTTCTTGACAGAGCCGTTGGTGTCAACCAAAGGCAAAATATTGGTCAATACTCTTCTTTCTTTGAAGCTTGGGAGATTTGAAGACGTCCTTCTGAATATTTGCTCCATCTTGTTTCTCTAAGCTTGAGGTCTTATTGGGGTCATCGTCCAACATGTAGTTTTGAAAGGGGTGAGATAAAAGAGTAAGAACCTTTAAAAATTCTTTGAGAATTAGGGAGGTAATGTTAGAAATGTTTGAAAGAGGTAAGAAAAGCGTAAGACATTTCATTAGCTAATAAGGAAAACAACTTTGTAGTTAGGTTTACCAAAAATACTACTTTCCTAACTAACGCCCATGCTAACTAGGGTATCCTACAGTCAGGATGGCTCTGATACCAACTCTGTGGGGACCCCGGATTACCCATCCGGAATACCCGATATGCATACAATTCACGATCCCATGATCAGTGTGTCATGAATCCACATATCCGAGTTGATAACAGAATTACATCATCCATTACAGTACTAAAATAAAGTCTTACAATTGGTCACATGACCAAGACAGATAATGCCATGCAGGGCAAGTTTACAACTAAGCAGCGGATACCAAGCAGCGTTGATGACCCACGTCATGCCTACTACCCTACAGGCAACTGACTGGGAGACGTTCCTAGTTCGCACCGGCGTCGACATACCCATCACCGTCTTCATTGAAGTCTTCCTCCAGGTCTGACCAAGTTAATAGCCAGGGACAAAGCTGCGGTGACCCTGCATACCACTGCATGTGTAGTATGCAAGTTGTTGACATAACACTAATGAAACACCGTATCACTAGTATTACATCCCTCAGAGTGGTACAATAGAAACATTGCAGGTCCAAGGCATGGCTATAGAATTACAATTTTCATCATACAGAAGATCTTCAGAACCTCCTCAACAGGTAGAGGTTTAGTCCTGGCGTCTACAATCGAGAAAGAATACATTGAAGACTAAACTAAAGCTACAACTAATGCAGTTGGGTTACTACTCAAACTATAGAATTATCCTATCTACTTAGGTTCTAGGATTAGGGAATTGGTTCTCTTGTATTCCTATGCTAGTTTTCCACCAAGCTTTGGTAAAGCTGTTGACTCCCATGATAATTCCGTTGTTGGTAGAATGCTTGATCTTCACCTTTAGTGTCTTGAGATTGCCTCCTTGAGTTGCCTCCAATCTAAGCAAGGGTTAAGAGGGAGTGGGGTGAGTAACGAGCGTTACCCAGCAAGTTTATATAGGGAATAAGGTGTTTTATGCACTAACTACAGCCGTAGACCCAAGAGTCATTTGGCAATGCAAGTTTTCATAAACATTTCTTCAAGAGGTTGCTTTTATTCTAAAGAACTATGTCCGTCAGCCTTCACAGGTTTACTAGAACTTCATGGAGTTCCTTTCCTGCCGCGTTCGTAGTTCCTTCCCGGAACAAGGAGTGACAAGCCACAATTTGATAACTCTGCAGAGGTGCGTTGCTTTACCCATGAGAGATCAAAGCCTTGTTGCACAACCGGGCGATCTTTCCCGTCCATACACTTTAGTATGGGGCCCAGTCATTGATCCAAGCCAATCACTACCCTTCTCCGCGACCTCGCATGCCCACCCTTTTGTAAATCCCTGGACTACCAGCTGATATAAAGATCAAGCTTCGAGCCAGTTCATTACAATCCATCATAGACAACTGGTACCGAGGGAAACTGAGGGGTCCCACCCATGTTGCACCATCCTAGCAGGATGAGAGCTCTGGTACGGTACATCCATTGACATGCGAAAGGGAAAAGATCCAGCTGACTTTCCCGTCCCATTCCAGATCTCATGGTTAACGCGTATTATACGGCACAAGAATCACTAGCGACATTGGTTGTTAAGTCCTAGGGTTCACTTTCCCGTGCAAATGGAACCTCCACCACATCTATCATACCATGGTTCCATTTGCCAGCCATCCTAGGTTACCACCACTCGGGTCGATAACCAGCTAGCATATTAATTATGAAAAGAGAACCTTTTGCTTTTTAGATGCAGTAGTAATACCATAGGTATATATTTGCAAGTAATTTGATAAAAATATTCAAAAGGTATGAGCAAGAGTGAACTTGCCTTTTTGACTGCAAGATTATGCAAGTCAAGTTCTTCAATACATAAGAAATCCAAATTCTGAAATAACAATTGATATGTCTCAAACGTATCTATAATTTTTGATGCTCCATGCTTGTTTTTGCACCATTTGCCTTGTGTTTTGTTACACTTCGTGGTGTTTTTATGCGACTTCCAGAACTAACCTATTGACAAGATGCCACAGTGCCAGTTCCCTGTTTTCTGCTGTTTTTGTGTTTCAGAAAAGCTACACAGGAAATATTCTCGGAATTGGACGAAACAAAAGCCAGAAGTCTTATTTTTCCCGGAAGCTTCCCAAAGACCGAAAGAGAGCCGGAGGGGGGCCAGAGGCCGCCCTCACACGTAGGTGGCGCGGCCCAGGCCCTGGCCGCGCCACCCTGGTGTGAGGAGCCCCTGTCTGCCCCCTGACGACGCCCCTTCGCCTATAAGAAGCCTCGGGACGGAAAACCCTAAAGGGGTCAGCGAAATTTCCAGAACAGTTCCGTAGCTCCGCCGCCGCCGCCAACGAATTTTGGGGGACAGAAGTCTCTGTTCCGGCACCCTGCCGGGACGGGGAAGTGCCCCCGGAGCCATCTCCATCGGTCTCCATCGCCGTCTCCGCCGTCTCCATCGACCTCACCGCCATCTCCATCAACCTTGTTGTCTCCTATGATGAGGAGGGAGTAGTTCATCCCCGGGGCTAAGGGCTCTACCGGTAGCTATGTGGTTAACCTCTCTCTCCCATGATGTGATCTTTATGTGATCGTGAGCTTTGTATCATGTTGAACAAGTAGATGTTATTATTCAGATATTATGTGTACTCTAGTGATGTTATTAAAGTAATCTATTCCTCCTGCCATGGTATAACGGTGACAGTGCGTGCATCATGGTGGTACTTGGTCTAGGCTACGATTGTGATCTCTTATGGATTATGAGAATAATTATTACTATGATAGTATTGAAGTGATCTATTCCTCCTTTCATGGTGTAATGTTGACAGTGTGTGCACCGTGTTAGTACTTGGTCTAAGTTGCAATAATATCTATCTTGAGTTGTGCTTTGATTTGGATAAATCTATGAGTGGTGTTTGTCAAGTACTTGATGAACTTTAAGGAGTGCTTCGTAGCCCTACGCAATGATTAGTGTTATTCAATAGGAGAGTAATTCAGAGTACCATAGTGAAGAGAAGTTGTTTATTTGTTCAATTATGTTATATTTGTTGGGAGTGTGTCCACTAGTGAAAGTATGATCCCTAGGCCTTGTTTCCAAGCATTGCACACCGTTTACTTACTGTTTTGTTACATGTTTGCTCGCCGCGATTTTTATTCCAGATTGCATTTACTGCTTATAATCATCTATACTACTTGTATTTCACTATCTCTTCGCCGAACTAGTGCACCTATACATCTGACAAGTGTATTGGGTGTGTTGGGGACACAAGAGACTTTCTGTATCATAATTGCAGGGTTGCTTGAGAGGGATAGCTTTGACCTCTTCCTCCCTGAGTTCGATAAACCTTGGGTGATCCACTTAAGGGAAACTTGCTGCTGCTCTACAAACCTCTGCACTTGGAGGCCCAACAAGTGTCTACAAGAATAGAAGTGCGTAGACATCAAGCTCTTTTCTGGCGCCGTTGCCGGGGAGGTAAGGTAAAAGGTACTCGCATCCTCCTGTGTGAGTGCTCGGAGTTATTTCCTTTAGATTCTGCAATTATATCTTTTTGTTTCTTGTTTTTATTTTCACTAGTTAGGCTTAATGGAAAACAAAGAGTTCTTTAGTCTTTTTCCTGAGTTTAGATATGAAGTGTTTGATGAGAAAATTGAAAAACCTTTGGAGCTTAATTTGCATGCTAATAGTGTTGTTAGTATGAATGTTTTGAACACTGTTATTACTAATGCTATAGAAAAGTCTAAGCTTGGGGACGCTGGTTTTGTTAAGCATGATATTTTTAGTTCCCCAACTTTGGTGGAGAAATTTTGTTCTGATAATATTTTATCTCCCATATGTGATGTTCCTTCTTATGATGATATGTTTGAAGAATATGCTTTGCGAAATAGTTGTTCTTTAGCTTGTGATGATACTAAACCTCTAGTTTATGATGGTTATGATGATGGGTATAATATTTTTAGTTCACATACTATTGAGGATAAAATTAGTTATGATTACAATATGCCTCCTATTTTTGATGATTATGGTGATGAGAATAATTATTCTGTTGAATCTGCTTCTACTACTATTGTTCATGTGGGGAGTATTAATTCTTTTATGCATGTGGCTCATGATAGGGATGCTTTATGTGATAGTTATATTGTTAGTTCTATTCATGATGCTGCTCAAAGTTACTATGAGAGAGGGAAACATGGTTTGATGGATCTCAATAATATTGAGTTTCCCCTATTTATGTTGCAATTCTTGAAGTTGTACTTGTTTTGCCTTCCTATATTTTTTGCTTTGCGCTTTCATGACTTGTCTCTTTACAAGACTATTTTTTCATAAGAAGTGGTTTAGATTTAAATGTTTTTCACATTTGCTTTTTGATGCTCTCTATTGCTTTAAGTTCCTATATGGCGCCTTTGCCTCAAGCTCTTATATGGCACCCACATGAGCATCTTTGCAAATTACTGCGCCTAGCTCAAAGGCGTTAAAGAAAAGCACTCTTAGGAGATAACCCATTGTTTATTTTTCAGTACTTTTTCTTTTATTTGAGTCTTGGAAGTTATTACTACTGTAATGACCTCTCCTTATCCTTTTTATTTCGTTTTTGTGCCAAGAGAAGCCTCTAATTTGAGTGAGGTAAGATTTGGGGATGTTGCTGTCCTGAAACTGTTTTCGGTGCTGCACCGTAAAAATTCGTATAAATTCTCTGTATATCTTTTGGACCAGCGATTTCTTGTGCATATGCCCCAGGCTATATCCAAACATTCATTAGTTGAACACTTTTTGATTTGAGCAACATAAAACACCTCAAAAATTCGACCTTTGTCAGCTGTTCTGTTTTGACAGATTTCTGCCAATATTTGTGTTTGCCACTTTATCACTTTCTTTTTGAGTTCTTTTGATCACGAAACTTTTGGCGAAGTTACTACAGTAGTATATGCTTTATATGTGGTGGTTTTAGGTTGAAACCTGAAGCAAAAAGGGTTGATTCAATGTTATGCTTACACTAATGTTGCTAATAGAATTGTGTTTAGTTTTGTATGAAGGAAGTTTTCAAGTGTAGGGATTGGAGAATGATGAGATGAGTTGAAGAATGGACAAAACCTCAAGCTTGGGGATGCCCATACATCACCCCAAGAAATATCCAAGAAGTACAAGCGTCAAAGCTTGGGGATGCCCCCGAAGCACCCCCTTCTTCATCGGCAAAAATCAGGTCACCTTTCAAGACACTATATTTTTATTGCTTTATGCACTATGCATTTTTCTTGGAGTGTCAGTTGTTTTTGTTTTCAGTATTAGTTTAGTTTAGTTTGCTGCAATAAATGGTTAGATCACATCATGTTTCTTTTGGAGGAGATGAACTCGTTTTTATTTGCCAAGAACACTCAGTTTTTCACTCTTATCGTTCACCGAGTGTTCTTCTTTTTCTGCTACTGCTTTTGGTTTTCGTTTTCGCCTTGATTTGCGTTCAGATCTTCTTTTATCTTTGTATCAAGGTGTATTTGGACCTCTGGTCTATTTTGGTTTTCCTCAAAAGAGTTTCCTCAAAAAGGTTTTAATGGTGTTGGAAAAGAGAAAAAGCTTTATGCAAAAAAGTGGTACAATAAGGAGCTTGTGTAGACTGCGGCTTAGACTTTTTCATGTCATGCTTGATGTCTTTTTGATAGTATGCTTAGTGGTTTTGCTGTAGCATGACTTGTCTCAAATAACTGAGATTGCTTAATGAGCCTTTGAAAAAATCATGCGTTGTTTTTATTATATGGAAGCATTTATTTGGTTTTCTCCTTTGATGCTTTATTTGGGTTGACTTGGCACATGCTTACACCATGTTGACTACAAAATAAGTCGCCTATAGCCTCTATGATCATTTGGTTTTTGACTTGTGATACCACTTTATGCTTCTTTCAATGATGTTTTGTCGCTATGCATGATTATGGCCATTATTGCTCTCTTAGTTGGTCGCTCCCAGTCTTTTGCTAGCCCTCATTTTGTACTGAGTATGAGCTCTACTCGTGCATCCAACTCCTAAAAACCAAGTTTGCCATTGTGTCCACTATAAACTCCTATGCATGGTATTTGTAAGCCATTCCAAGTAAATTTTCATGTGCTACCTTTGAAAAAACCTTCAAAACACTTCTCATTTTGTGATACTGTTTTCAGCTCATGGGGACGTAGTGGTTGGATTTGCTATCTTCCATATTGCTTATTCCAAAAATAAAAAAGGAAAAAAAGAAAAGAAAAAGGCACTCCTCCATGGTATGTGAATGTTGGTGGGCACCCGATGGAATCGGTTAGCCATGGTTTGAGAAAGGAAAAAAGGTGGGGAGGAGTGCCAAGCTTTATAAAAGAGCACAAAAGTGCCAATCTCTCTCTCAAAAACTTGCTTCATTTTTGTATGGAAGATAGTAAGAACCCCATTGCCAGTCGTTGACAAAAGCAACCACCTCTCAAAACCCAAGTTTTATCTCTCTGTTTTACAAATGAAAAGCTCTAGCACATGTTTAATCACTGCTTCCCTCCGCGAAGGGCCTTTCTTTTACTTTTATGTTGAGTCACCACCTTCTATCTTTATGCACCATTAAGAGAGCATAGTTGTCATTCTGAGTATAATGTGCATTGTCCCAAAGTTTATCATTGATTGATTCATGACTATGGTTTCACTTGTTCTCAAATTATTTGTATCTAGTCGCCCTCTTAAACTTGAAGGTGTCCTATGCATTTATGTTTTGCTCTCTTTTAAGGACAAGCTGAAAACCACTTGTATGTTTTTCCTTATAATTCAAACACACGTTTGACTTTCATTGTTTCATTTTCATGATCTTTTGTTTGTGTTCATTTGCATGTTTACAACATGGTTTCCAAGTTCTTATTGTCAAGATTATATCTTTCATGCCCATGTTTTAAGTTCTTATGATCCCAGCTCACAATGCTTACATATATGATCAAGATTGTGTAGGTGCATGTCACCTCAAAAATTATTTCTTTTGTTATCACTTACCTACTCGAGGACGAGCAGGAGTTAAGCTTGGGGATGCTTGATACGTCTCCAACGTATCTATAATTTTTGATGATCCATGCTTGTTTTTGCACCATTTGCCTTGTGTTTTGTTACACTTCATGGCGTTTTTAAGTGATTTCCAGAACTAACCTATTGACAAGATGCCACAGTGCTAGTTCCCTGTTTTCTGCTGTTTTTGTGTTTCAGAAAGGCTACACAGGAAATATTCTCGGAATTGGACGAAACACAAGCCAGAAGTCTTATTTTTTCCGGAAGCTTCCCGAAGACCGAAAGAGAGCCGGAGAGGGGTCAGAGGCTGCCCTCACATGTAGGTGGCGCGGCCCAGGCCCTGGCCGTGCCACCCTGGTGTGAGGAGCTCCTGACTGCCCCCTGACGACGCCCCTTCGCCTATAAGAAGCCTCGAGACGGAAAACCCTAAAGGGGTCGGCGAAATTTCCAGAACAGTTCCGTAGCTCCGCCGCCGCCGACGACGAATTTCGGGGGACAGAAGTCTCTGTTCCGGCACCCTGCTGGGACGGGGAAGTGCCCCCGGAGCCATCTCCATCGGTCTCCATCGCTGTCTCCGCCGTCTCCATCGAGCTCACCACCATCTCCATCAACCTTGCTGTCTCCTATGATGAGGAGGGAGTAGTTCATCCCCGGGGCTAAGGGCTCTACCGGTAGCTATGTGGTTCACCTCTCTCTCATGATGTGATCTTTATGTGATCGTGAGCTTTGTATCATGTTGAACAAGTAGATGTTATTATTCAGATATTATGTGTACTCTAGTGATGTTATTAAAGTAATCTATTCCTCCTGCCATGGTGTAACGGTGATAGTGCGTGCATCATGGTGGTACTTGGTCTAGGCTACGATTGTGATCTCTTATGGATTATGAGAATAATTATTACTATGATAGTATTGAAGTGATCTATTCCTCCTTTCATGGTGTAATGTTGATAGTGTGTGCACCGCGTTAGTACTTGGTCTAAGTTGCAATAATATCTATCTTGAGTTGTGCTTTGATTTGGATAACTCTATGAGTGGTGTTTGTCAAGTACTTGATGAACTTTAAGGAGTGCTTCGTAGCCCTACGCAATGATTAGTGTTATTCAATAGGAGAGTAATTCAGAGTACCATAGTGAAGAGAAGTTGTTTATTTGTTCAATTATGTTATATTTGTTGGGAGTGTGTCCACTAGTGAAAGTATGATCCCTAGGCCTTGTTTCCAAGCATTGCACACCGTTTACTTACTGTTTTGTTACATGTTTGCTCGCAGCGATTTTTATTCCAGATTGCATTTACTGCTTATAATCATCTATACTACTTGTATTTCACTATCTCTTCGCCGAACTAGTGCACCTATACATCTGACAAGTGTATTGGGTGTGTTGGGGACACAAGAGACTTTCTGTATCATAATTGCAGGGTTGCTTGAGAGGGATAGATTTGACCTCTTCCTCCCTGAGTTCAATAAACCTTGGGTGATCCACTTAAGGGAAACTTGTTGCTGCTCTAAAAATCTCTGCACTTGGAGGCCCAACAAGTGTCTACAAGAATAGAAGTGCGTAGACATCAACAATCATCATCCGGTAAAGATGATGTTAGAAGATTGCAGCATGATATGCATAATAGATGCTATGCATCGCTCTAAGCGTATCCTAACCCCCCGATGATTTAGTATTGGTGAGCTATGGTGATTTATTTAGGATGTGTTGCACTTTTAGAGTCAATTACACACACAAGGTTGTTACGGTTTTTAGGTTAACTTGTTATCCTATATAAGTATAAGAATAAAGCGTAACAAGAACAAGATTATTGTTTTTAGGATTTATCATCATTCCTAGCTACAGGAGGATGATGATGAATAGTGAAGACATGAAAGTAACAATTTTAAGTTGCATCGATGATTTGCAATTAATAAGTTGATTGTGAAAAAGCAATGTTGAAGTAAATCATATCAATAAAGTAATACCTAGTTGCTGTTAGCGTTGAAAAAAATCTGAACATGTAAGAGCAATTATTTACCTCAAGACTGAAAGAAATGGTTTGGTGTTTATGTTCATAGTGTTTAAAAAGAATAACTTTTGAAGAACATATTTATAAAGGAGTACATAGTATTGAGACTCCTTTATGTTACTAAAAACCCTAAGATGGCTTATGGGACATGGTTACTTTTTTATGAACACTTTTCTAGGGCTTTAGTCATGTTTTTAAGTAGTTACTAAGTTGATTTAAGAATTTCTTATGAATGGACATCAATTTGAAGAAAACAATGGTTGAACAAATTATTGAAGTTAAGAATACTCCCTACATCCAAGTTAATGCGTATTTAACATTTTTCCTAAAATTTTAGTATTTGGGAAAAATAATTTAAGGTTCAAGAAACAAAATACCTTTAAGTTAAAGTTATTAGTCTTAACATTATTAAGTGTGTTTTCTTTTAGTTGCCACAGTTTCTAAAAAAATTCTAATTATTTATTCTTGAATTTTAATTTAACACATGCTTTGATCATTTAAAACTTGTTTGATGTTCATTGAGGATTTGAATAATTTTAACCAAGTTTCAAAAAAACAAAATTGGCATCTGGCCTAATGGGCTGGCCCATATGGCCTGGTCCGACCCGGTCGGTTTAGGTCCAGTGAGGACCCGACCGGACCATGGACCCCCAGACGCTCTCCCTCTCCTCCTTTCTCACCCCCTCTCGCTCTCGAGCCTAGAGAATGCCGCTGCAATGCCGCCTTCTCCCGGCCGCTCCCAGCCCTCTCTGACGCCGGCGACGTGGTGCTTGGGTCTGCCTTGAAGTGCTCTACAACCTCCCCTGGCTCGATTTGATCTATTTGGCCTCTCTCGACTCCCCGCCTGTGCCTCACGCTCTTGCCTCCTGGTCGCCTATGCCACCACTGCAGACTCCGACGAGCTCCGGCTGTCCCGGTCGCCGCCATTTTGTCCTAGAGGAACGGCCCTCCTTCGATCTACACCACCACACCGCCTGATTCTCCCATCGCCTCCTCTGGTGGCTGCTCTGAATCCTCCCTGTGGCTAGGGTTTTGGTGCTAACATCACCGTGCTCTGGCGCTGCTCCAGAGCTGCTCCGGCTGGCTCCCGGTGGTGGTACAAGCGGTTGATGTTGCTGCTGGTCGCGGCTGGGTGCAGGCCGAGCACCTTCGGCTCCCTGCGCCACCATGCCGTTATTATTCCTTATTCATTTATTTGTAAGAAAAACATTATTCAATATTCTTTCTTGTATTTTAGTATGGTAATGTTTATTATTTATTCTAACTTTAATTCAAATTTATTTGAATTATTTGCATCTTAAATTCATATGTTGAATTCAAATTCTTCCCCCTAAACCAACGATTCAACAAACGTCATGCCGAAATTTATTGCACTCAAGTCGATGACTAAGTCAATTCCCATCGACGCAAGGGAAACCTCGATCACTTTGCTAGCTACAATTGAAAGCGCAAAAATTCTCTGGATTTTCTATGCATGAATGCAATGCACATATCTGTTCCCTCTCTATTTCTTGTCTCAAATCCTAGGATGTTACAAAAGCCGTGAGTACATTTTGGAATTGTACTCGCAAACCATCTAAGGAGAGAGTGTGATGTGCAGTTTGGTGTAACAAGGAGAGGCTCTAGACTAGTTTTCTTTCCTTTGATAAACTCATTTTTCTCGTGTCGATACAGCATGTCTAGAACCATGTTCTACGACATCTCTATATCCTTATTAAAAATATTTATAAAACAATTTTAGTAAAATCTCTAGGAAGGGGGTAACCCTTTCTTTTTATATAAAACCAGGTCAATCGCACATGACCATCTCCAATTATAAAACCCGGTCAATCACACATGACCATCTCAAATTTCCCCGGCAGTACCCTCCAAGTACTCCAAACCTTTCCCGTGCCACGGCAGTACCCTTCGAGTACTCCGTCCGGCACTTTCCTCCATTTTTCCGAAAACCACTTTTTAAAAACCAAAACTGCATTGGGCAATGTAGTGATCTTTCCAACCATCCATGACCGAGGACTCGGCTTATTCAAATAGATTTACACTCTGCAGAGGTTGTACACTTTACCCACAATCATCCGGATACTCATCGTGTGGGCATCTTCCCCGCATAACATCATATGCCACGATAAGCACTCGATCGCAGTTTTTCACCTGCCCACCTTAGCATAAGATCTACCGCCAAGAGGGGTATCCCTCAACACCAAAGTCCAGGTGGCTGTTTGACCCAGGAGTTGCAAATTCCCCAGCCCACTCGACCCTTTGGAATGACACCACCCGCAGTAGTCCTGTATTCACGGTAGCTCATTATTCAATGAGGGCTCTCGGCTTGTACCCCTGCCCCCTGAAAAGGTGACAAAGCGAGCCTGGGTAACCGCTCCTACCTAGGGTGCCACGGAAAAGGTGTCCATGGTCGGACTTCCATTACAATTTGTAGATCCCATACTAAGATGAACAAACTACTCTGCTACGCCCCGTCCCATACCAGGGTAATTGTGGTTGCACGGGTTAATTGTTCTGAACACTACAAAGAAACACCAATGTTTTTCTTATGAAACCAAACGTGCCTCCAACTCCGAGATGTCCCTCCCCACCTAATTTTCAAAATCTCATTGTGGAATCCATCAATGGAATAGCTTCCTATTCCAAGGTTTTTGAAGTCATTTTCAAACATCCCAATTGAGTGTTCCCAACCTAGAGTTTTGCTCCACTACAAGGTTTTCCAAAGACCATGATGCTATCCATCAAGCCACTAACCCAGGGGATAAATAGGTGTCGAGAGGGTGTCATCCATGAGGATGATAACAAATGACTTGTGGAGCCAAGTCGCCAATAATTGCTATCTAGAGGTGATAACAATATAAAATCATGCAATTTCATAAACATTTATAAGACATGCAATAAGTAAAACTTGGACCAGGTATGAATCAAGTTTAGATGGCTTGCCTTGAATAGCTATGTCCCTGGGCTCCTTTCTTAAAAGAAGTAATCAAAGTGTTCCACTTCCTTCTTATGCATTCTTGAGGTATCCCTCTTCCTCTCCGATGGCGTTCAAATCTAGTGTCGCAAAATGAAAGAAAAGCATTCAATCACCACACAAGCATGCAAAGGAGCAAACATTTAACAAGCCATCTCAAACACACAACCAGAGAGGGAGGGTGAAAACATTCTCTCCTATAGGAGTGCAATACAACAATATCAAGCTTCCGATTATTTTCCCTACTTATAAATAGGGTTTTCACACTAGGACTCAACACTAATAGATAAATACTAAATATAAACAAACAAGGGGTACACTCCTCAATTTCAGTTACTAGTGACCTGTAAGACACTAAAATGAGTGACTCTTGCTTCAGAACATGCTATTCCTATTAACAAGCAATTTCAGAAATACACAAAGCCATTTAAGCACTTTGATTAACAAACAAAGCTACAGGAACCTAAAATAGGCAAACAAGGTACCTACAGATATCCCACAACAATACAAACCCAACAAAATTGGATTTGAAATTTTCTGATTAACAGAGAATATACTAAGCATTTTATAGAGAAAATAACTACTGATTCAGAGATAAATCTACCAGAAAATCATACAAGCTCAGAAAAATTCATCCTATGGTTAGTAGCAAGAATTAACATTACATGATCACCCAAAATTGGTTTCACCCAAAAAAATACCTCACATAATAAGTTTTATAATTCCCTAAAGGCAGATCTGGTGGTATTTTTCAAAAACAACGATGCTAAAAATAAAGATTTAAATGCAACCAGGCTGGTGGCATGTGAAAGGTACTACAGAGGGCTTCTCTACAAAATTGGATTCAATCCAATTGGGTCTCTATATCTCAAGATATGGATTTATTAGTGAAAAGGATACATTATGCAAGATTAAATGCCAAAAATAATCTACTTAATATTTTTACATACTAACAGCTCTGCATGTTGGGTAAAAGGTTGCAGTACCCCGGGAAGATTAGATCTAGGCATTTGTATGCATTTTACAATTTTCTAAACATTTAATTCAAAGAGCAGATTAACAGAGATGTCAAAATAGATAAAGATTAACAGGGGGAAAAAAGGCGGCGGGCCACATCTGAGCCGATCCGGTGCCAGCCGGCCCATATGCATCTGCCGCGCGCGGTCGACGCGCCCAAACGCCCGCCCGGTCAGGCCTGCTAGTCAGGGCCTGCGAGCACCGAACCGGTAAGGAGGAAATGCGGTCGTAGGAATAGATGGGGATCGACGGCGTACAGCCATTGTCCTCCTCTCGACGAGTTCCTCCTCTCTGAAACCCTAGCGTGCACAGGACAACCGCAGGGGCTCACCTAGGGGGCTTGGTAGTCGTCGTCGAGGCAATGAAGTGGATGAGGCTGCTTGCCTCGGCCAGGGGAAGGTTCTAGGTCGGTGTCTCGTGCTCTAGGTCGTCAGCTACGCCGAGGTCCAGTGCGCCAAGTGCAAAATGATGATGGCAGTCTCCAGCATCCCTAAGACAAGTAAAGGCATGATGATATGGACCTTGATAAGGGGATCTAGAAGATGCATAGAGGGAGAGGAGAGAGGTACTGTGGTGACGTCAACCTTCACCTATTCAGTTCGACAGCGGAGAAGAAAGCAAGCTCCTAGCAGAACTATGTTAGAAGGGGCTTTGAGGATAGTCTCTGGATGATCTAGAGAGGAGTGGGGAGCGAAATGGTGGGCGGTAGGTGGCTCTGTGCTTGGGATATGGTTTTTTAACTCGCCGGTCTGACGATAGTGCGTTCGGTGTAGGGTGGGGGGTCGTGGTCGCCATTGGTCGAAACGGCGGTGCGGTGTGATGCGGTGTCGTGGACTCTGTCTAGTATAGGCGAAAAGAGCAGGAGGAGCGTGATGTAACGAGCAAGAAAGGTGGGATCGTGTTGGCAACTGCAGGTGTTTGATAGCGATAATGGTCGGTGTCGTACACAAGAGGCCACGTAGTGAGCAGCTTGGGCGTCCTGAAGACGTGCCTTGTTCGTGTATGTGAAGAGGAAAGGGGTTCGGGTGCCGGTCGGCTCGGAACGCGGTGCGCGTCCACGGGCAGCTGGACACCGGTCAAAGCCGACACGACAGGGCGGCGTAGATGTAGGTTTAGCCTTGGTTCTTTATTGCCGTGCAGACATGGGTTGCAGGTGTGCTGGATGGCGCAGGCGCAGGGGCTGGCTCGGTCTGCTCCTTCTTGTCCAAGCCACCTTGGCCACCGGAGGATTGCGAGAGAGAGGGATGGGCAAGTGCCTGGTAGCTCGACCCACTGCTGGGTAGGGTCGGTGTTGCTGAGGTGGAGAGGACTAGGGCCCTGATTGGGGGTCGATTTGGTGAAGGTGGAGTGAGAGGGAGGTGTGTAGCATCCTTGCAAGAGTTTGCATCGGGTGACAAGCAGATCCTCCAAACCATTTGAGACAAATATGCTACTGTAGCTTAGTCAGCATGGTTCAGAGGTGTGAGAGAGGGTGCTGGGCACCATGCCTGTCCTCTTGGTGGGTTTTGAAAAGAATTGAGAAGGGAGAGGTATGTAAGGCTTGATTGAATTTAAATTCAATGAAATTCGAATTTTTAGATGAGAGGTGCAAAGGATGTGGTAGGATTTAGAAATATAAAAAAAATAGAGAAAGAAAAAAGGAAATAGGTTATGCCAAGTGGCATGAGATTTGATCACCAATTAATCCTTTATTTGCAAGGGAAAATGGATCAAATGAAATAGAGAGGGAAGGATTTATTTGGATAGAAGACCTTGAAATTTTTGAAGATATAGCAACTAGGGTTTTGGGATCATAGGCTCCTACACGCATAATAGTATCCTATAGAATCTTTCCCAAATGCATTTGATGAGATAAAATGCAAGAGAAAGCTTGGTTGCCACTCCCATACATTTAAGAAAATAGAATAAGGAGGTAGTGTTATAGAAATTATTTTTGATGAGAAAGGGATGATAATATGCATGATCAACATTCTAAAAAGGCTATTTGTAAAGAGTTTCATTTGGGAGGGAATTCATGGTAGGTGATAAGAAAAGATCCAAGGGTTATCAAGAAATTACTAAGTTTGGAAATCATTTTGACTAGAGCTCAAAACTAACTCATATTCACTAAGGCAAAGTGTCAAAATATCCTGAGAAGGGTATGGATGGTTAGAGGAGGTAAATAAGAATAGAAGTGTGGCATAGGAGAGTCCCTACTGGATTTGTTTCAAAACTTAAAGGTGTGAAGAAAAGGGAATCTGCTGAAGGTCAAATGGTCACTGATTTGATTAGCCTCAGAAATGAGAGTGAAACAATTAGCAGATGAGCTCAATTGACCAAGTGGTAATGGAAGAAATGAAATACCACATGTCAAGGATGAGTTTTAGGAAGGTACATTACCCTGGATAGAATATAAGAGCTTAATACAAGTGTCTAAAAACTAAATCTGTTAACAAGAGTGAAGATCATCTGCACACTAGGTGTTTGATGAAATGCCTTCAAGAGATGATTTTTCTGAAATTGAGTGAAACCCTTTCATGGTTGTATGGAGATGATAATAATAACACCCTTGACGCTTCTCTTGGGCTAGTTTGATTTTCATAACTCTTTTTAGAATGAGCTCCTAATGTCTTATGGTAAAACATTAGAGGTAAATTTAAAATTTAAGGATTTAGTTAGGCCACAGGCCTACCTGTAAATCATAGCTATACTCAAGCAACTTAATTAAAGTCAAGTAAGATCACACCATATCAACTCATCACACAAAACCAAACATTTGCAACCAATCTAGCATTACTAGAACAAGGACAGAACAAGTACTCGATAATGATCATGCCATGGTGAAGTTGAAAAGAGTTTCGAATAAGGGAAGAAAGCTTTTGTAAATACTTTCAAAAACTGTTGGAGACATAACCATCTCCTTTACCAAGTTTTCTCAAAGGTGTTTGAAAACCCTTTATAAATATCAACAAAATATACATTTGCAAAGTAGTGGGACCACACCATTGTGTATCTCCCTATAGTTTTGTAAATACTTAGTTTTGGTAAGATATTTGTTTCAAAGATAAATATTTGCTCCTGCTTTGGGACAAAGAAATGATTTCTGGAGAAGGAGACGTTGCCAAGATAATATTTTTGGAAAAATAGCTAGAAGCATAAATAATGGCACGATCACAAGGGCATAAGGATTGGGTTGGTTCACAATCTTGATCAACAAGCAACTCAAATAGACATACTTAATACAACATCCAAGACAAACAGGCAAACCACACTTCTAGAGGTCAACACAAAAAGTTTTTTTTTGTTGGCCCTCATTTTTGGCTTTCTAAACACTACTTAAACTTGGTTACAAACGTTGGGGTGTTACAAATGAGATGAAACCAATTTTGTTGGAAAGATAACAACAAGGAGAACCTCACAAGGGAGAATTTACTATGAATTTAGAGGTAATAAGTGTCTTTATATGAGGAACCGGTAAATTCTCCAAACACCAAAAACGCAATAAGAGTTCCATACGAAATCCCTTTTTGATGAGCTAGAGCTTGTCATGGAAATAACCACAAGCTCTAGAATCTCACAGGGATAAAATCCAAATAAGAACCACGAAAGATAATGCCAAGTATGCAAAGGTTTGAGCTCTCTCCGAACGATACGAATAAGTTACTCACTCGAGAGCCCCTCTTGATAGTACGGCTATCGATCCTAAACCCGGTCTCCCACACTATGAGACCAGTAAGAAAGAAACCCTATCAAGAACATACCTTTGCCTTGTGCATTCCACTTGAGCTAGATGGTGACGATCTTGATCTTCTCAAGTTGGACTACCTTTCTTGATTGCGCTTGCTCGGTGAAGTCTTGCGGATTGCTCCCCCATACTTCACTATGGGAGAGACACTAGAGAAATATCTTCACATGTCCATTACCACCAAATGGACACCGAGCTTCAAGCAAATGATATCTTCTAGAAGCCTATCTTGATCTTGCGCTTCGACTTGATCAACATTGCACTTCATCTTCTTCTTTCATAATGATGATGTCTTGAGAATGCACATGAGAGTTCACTCCATCTTATTCCTCAAGACACACTCTATATAGGCTCAACTCCCTTATGACCAATCTTCAGATCACTCCTTGAATAACACCTTGATCATCACATAATCTTCTTTAAATTCAACTTCTTACAACCTTGAACCCAACAAATGGCTCAAGCGTTGTCTACGGACAAGTCCTACAAATATAACTCAATGCAAACATTAGTCCATATGGATTCTCATTAATTACCAAAACCACACATGGGGGCATATGCTCTTTCAAAGACGATCCAAGAACAACACATAGCATATGAAGCAATAAAAATATAGTGTCTTGAAAGATGACCTGATATTTTTGTTGATGGAGAAGGGGGTGCCTTGGGCATCCCCAAGCTTTGACGCTTGTACTTCTTGGATGTTTCTTGGGGTGAAATGGGTATCCCCAAGCTTGAGCTTTTATCCATCCTTCATCTCGTCACATCATTCTCCTTTCCCTACACTTGAAAACTTCCTTCATATAAAACTTCACACAATTCTCATTAGCAACATTAGTGTATGCAAGATAGTAGATCCACTTTTGGTTCAGTTTCAACTCAAGTAAAACATCCATTAAAACATTACCTACTGTATCAACTTCTTTTAAAAGCTCTTCCGATCAAAAGAACTCAAAAATAAAGAGATTAAGAGGCAAATATAAATAGTGGCAGAAATCTGTCAAAATAGAACAGCAGGTAAAGATCGATTTTTTCAAAAATCTTCTGTTGCTCAAATCGAAAAGTGCAAAACTAAAGAAAGTTAGATAATAGCCTGGGTCATGCGCACAAAAAATTTCAGATCAAAATATTCTGAGATTTATCACGATTTTTTACAGTGAAGCACAGAAATCTATTTCTGGACAGCAACTCCCCAAATCTTACTTCCTCTCCATTAGAGGCTACTCTTGGCACAAAAACCAAATAAAAAGGATAAGGAGAGGTTGTTACAGAGGTAACAACTTCCAAGACTCAAAGAAATAAAAAATAAACTGAAAGCAAAAATATAATGGGTTGTCTCCCAAAAGCTCTTTCTTTATAGCCATTAAGATAGGCATAGTGATTTCAAAAGATGCTCACATAAGAAATAAGAGTTGAAGCAAAAGAGAGCATCAAAAGGCAAATACGAAACACTTTTAAGTCTAACCCGCTTCCTATGCAAAGGAATTTTGTAAGAAAACAAATTATTGAAGCAAGAGGCTACTAGCATAGGAAGGCAAAACAAGTGCAACATCAAAACTTTCAACATAAAGAGAGGAGACTTAATATTATTGAGATGCATAAGACCATGTTTCCCTCTCTCATAATAACTTTCAGTAGCATCATGAATACAATTAACAATATAACTATCACATAAAACATTCTTATCATGAGCCACATGCATAAAATAATTATTACTCTCCATATAAGCATAGTCATTCTTATTAATCGTAGTGGGAGAAAATTCAACAAAATAGCTATCATTATTATTCTCATCACCATAGTCATCAAATATAGGCGGCATATTGTAATCATAATTAATTTTCTCCTCAATAGTAGGTGGACTGAAAATATCATATTCATCATTGTAATCATCACATATTGGAGATATAGTATCATCATAAGCAATAGAATAGTTATCTTCCAAAGTGTGTTCATTTGTAAACATATCATCATTGGAAGGAACATGGATAGTACTAATAGTACAACAATTATTAACATCATCATTTTCAGAATTGGTACCCAAGAGATTTTCAATATCAAAAGTAGCGTGCTTTTTCCCAATTATGATCACTACTATAGGTAACAGGCATAGGATCATCATTGAGTTCAGACTCATCAGCAAAAACTATAATAGGAGCAACATGCTTAGGGGAAGATATTGTTTCCTTTCTCCTTTTACTCCTCCTCTTCTTCTCCTTCTTCCCATCTTTAAGAGGGAGAGGCTTGAAAGGAAGCTTCTCCACATACCCTAGTTTATTGTCAGAAACAATAGAAAAAACTTTGGAGGATTCCTCCTTTTCATTAATAAGAACAAAACACATATTACTCCTATCATATTTTGGTAAAGTCTCATCTTTTATAATATTTTGTATGTAAGTATTCGCATGGCAATTATCAACACAATAAAGATGACATCCATGCAGGACGCTATTCATATTAAAAACACTTATATCTACCAAAGAAGTTTTTCTTGATAACTCTTCACACCCCAAAAATAAAGTAAGTTCATCATGCTGATAGGAGTGATCATGTCATCACAATACAAACTTGCATTACTCATTGGATTTGAAAGGCTATTATCATAGTCTGAGCATTGAAAATTGAAATGACCCACTTTATAGCAAAGTTCACAAATAAAAGGATAGAGGGCACAAACTTTTTCACCAAGATCATTTAGAGCCCTGTCCCACATTCTAGTTTTCTCATTCATGTGGTGGATACAATATTCTTCTTTTATTTGATTCTTTTCACAAGGTCTAAGTGCTCCACAAAAATTAACATGCTTATAAGAAATAGTACTTTCAGAAGTTTGAGCATATTTATTGCAATCATTAATACTAATTTCACTTTCCATGCAAGTGTCTTTAAAAGGTTCATGATACACGTCCCAATTTTCTTTAGGAACATTAATATGAGAAGCAAAGGTTCTACAACAATCAACAATAATTTGAGGATCAAGACCATATTTAGCATTAAGCTCTTGAAAATCAGCAGTTTCAGCGAAAGACTTAATGCAATCATACTCATAATTTATACATGATTCTTTACCTTTGTCGTTATCCCAATCTTTGGTATTGCTTTGAATTTCTTCAAGAAGATCCCACTTAGCTTCAACCTCCTTGCTTGTGAAAGACCCCTCTAAACAGGCATCTAGATAGTCCTTATAATGTCTTGAAAGCCTTGCATAAAAATTATTAATAACAATATTACTGGGGGCTCATGCATGGGACATTTGAGCATTAGTGACTTCAATCTCCCCCATGCTTGGGCAATACTTTCTCCATCATGAGGATGAAAACTATAAATATAATTCCTATCTTTATGAATCTCACTAGGAGGATAGAATTTAGAATAAAAGAGAGGTACAATTTCCTCCCAGCCAATATATTGGCCATTCTTCAGCGTCTTATACCATTCCGCAGCTCTACCCTTCAGTGATAAAGAGAGTAGCTTCCTCTTAACTTGATCCATTGAAATACCTGCACACTTGAACAAATCGCATAATTCATGTATAAAGAGTAAATGATCACCAGGATAGACAGTTCCATCTCCAAAATAGCAGTTATTCAAAACAAGTTTAACAATTTTCATAGGTATTTTAAAAGGGATACTTTCCAGTATGTGGATCACAAGCATCATTAGAATAATCACATATGGGAGATAAAGTATCATCAGAGCAAATTTTCTCCCCTAAAGCTGGGGGACTAGAAAGATCATAAAAACTAGCTTTCCCAAGCTTAGACTTTTCCATAGCATTAGCAATAATGGTGTTATAAGAATTCATACTAATAGCATTGCTATTAGCATGCAAATAAAGTTCCATAGGTTTTTAAATTTTCTCTTCAAACACTTCATGTCCTAACTCAGGAAAAATACTATAAAGCTCTCTAATTTTGTTGTTGTTTTCCATTAAGCCTAACTAGTGAAAATAAAAACAAGAAACAAAAATATATAATTGCAGAATCTAAAGGAAATAAATTCAAGCACTCACACACCAACAACAGTATTAGAAGATAGCTTAGTAGCCAGAGAATGTGAGTACCTTTTACCTTACCTCCCCGGAAACGGCGCCAGAAAGGAGCTTGATGTCTACGCACGCTTCTATTCTTGTAGACAGTGTTGGGCCTCCAAGTGCGGAGGTTTGTAGAACAGCAGCAAGTTACCCTTAATTGAATCACCCAAGGTTTATCAAACTCAGGGAGGAAGAGGTCAAAGATATCCCTCTCAAGCAACCCTACAATTAAGATACAAGAAGTCTCTTGTGTCCCCAACACACCCAATACACTTGTCAGGTGTATAGGTGCACTAGTTCGGCGAAGAGATAGTGAAATACAAGTAATATGGATGATTATAAGTGGTAATTGCAATTTAAAATAAAAATGGCTGGAAGCAAACATCTGCAGAACTGGTTGTAAACGGTGTTTCAATGCTTAGAAACAAGGCCTAGATCATACTTTCACTAGTGGACACTATCAACAATGATAACATAATTGAACACATAAATATCTTTCTTCACTATGCTACACTGAACTATACTCTGGTTGGATAACGAATACCAATTCACGGTGTAGGGCTATAAAAGCACTCCTTAAAGTTCGCATTCCCCAATCTAGATAGCCCCACACTATCACCTTGAGCGCACTAGATGGTTCCAGAAAAACACCACAATTTCATAGAGACATCCAACTCAAATTTTAACTCATGATAAGTATTACTGTAATCTTTATCCTAAGATCCACACACGATGCGCACACTGTCAACTTCACACCGTGGGACAAGGTGTCTCCGGAGATTACATTAATAAAAGCACTTGAGTATTATAATAGATGAAGAGTAACATCTACTTATTCAACTAGATACAAAGCTCATGATCACATAAAGATTACACCATGGAAGAGAGAGATGAACCACATAGCTACCGGTAGAGCCCTCGGCCTCGGGGGAGAACTACTCCCTCCTCATCATGGGAGACAGCAACAGTGATGAAGATGGCGGTGGAGTCAATGGATATGGCTCCGGGGGCAATTCCCTGTCCTGGCAGGGTGTCGGAACAGAGACTTCTGTCCCCCGAAATTGGTCCTCGATGGCGGCAGCGCTATGGAACTTTTCGTGGATGGATGCCGATTGATTTAGGGTTTTCACGTCGGAGGGAATATATTGGCGGAAGGGCGATGTCAGAGGGCGCGAGAGGGGCCCACACCACACGGTGGCGTGGCCAGGGGTGGGCCCACGCCACCCTATGGTGTGGCCGGCTCCTGGCTCTTCTTTGTCTCCCCTTTGGACTCCGTCTTCGTGCCAGATAAATAGGAACTTCGGCTTTTTTCGTCCAATTCCGAGAATATTTCCTGTACAACTTTTCTGAAATATGAAAACAGCAGAAAACAGGAACTGGCACTATGGCATTTTGTTAATTGGTTAGTTCCAGAAAATGCATAAAAATGCCACGAAGTGTAAGCAAAACACAAGGCAATTGGTGTAAAACAAGAATGGAGCATCAAAAATTATAGATACGTTCTCAACGTATCACACGCCAGCGGCGATGGCTCTTCTTCCCCATGTCTTAGAGGGCGGGTCGGGGTCCTCCCCTCCCTGGTTGGCGGTGCACATCGGGCAGCCTTGGTCCGGCGCGGTCGGATGACGCTAGCGGCAGTGTCGTCCTTCAGTGACGAGGCTCGACTGTAGGAGTTTCCGGTGGCGGCTCGTCCCTGGTCTAGGCGCCACGGCCCCAGATGGGCTTGAGCAGGCCCAGATGGGTTCGAACAGGCTGGGATCTGCAGCGGCATGGGTATCCTGGAAGTGAAGGCGACGACTTGGCGGGATCCCGGGACGATGGATCTGCGGCCAGCCTATTGCAGCACGCCGCCCGTAGCTTCACGGGCCCATCTCGGCTCGGCCGGGCCTGACGGGGCCTGGTCTGCTCCCGTTGCTGTGTCATGTCAGTGACTGCCTCTCGGCGGTGGAGATGGGTTCCTCCCACGTGGCTGCGAGGCTACTGTTCCTAGTCCTGACGGTGTCATGTATCTCCGTTGCTCAGGTCGAGGCCAGTGACTGATGATGGTGAATTCAAGACCGTGGTGGCGCATGCTAGTGGGTGGCGATGCTAGGTGGTGGGTGGCGATGCTAGGTGGTGGTGCTCTGTTGTGCCAAAGTTTTTTTGCGATGGGGGCAGGAGAAATCTCTGCCAGTTTGTCTGGCCCTGACGCGGTGTCGCCTTCGAGTGACACCATTCCTTCTTGGAGGGTGTTGTGGGAATCCCCTGTACACTGTCCTCTACATACCGGGGGAAACCCTAGGACCGATTTGGTCCGGGTAGCAGCACCGTTTCGATGATGACGTTCCCCTTCTTGAAGGTGCTGCTTGGTATGGGGCGCTTCGGAATGCTTAGAGCGTGGTGGAAAAGACGGAGGGTGCAGCGGTTGCGGATCATCATCATTTCGTCACTTTGCCTTTGCTGTCATTTCTTTTTCTTGGGCAAGTTTTTGCTGTTGCCCCAGCATTCTTTTGGTTTTGAACTGTTGTATTGGTGTTGTATCGGTGTGGTTGTTATATTAATATAGCGGAGCGAAAGCCTATTTCAAGGAAGGGACATGGATACACTAGCCGTGAACGCGACAGGATTCACACTAATGCTACACGTTCCTACGAAACCTACTAAGTCAGCTACGTCAGAAAAGAAACAAAAGTCAGCAAAGGTGCGAATGCATAACACACTGACTACGGAGGAGCCGACGGTAACCTTTGGCGCGCTAGCTCTTGTCTATGTGAAAAATAAAGTCTGTGGCATGGTTGTTGAAATTGATGTGCACAGTTCAGACTCAAACTTTGCCTCTATTGATGCTTATATTATTTGTGTTTCTGGCTGCGACCTTCGCTTTGACACCAAAATTGTACCTTAAAAGCAAAAGAATATTTATGAGGAACCCAAAAAATAGTAGAAGCAGCTTGGAAAACTATCAATGAGGGAAACACTATACCTTGGGCTGGCACTGCGAGTGGTACATGCCTTACTCAAACAGCGGAATGCATCGCCATCGTCAACAGCTTCACAGCTTCAATAATAATATAATGAAACCACCAATTCTGAAATTTCTGATTGGTCGCAATGGCATGTATCTTCATCCTGCACCTGAACATCCTGTTCTGCAATTTGAATGGCACACCTAGTAAAGAGCCAACTCAAAAGAAATAGGCCACAGAACTGTTTTTGATGCCCAATGAAGCAAACCATCTACCTTTCTCCGCAAGTCGCTCAACCGTGTAATCAAGGCCGATAATTCTTTCAAGAAACATCAAGATAGCACGAACATCCATAATAATGTAAATCGCAGACATGCCTAGAACCGAGAAGCCAAATGATAACCTGTTCTGAAAAGCAGAAATCTCAGGATTGACATAGTTAACACAGATCCTCGAACCATAGCTAGGAGTCATAAAAAGCATAGCTGCACATCACAAACAAAGAATCACATACACTGATGTAAAGCTAAAATGCCACCGCAGAACATGCACCCATGGCTAACAGTATTAGAGGCTCCCTCTAACTCCTACGGATAAGCTCACCTGCATCAACCTGCCTAGCAAGATCTCCCCACAGAATGATGATAGCGTATATAGCTCAGAAAGAAAACACCAAGGGAGTAAGCAAACAGAGGCCACTGTAAAGAACTGCATTTTTTTAAAACAGGAGTCATCATTACGGCTAAATAAGGTTCATGACTCTATGGACATAGATATACCCACACAGCAAAACTAAATCTATAGCCGTTCTATCACCCATAAAATTCTCCCAAAGACAATCAAAGATAGTTGCTCAGCACATAACATCTATGAACATTATGCGCTACGCTAACATGAGTATTAGGCTGCTCAAGCCAATGTGAGCAACAAGGCCCATGTAATCGTACAAATGAACACCAAGAGAAATACCAATTAGAAGCCTACATGTAGCAACACAGCTACAAAACCATGCTGAATTCCGTATTTTGCAAATACATGACATCAAAGAAGAAAAAGCATACATATAAATTGGCCCAAAATTTTAGTAGAGGAGAAACGCAATACAAATCACAACAATAACAACAAAATACCACTACGAGAACCACCACGACTCCCCCGAGCACGACCACTAGACTCCGTCTGCAAAGAATCCGCCCCAAAATCTACAAAACCGCAACAAATCCGGCCCCAAATCATCAACCCAATCCTCTAAGCTACCGTCGCAGAACCGATCCACCCAGATCAAGCACACACATAGGCGCACACTGCACCATCACCGATGGCCGGCAAGCCGCAAGCCGCCAAAACGGAAAGTAAAACAATACAACAAGATAGTAGGAATGCACAGGGCCAAGGAAGAACGGCGAAAAACGGCACCCGCCGGCAACACAACAAGACACGAGCTCGGCTCCTCCGGCAAAGAAGATAACCTCCTGCACAGATGAAGAAACCCTAGTCTCCCCAGTCGCACGACGACCCGAATCTCAGATAAATCCCCGCGGCCATCTCCGCGACCTCCACTTTGCACCTATCTGCTCTACATTATCTGATAGGAAGAAGTTAAGATTGCTTGGAGATGGACCTAAAAAATACTGTAATTTATGCTGGCAAGTTTTCATGTATTTACAACGCATGTCTCTTAGAGTATGACACGTGTTTAAAATCACATCTCTCTTTTAAAGGGTTTTTGTACAAGTATTATCCAACGATGTAAGCGTGCGCATTGCTTTAGCCATCTTCAATATCTCGACTTCTCACACCATCATCGTACATTTATGATTTGATTAAAATAATATATTTTACAAAGTTAGTTTTTCTAATAATAGTATATAACATAGAATAAGTATCATAACAATGAGTGTCTGTTTGGATGTATAAATTGGAGCTTGGAATTGCCCATTTAGAATTTAGAGGTCGAAATTCCGCTATTTGAATGGCCATGAAATTCGAGTTTGGAAACTGACCAAAATTCCGAGCCAAATCTTCCATGTGTTATTCTGGCCTCGCACATTTTCGAGCTGCCCTGCTCCGAATTGGTTGAAATCTCCCCGAGTGTACTTCGACATCTCATTGTTAGAACCGAGCTCAACATGGCCGAACGCCCGGACAACCCAGAGAAAGCTAACGCCTGCTTGAATATTTCAAAATGTTTTCAAATCTTCAAAAAAATTAAAAACTTAAAAAAAAACCAAAAACTTTAAAAACTTCAAAAAAACAAAAAAAAATTAAAAACTTCAAAAAAATGTACAAAAAAATCAAATAAAAATCCAAAATTGAAATTACTAAAAGAACTAAAAAAATTATAAAAATAATTTTTCCCAAAAAATCATGAAATTTGAAAATAGAACAAATATAAAAGTTTAATAAAATTTAAATAAAAACAAAAAATTTGAAGCTCACCTTAACCCTAGATCAAAAATTCAATTCCATGTTTTGTACATTCAAACAGGATTTGGAATTAGGTGTTATTCTTTGATTCCAACAAGAATTTCCATGCACATCCAAACAACAAAATTGGAAATGGAGGTCAATTCATTTCCATCTCAGATTTGGAATTTTCAGTGCAATTCATTTCCAAGAAAAAATTCCTACATCCAAATGGACCTGAGCGAAATACATATTTAGGAATGTCAGAATATCTCTCGTCCATTAGTACAAAATACAGTCACTGAGACAGAAGTGACCTAAATAACGATCTTACAAGACACAAAACTTTAACAAACCCTAATCATAAATTAATGTCCACCAACCACGCAATAAATTAGTACAATGCATAGCTAACAGGTATATGGAAATTTTAGTAATCGCCATGTTCAGTTTGCTCGGCTACATCCTTTTCTCAGCTTTCCCTGGCATACCCCTTTATGGCATGCGACAACTCTCTTCTCAGACCCACTGGTACTCCTGTCCATCAGCGGAACTACCAATACCAGCCCTTAATAATACCTGACATGGACAACATTCATGTCAAACACATTTTCCTTGGATTTTTGGGCATAACAACGGACATCTATTATCATCAATCCTTCTTGGAGTTAAAATTAATGTCAATTAGCTTTAGATGTTGCATCTAACAAATATGCATTAGCATAGGGTATTGATTCACTTTGCACGTTTGCGAGTTTCATCAAGCATCCCCCCAAGTTGAGGGTCATACCTGTTTTCGATGATAGTATGCTAAGTAGAGATTTATAATATATTTTGAAGATGATAGGAATTTATGAATGGTTTATTTAAATTTTGCTGGTGCTGGTGTCTGAAAATTTACCTATGCTTTTCTTCACTGGAATCCATTTCCTCATCAGAGCCCTCATGACTTAAAAGACTTTCTTCCTTCCAACTGTCTCCATGCCATCTTCCATATATAGCTCTGCTGAATCAATAGCTCTAAGTTCCTTTCCATCCTATAAAAATACACACAAAAATCACTGAGTTCACAAGTACTAATAACAATAACTAGTACTACAAGCTAAAAAGAAGTCATATCGCACAAGTAAGATAACTTGAGAAATCGTAACTCAACCAAATTTACTTTAAAAAGTACTGTGTTGGACTACTAATGATAATAACGGCTAAACGACGAAGAAAATAACTATGGAAGCTGGAATCTTACAGGTGCAAAGCAAAGGTAGGGAGATAGGACTACTATAGGAGCAGGTATGTTGCATTTTCTAATGTGCAGCTCAAAGATAGGCAGATAAGACTACGGAAACAGAAGGATACCTTGATATCACGAACAGAAAATATATCAGCATTGCAATAACTATCTTCTGTAGCATCGATTTGCTTTCCTGTTGTCTCGCGTGCTGTATCCTGGAATGAAGACTTGTATATTAGCTGATGATTCAAATTAATCCCATTACATGAATATAGCAAATAGCCCTTGTAGATTTGGTAATGGAAATGCATTTGCACGACAGCTTACTTGACACTTATCTCTCCTTGTCTTTCTATCAATGATGCTTGTCAATTCTTCCTTTTTGTCTAAAAGTTGGTCATCTTTGACCATGGCATCCATCGCGGTAACATCAGCCTTTGGTGTCACTTGTGAACATGAAGACAGTACTTTCCTTATGCGCTTACGCCATCTATCATTTATAAATCAGTTTCATATGAGGATGATAGGGCCAATTTCTGCACAAGCCTAACTCAATAGACATGTTTGGATAGCTATTATGTTGCAGTAAGTTACAAGATAAGAAAGACAACAGGAGACAGATACTTACTTCAATACATGACTTAGGCTATTTTTATCCAGCACATATAAATTCATACATAAGTGTATTATCTGATAGACAAAAAGGAATACAAGCAGCCAGTGTAATAAAAAAGAATAAAAACTGAGATAGAAGAAAAGCTAGGCAGGCATTACTCCACCACCTCAATTGTAGTGAGCTCATGATTCTTGATAGGCAGAGATGCTGGATCATCAAATGAAATTTCCATAAAAGAACCAGCTAACTCCAGTGACATCTCGGCTTCAGACCATACAAACTCTGAAGCCGGATAAGGCATCCAGTATGGTATGCTTCCATGCCTACAAATCCTACAGAGACAAAACCAGCTTTTAGTTCTTGCTGACTACTCTAAGGGATACTGGGCATGAATTTACGATACTCAAATTTGAAATGCTAAACTGCATATTTCATTTTAAAAGTAAGATTCCCAACTAAGTTCCCCTCTTCACTCTCCCTGGTAGGATCAACCTTTACAAAGAATCACAGGAAATAGCAATCACATAGCAACTAGAGCTACCAAGAAAAAGAATGAAAAGACAGGCAAAGTCTAGCGAATATCTGATGCAAGAAGGAATATGTACCCTCTTGATTCTGTCTCCATAAGATTACGTACTTCATCCCTAGGCTGTAGACCATTAAAAAAGAAGTGAAGTTAATGCTAATGCATAGGAAAAAGGAAGAGAAACAGAGGAGGTAACTGCGGCAAATGTTTCAACGAACCTTGTTCTCCATGCTGACAGTGAACAAGTGGTTTAGATCAAAAAGTTCTGGTTGAATCTTTGTAGGGGCTTTATATTCCAGACAGACGAAATAAATTTCACCAGATGCAGTCCGACTTGCTATAGGTTTAGTCACCTGAACCTTCTCAAATAGCTGCACGTGGGTACATGTGATGCATTAATGAACTACTATGAAATAGCATAACAAACACTTAGAAAAAACATTGATCAAAACAGACCTGTTTGAGACAGAACATGATAGCAGCATTCAAATCTTGAGATCCGATGAACTGTTGAAGAGAGAAAAAGATACTACTTTGAGATGTGCACTTCACATAGGTGAACAAAAGTATCAAGACTATTTGCAGTCAATGAATACATCACATAGCGGAATGAAGAAGTGAAGGAGATAAGACATGAGTTCCCCTTCCCCTGTCCTTAGCTACTTTTGTGATGGAAGGATCGAAACAAAAGCGCCCTCAATACCTTGGTAACGAAGGTGCCTTTGGGAGCGAGGAACATGGTGGCTAGGCGTAGGGCGTCGATGACGAGCGCTGACTGCCTGTCGGCCTCCTGCGCCCCATCGCGCTTTCTCTTTTTATTTTTTTGTCCAACACCGTCGTGGAGAACGACGTCGAAGGCGGTGACGCCCTTGGAGTCCATGAGCCCCCGCACGGCTGCGCTGCACCTGGCGGTGGCGGTGATGTCCTCCTTGAGGAGGCGCGCGCCGCGGATGGGCCAGATGGGCTTGAGGTCGACGCCGACGACGAGGGCCCCTGCGGTAGCGCTGCTCACGGCCACCTGGACCCACCCTCCCGGCGCGGCCCCAAGGTCGAGCACGGCGCGCGCCGTCGGGAGGAAGCTGTAGAGCCTGTCGAGGTGGAGCAGCTTGATGGCCGCGCGACTCCGGAAACCTTGCTCCTTGGCGAGGCGGCCGAGCCTGTCCTGCCGAAGCTTACCCGTCGCCTTAGACATGGCTGCGCCGCCGCCGCTGCTAGCTAGGGTTTTGTCACTCAACTCCGATCCAGCGAAAGAAAGGGATTCGGTAGAAGAGGAATTGGGGCTAGGGATTCAGACGGAGGCAGAAAGGGGATCAAAGCCCTGACCTCCCGGTTGGAACACGGTCACGTATATCTACTTAATACTGTTTTTGCTTTCGAGTATAAAATTTTTATTTAAATGTTTGCCTATGTTTTAGTTATCTGAGAAATTCTTATTTTTTAGTTACTTTAAAAAAGTGCAACGTTAGTTTTTAAAAAAGTAGTTGCACTTTCTGACAGAGTTAGAAAATATTGCAATTTTTTATAAGAAAAGTGCAACTGATGCATTTTTTTTTTTTTGAAACGGAGGCAAAAGCTTTGCCTCAATCTATTAATTAAGAAGAAGAGAATTACCCAGTTAATTAACGGAAAACCGGGCGAAAACCGTTACAACAAAACCACACGAGAACAACACCGAAAACATGCATGTTTTTTAGAGTGACAAAGAAATAAGAATTTCTCAGACGTCTGTTACTTAGCAAATCTATTTATTTAAAACAAAACTAAAGAATAGTTGTACTATCTTTGAGAGAAGAGATTTGGTGTACATGGGCTCCAGTGCTCCCTTCACTTTTAGAATTTTGAAAATTTCAAAATCTCACATTTATATGTCTCCAAAAATTATGGCGTTAAATATATAGGTAGATATTTACAGAAGGAGTGTATGCAACAAAAGTCTCGTTAAAAATACATTGTAGTTTGGGAAATATAAAAAGACAAGAAAATTATAGAACAAAGCACCACCTAAACTCGGTCGGCAGATTAGTGTGTAGTCTGACGCAATGAGTCTCATGTGCTAGAACTACTGCAGTTGGGACCTCACGCGATACTCAGAGATCTTTACTGTTTCGTGAGACGTTTTAATCGAGCATATTCTGGTCTAAGACAAAGATGTAGGATAAAAAATTTAGGAAACTTCATGTGGTCACTAGGCTACTCTAGTTTGCCGAGGGTCAAAGTGGTGGCTTTATGCTTTTTTGGAATAAAATTTTCTCAATTTCTCTTTATGGAATTAGCTCTCACGTTATTGATGTGGCTCTTACTATAGTGTCGTGGCATGGTACCTTTGTTGAGTACAGAAGATTTTGCCTCTTTGCCTCATGACAGATTCCATCCATATACGACCAGGTCTTCATATAATTTGGCAACAACTGGAACTTTCTTTCCAAAGCAGGGTACAACAGGGGATAATCACGCACATCTGGTAAAACTGGGAGAAGTAGCTTTCCTGATTCGTCAGGGTAATCACGCACATCTGGTAAAACTGGGAGAAGTACCTTTCCTGATTCATCGGGGTAATCACACACATCTAGTGACATACGGAGTTGCTATTGTTGTCGAGTTCCAAAGTGGTGATCATCTGGCCCACATCCTGGAGCGCCAAACCTGACAACTACTCATCCTCAGAGTCATAGGAGACACCGTCATAAAGATTGGCAAAATCCCCTTCGTCTGCGATGGAGTCGAAATTGCTGACGGAGTCGAAGTCAATGTTGTTCATAGACCCATCATCTTGAAGTGGCAGATCCGGTGCACCCTCGATTTTGTGGTCATTCAAGATCTCGTCGAATAGGTTGGCAAAATCCCCTCCTCTTTCCGCAGGTTTGCTGTTGATGTTGAACGGCGAGTTTACCTCGCTGGAGGAGGCGACAAAAGACGTCAATGTTGTCGTTGATGCGGATTTTCTTACCAACGGAGCCGAATAGTTTGGATATGAGAGGAGAAAAGAGCCTTGGGACCCGACGCGAAAGTTGAAGCCTCCAATCGCCAGATCTATCCCCCGGTCGAAGGCCAGAAGAAAGGTAGGTAGGTGTCGAAGATAGTCGATGGTACCGAAACAGATCTGGCCACCATTGATTGTCGAGTTGCTTCTTGGTGAAGATGAAAGGACCGTCGAACTCACGATTCCTACTCCCAAGATCCCCACGGTCGGCGCCAATTGGCGACGGTTGCCTTCGCAATGTCCATGGATGATGGACTTAGGATTTCAGTGAAAGAGGTGCGTTGGATGAACCCGTCGATTTATCAGAGAAACAAGGCGATCTGATAAGGGTGAAACAAAGCTAGGGATACAAACAGTTTCGATGATCTGTCTGCTGGCTCTTCCTAGCCTTTTATGAGAGGCTAGTTCTCAGAGTCCGGGTCGGATTGTTAACATATTCCTCAACTAGGTCGGTTACAATTCCCTTATATGGGCTTTTCCTTATATAAACTAATCTTTGGATGCCTCATGGGCTTTAATCTTCATGGGCTTCTTCCGAATATGGACCAAGGGTACCAACGCCATGGGCCCTGGTAGGCGTACCCATGTAAGGGAGTCTAATTCTGACTAGTACACAGAGACATAAAATTGGAATGATATATGGTATATCCAGGATCCAAATAAATGAAGATTGTCCGTTGGCGTACAAGCCATGAGCGCATACCCATTGGTTACCAGTTGTAGCACCATCATATCCGTGTTGATGATCGATGTGAGCTATGTGGATAGATGGAACGTGTGGGAGCATCTCTTTATACTCTACCCCTTTGCAAGGTCTGTGTGGAGCATGTTGAAATAACACTTCCCTCATTGGCTATGCAGGAAAGATCTTTTCAATGCCAAGTTGTGGATCTTTGATCTTCTTTGAAGAGAGTAAAACAAGTGCCACGGATTTTTCTATCACCTGTTGACACATATGGAAGGCTCACAATGATGCCAAAAATAATAAGAGGCTCCTACATCATTTGAGGGTGTTGTTGTGGGTACAACCCGTCAAGTACCTGCTGATGCCATATAGGGGGCGGCCCAGCAAGGGAGCCCATGCAAATGGTGTTGCCAACATGAAATCCCACAAAGGAACAAGCCCAAGAATATCAGAAAACTTGGCGTACAAGGCTAGTCTTTGATTAGGTCTTTGCCTACTTTGTAACCTCCCCAAATACGGTACAGGGACACAACCTCCTATATAAAGGCCAGGAGGGGCAGACGGGAAGGCTCTCTTGCAACCTTGATACGATTAGCCCTAGGCTAGATTGCATCTACATTACCCTATCCATCAAGCTGCCTTGTAATCTCATCATCAATCAAGATCAGACAAAGCAGGAGTAGGTTTTTACCTCTTACGGAGGGCCAAACCTAAGTAAGTCGTGTCTTCTTCTGTGTTTTTAGCCAACAATTTCACCAACTTGTTCTTTCCCCTAAACCCTAGTCCTTCATCTATGGACATTGCCGTGATGACCCCACATTAAGTGGAGACAAAGGTGAAAAAATATTTGACATGATCTTGACTCACTCTTTCAAATACAAGAATAAAAACATGTTCAATTCTATTGCTCTCATTGTTCCTCATGTGAATGTGAATGTTGTTGTGTCGTTATTTCAAGCCTACACCCTGAAGTGATGGGGTGGTTGATGGCTTGTAAGTAACAGCCCGTTGGGAACCCCAAGAGGAAGGTATGATGAGGACAGCAGCAAGTCTTCCCTCGGTTGTGAAACCAAGGTTTATCGAACCAGTAGGAGAAAGCCAAACTTCAGAAGGTGATACTTGCTAGCTTCGCGACACTCCGGACAATGGCGCTAGAAATATTGTTGGTGCGTCTTCACCTAGCAGCAACGTGAAACCTCCACACAACATAACCAATAACTTTGCTCCCAACTTACGATGAGGTTGTCAATCTCACCGGTTTGCTGTGAAGAAAGGATTGAGCGTATTGAGTGGTAAAAGGGTAATAGTATGCAAGTAAAAGTAAACAGTGCAAGTAAAAGCAAAACGGTATAGCAATGTAAAGAAAATTGGACTGGGGTCCATAGTTCACTAGTGGTGTCTCTCCATAAGATAAATAACAACATGCTGGGTTAACAAATTACAGTTGGCCAATTGATAGAATAAAGATAACGTACATATGTCATGAGGATCACTATGAGATTCACTCTAGGCAATACGACAAAATACATAAACTGTATTCCAACTGCATCTATGACTAATAATCCACTCGCGGGGAGTCGTCCGAGTACCCCTTGAGTATTAAGTTGCGAACAACGGATAACTGCATTAAGCAAAGTGCGTAAAGTAAACAAAGCAAATATCCTTAGACACAAGAATGTTGTTTTCTCCCTAGTGGCAACAACACATCTACAACCTTAGAGGTTTCTGTCACTCCCCCAGATTACTAGAGGCATGAACCCAACTATCGAGCATAAATACTCCCTCTTGGAGTCACTAGCATCTACTCGGCCAAGATATCTACTAGCAACGGAGAGCATGCAAGATCATAAACAACATAGAGATAACATAAAGATATATATTCAACACATCAACTTGATATACTACCAATACTCATCGGATCCCAACAAACACAACATGTATGATTACATAAAGATGATCTTGATCATGTAGGGCAGCTCACAAGATCTAAACATGAAGCACATGGTGGAGGAGACAACCATCCAGCTACTGCTATGGACCCGTAGTCCAAGGTAGACTACTCACACATCACTCCGGAGGCGACCATGGTGGTGGTGAAGGCCTCCGGCAGGGATTCCCCTATCCGACAGGGTGCCGGGAAGAGCTTCTGGATCCTCCCGATCTTGCTTCGACGACGGCGGCGGCTTGCAGTATGTTTTGAGGAAAAGTGATCCGTCGTTTAGGTTTTCCCATCGAGGGGATTTTATAGGTGAAAGGGCAGCATCAAGAGGTGGGCCACCTGGCATCACCATGTGGTGGCGCGGCCAGGGGCTGGGCCGCGCCACCATATGGTGAGCCTGGCCCCTAGCCCCCCTCCGTCTCATCTTTGGTCTTTGCGAAGCTTTGGTAAAAATAGGAGGTTCGGCTTTTGTTTTGTCCAATTCCGAGAATATTTCCTATGTAACTTTTGTGAAACACAAAAACAACAGAAAATAGGGAACTGGCACTGTGGCATCTCGTTAGTAGCTTAGTTCCGGAAAAATGCATAAAAACGCCACGAAGTGTAACAAAACACAAAGCAAATGGTGTATAAACAAGCATGGAGCATCAAAAATTATAGATATGTTTGAGACGTATCAAGCATCCCCAAGCTTAACTCCTGCTCGTCCTCGAGTAGGTAAGTGATAACAGAAGAATAATTTTTGAGGTGACGTGCACCATCACAATCTTGATCATCTATGTAAAGCATTGAGTGCTGGAATCAAAGAACTTAAAACATGGGCATAAAAGACATAATCTTGACAATAAAAACTTAGCAACCATGTTATAACATGAAAAGAAACACAAAGGAAAGATCATAAATAATGAAACATTGAAAGTAAAACGTGTGTTCAAATCATATGGAAAAACATAGCAAATGGTTTTCCGCTTGTCCTTCATAGAATAGCAAAACATAAATGCATAGGACACCTTCAAGTTTAAGAGGGCGACTAGATACAAATAATTTAAGAACAAGTAAAACCATAATCATGAATCAATCAATGATAAACTTTGGAACTATGCACATTAAACTCAGAATGGCAACTATGCTCTCTTAGACGGTGCATAAAGGTAGAAGGTGGAGACTCAACGTAAAAGTAAAAGAAAGGCCCTTCGCAGAGGGAAGCAGGGATTGCAAGTTTTATAAACCTTCAAAAATTATGGTACTTACTAGCTTTGAGCTCTCATTGCCCCCATCATAGGCATCTTGAATGGTTAAAGTTAATGCGAGAAGAATTATGAGCATATGCTTGACAAATAATAAGTTGAAAATCTCGTGTCCCTTGAAGTACGAATACCCAAACCTCATGCTACTCGACTTAGGGTCCCAAGCAAGCTCTTGTCATTGTAAGTATGCACGTATCATCAAGAACCGCCAACGGGGTACCTCCTTGCCCGATGACATAGAACAAGCCCACATCAAGATGATAGGACAAACAGACAATGAACACCTCAGCATCTCTTTTATTTGCGATTGGTATAGCTTTTTATTGTGAGATGTGTCGTCGAATGTCCACTATAGGCATGCTGTAAATTTCCACCATGAATGATGCATGGCTTAGATTAGCGGCCCAGGCGTTTCTCTAACACATATACAAACTCCATGATCCCGCAAAATTCCCAACTTATTTCACATCGCGAGTATCCATAAACAAAAGATCACGATATCAACTCAAATAAGAGAAAGTGCAATGTTGAAAGCTTGCCCCATGACAGCATGGCTGGGCTGATTTCCAACTTACAACTTTCAAGCATAACGTCAACATAAGAGAGCCACAATGTCAAAATTTTAAAAGCGAGAAAAGTAAAGTGTGCCATCAGGTTTGTGTCAGCTTTACCGACTAATTTTCACATAACACCAAAAAGAGTTTAATTTGAAGGATAGATAAAAGCAAGTTAAATGTACTTGGAATAGAAAATTGCTATTAGGTATGTATGGTGGACACATTGGAATAACTTTGTTTTTTGGGAGTTTGATGCATGAGTAGAGCTCATACTCAGTACAGAATGAGGGCTAGCAAAAGACTGGGAGCGACCAACTAAGAGAGCAATAATGGCCATAATCATGCATAGCGATAAAACATCATTAAGAGAAGCATAAAATGGTATCACAAGTCAAAAAACAAATGATCATAGAGGCTCATGGCGACTTTGTAAGAGTCAAACATGTTGTAAGTATGCGCCAAGTTAACCCAAATAAAGCATCAAGGAGAAAACCAAATAAAAGCTTCCATATAATAAAAACAACGCATGATTTTTCTAAAGGCTCATTAAGCAATCTCAGTCATTTGAGACAAGTCATGCTACAGCAAAAACTACTAAGCATACTATCAAAACGACATCAAGCATGGAATGAAAAAGTCTAAGCCGCAGTCTAAACAAGCTCCTTTTGTACCACTATTTTGCATGAAACTTTTTCTCTTTTCCAACACCATTCAACCCTTTTTGAGACAACTCTTTTGATGAAAACCAACATAGTTAGAGATAACACCAACCATTGCATAAAATGGTACGTGAAAGCAACTCAAATAAATAGTTTCTTGCATAGTTGCATGATACACCACATGACAAAGCATACTGCAGGTCTGCATCCCATATTAAATCAGGTCGAGGAAACACAAGTAAATAGGTTCTCGCATGACAAAGCATAGGGAAAAAATAGCAAACAGCACACAGACATAGTTCTGTAATAACAGTAAATAGCACACAGCCACATGTAGTGCTATGATTATTATTTATTATAGAGGCCCAAGATTGAAGATTCAAGGCTCCATCGTCTCCTCCTCATCTTCATTGTCAATGGTTTCTAGCACCCCCTCATCATCAGACTCAAACTCTATCTCATCCTCATTGACAATCACATTTTCTTCCTCTTCATCGGAAACAAATTCTTCCACCTCATGGAGTTCTCTCACTCTTTTACTTCTACGAGGTTCCATAGCTTCAGTAGCATCATCAATAATAGAGTCTGGATTAACCTCGTCCTCAATGTAGGCTCCTTCACATATCCAGTCTTGCGCCATGGAAGCATCTGGACCAAGGAGAACATCACAAGATGACTCATACTTCTTTCTCTTGTCCATCATTCTTCCATTGAACTGAATGTAAACTAGATCATCCCTACGGCGGATATCCAATTTATTTCTTCTCTTTGCATCAACCTACAAATAGAAAAGTAAACTCTAGTGATTCACATTTTTCATAAATGAAATAAGGACCAGATTTAAGCATATGCAAGTTGACATTTATTTCTTTACTTGTTCGAAAATGCTGCAATTTCTTTCACATCCGGATGAACTTGTGGTCAGGTTGAGTATCTTCTCTGCCATTTCCAACAATGTAGGAGTTTGTAGTCCATAAGTTGCCCACCACTCACCTGCATATATAAAATAACACAATGTGTTATGCAACATCCCCAAAAATTCAGAAATGTATTATGCCACAATTACCATATTTTAGTGTCTTACCGGCATTGAAATTTGCATTGCTAATAGCCTTCTTGGCAGCCACCTTCCCGAACATGCCTTCCATCTTTTTAAACTTGGGCAATTCTATGTTAAGCACCTTATTTATAGCCTCATCATCATCATGAAAAAATTGTTCAACGACTTCCATCAACCCAGACATGATTTCTAAATCACTAAAGATGCTTGTGTTAGCATAACTATAATAGGGATTCAAGGCATATGCTGCCATGTGCAATGGGGTATCTAGCCTCCCATTCATCTTGCTCTCCATGGCTGCTGTGATCACCCTATAGTCCTTCTCTGATCTTTCAACCGCAAGCATTATTGCCTTCTTTGCCTCTATTATTTCTCCATACATGGAGGCCATGGACTGCCCATCACCATCAGCCAATAGAAGTACCTTCACCAATGGCTCAAAGACCTTGCATTCCAGCATACACAAACACAAGAATATTAGTATTAAGATATAAGTACAAACCAGAAATAAACAAGATGCAATTGTGGTTTAGCTAACAATACCTTGATGCAAAGAGACACATTCTTCCAAAATGCCCTACTCATTATTGTGGAATGAGCCGTCTTCCCCTTTTTTGTTCTTGTGGCCTTGCATTCTTCCCAAGTATCACTACAACACATCTCCCTTAGTTGCTTCCGCTTAGTAGCAAGACTTTGCAAGGTAAGAAATGCCAAAGCAAATCTAGTCACTCTAGGCCTAACAATGTCTCTTCTTTTATTATGGAGCCTCATCAAAGCCAATGTGGCATGATGTGCATAAAGAAAGATTGTCATCTCTTTGGCTTTCGCAATTGTAGGACCAAATTGCTTCAACTTTCCAATTGCTTCTACCATTAAGTTAATGGTATGAGTTGCACATGACGTCCAAAATATCTTGGGTCTTTTATTTTTCAACATCTCCTTCGCTCCCATGTTGTTGGAAGCATTATCCGTGACTACTTGCACAACATTAGCAGCACCTACAAAACACCATTGCAAAACACAACAATAAGGTCACAAATTTCAGCAAGCAAAAACAACAATAAGATAATTAATTTCAGCAAGCAATAATTGAAAGAGCAACTAAGAAGTTGAATATTATTTAATACCAATTTTCTCGATGCATTCATCCACATAATTGAAGATGTATAGACTTGTGTGTGCATCGGCCGACGCCTCCTTTGATCCAAGAAAAACAGTCCCCAATTTGCAATGCACACACAAGTTCATGATACTCCTCCTTTTTTTATCTGTCCAAGCATCGGTTATGATTGAGCACCCGGTTTTCTCCCTCTCAACATCATGTGGCTTCAACATATCCTTAGTTCTTTCCACCTCCTGTAGCAACATCTTCTCTCGAATCATATATTGGGAAGGCTGCTTCCAATTAGGACCATAACGACCGAGAGCTTCACAAAATTGTTTGAAGTCATCATCATTGATAGCATTGAAGGGTACATTTTTCTTGTACAACCATCTAGCCAAGTATTGCCCTACTCGGTAGCTTCTCTCCTTATCAACACTATCATTTATATTTCGTTGATGCTCCTTCAAGTTCAAAGGAACCGAAGGGTCGATTGGAGCAAGATATTGATCCATCGGCCCCTTCTTTGAATCACCCTTACCAACTTCATTAAGATCTTCTTGTTCTTCATCTTCCTCGTTGACCACCTCTATGGTCACCGCAGCTCTTACTTCTTCCTCTTGCTTTTGCTTTTGGATCTTCCTCCTCTTTGGGGCCTCACTTGCCTCCTTGCAACGAGCAATCTGATCGGGTGTCGCTTGCAAACAAGGTGTCACTGCACCTCTGATCTGCGCAATGTGTTGCTTCATCCTAGTCACCCCTCCGTACATCTCTTTTCCACATAGCTTGCACTTGACTCTTTGGGAATCATTGGGATCAATCAAAACAGCAAATTCCCAACCCATGTCATCTGAATTCCTCTTAAGTGTGGAACTTGCAACCTGAGAAGTACCAGCAGCGGAAGCACTAGCAGCCATCTACAAAATATAAGGGCAGTACCATGTATCAGTTGAGTTTGTATAATAATTTACCAATACTAATTGACCACATAAGGGCAGTAGAATGTACAATAAAGGCAGTACCGCAGTAGCAAGTATAATAATTTACCAACACTAATTGAGCAAAAATAAAAGGGCAGTAGTATGTATGTATCAGTGCTATAATTCGAGTTAATCTAGTAATTTATGCTGATATTCATCAGTTCATCACTAATTGAGCAGAGAAAAGAGGGAGAACATGAATGAGGAACCAATACGTACCGTGAACCGTGGTGGTCTAGAGTCTGAACCGTCTAGTGGATGTGGACGATGGTGCTGCAGCTTGCAGGTAGGGTGGCGGTCCAATTCTTATGCTGAAGCCTGAAGGAAGGCGACAGAGCTCACGCTGCCGTGCTCCTGTAGTCCAGCCTACTGGATGATCAGCGACCTGGGAGCCTAGGAGATGCATCAGGGGGCATCAGGTCTAAGATAAAAACAAGGGAGAAACGAGGCAGAGAGAGAGGGAGAGATAGGCATAGACCTCAGGCTGAGTTAGCTCCGATCGCCGGAATTGAGCAAGATGATGGTGGCGGCGGGCTAGATCTTGGCGGCGCGCCCAGCATCGCCCCAAACCTGCGCGTATCGAGCGGGTGCAGACAACGATTGGAGCCTGGGAGGAGAAAGGGCGGCCGAGGAGAGTTTTAATGATCATTTTGGGCCGGTCAGTTTCAGCCCGATTAATCAGTTTTGGCCCGATTAATCGGTTGTCAGACCGATAAATCGCCCTCCACGAGTAACATGGACGATATGGCAAAAACTAAATGCTGACCCTCCGATAAGCGATAAATCGGCCGATAAATCGCTGAATCGGCCGATTTTTTGAACATTGGTCTAAATACACCTTAATGCAAAGATAAAACAAGATCTGAACAAAAATCAAGGCGAAAAACGAAAGCTAAACGCAGTTCTAGAAAAAGAGAACACTCGTTGAACGATAAGAGTGAAAAATAGAGTGTTCTTGGCAATGATAAACAAGTACATCTCCTCCAAAAGAAATTTGCTGGGTTCCAACCATTTATTGCAGCAAACAAAACAAAAGAAAAATGAAAGCAAAAGTAAAAACGCTCCAAGAAAAATGCATAGAATATGAAGCAATAAAAACATAGTGTGTTGAAAGGTGACTGATACGTCTCAAACGTATCTATAATTTTTGATGCTCCATGCTTGTTTTTACACCATTTGCCTATTATTTCGTTACACTTAGTGGCACTTTTATGCATTTTCCGGAACTAACCTATTAACAAGCGCCACAGTGCCAGTTTCCTGTTTTCTGCTGTTTTTGTGTTTCAGAAGTGATATACAGGAAATATTCTCGGAATTGGACGAAACAAGTTCCTGAAGTCTTATTTTTCTCGGAAGCTTCCAGACATCCGAAGGAGAGACGGAGAGGGGCCACCAGGGCCCCACACACAGGGCCGGCGCGGCCTGGCCCCTGGCCGCACCACCCCTGTGTGAGGGAGCCTGGCTCCACCTCTGACGACGCCCCTTCGCCTATAAAGACCCCCCGACGAGAAAAACCTAAGTACCCGATCAGATTTCCAGAACACATCGCGATCCGCCGCCACCGTCGACCCGAAGATCGGGAGGGTCCAGAAGCTCTTCCCGACACCCTGCCGGAGAGGGGAATCGCCACCGGAGGTCCTCTTCATCGCCATGCTTGCCTCCGGAGCGATGAGTGAGTAGTCTACCTTGGACTATGGGTCCATAGCAGTAGCTAGATGGTTGTCTTCTCACCATGTGCTTCATGTTTAGATCTCATGAGCTGCCCTACATGATTGAGATCACCGTTATGTAATTCTATGATGTTGGTTTGTTGGGATCCGATGAATATTGGTGTTTATGATTAAGTTGCTATACTGAATTATATCTTTTGTTATCTCTATGTTGTTTATGATCTTGCATGCTCTCCGTTGTTAGTAGCTATCTTGGCCGAGTAGTTGCTAGTGACTCCAAGAGGGGGTATTTATGCTCGATAGTGGGTTCATGCCTCTATTTCACCTGGGGGAGTGACAGAAACCTCTAAGGTGGTAGATGTGCTGTTGCTACTAGGGAGAAAACAACATTCATATGCTCAAGGGCATATGCTTTGTTTACATTACACACTTTGCTTAATGCAATTATCTGTTGTTCACAACTTAATACTTCTAGGGTGTTCGGATTGATATCCCCGGGAGTGGATTATTAGTCATAGATGCAGTTGGATGGCGGTCTATGTATTTTGTTGTAATGCCGAGAGTAAATCTCATAGTGATCTTCTTGACATATCACGTTATCTTTATTCTATCAATTGCCCAACTGTAATTTGTTTACCCAGCATGTTATTTTATCTATGGAGAGACACCACTAGTGAACTGTGGACCCCGGTCCTATTTTAATCATATTGCAATCACCTGTTTACTTTTCCCGCACTGTTTATTTTACTCGCATATTATTACTGTTTTCCACTCGATACGCTCATAACCTTTGTTTCAAGCAAACCGGTGAGATTGACAACCTCATCGCAAGTTGGGAACAAAGTATTTGTTTGTGTGTGTTCAGGTTCCACAAACACCTTCAGTCGTCGCCGTCTCTCCTCTCCTGATCGATAAACCTTGGTTTCTTACTGAGGGAAAACTAGCCGCTACACTCATCATACCTATCTCTTGGGGTTCCCAACGGGCTGGTCATCACCACGCACAAGGACTTACTGCTCCCACGTCAACTAAACGCGACAGCTCTTTTTCTGGCGCCATCACCGAGTAGCAGCTACTTTTCTGGCGCCGTTGCCGGGGAGGAAGAGAAGACTTCTGCGAGGGGAGTTCTTCGCACACACATTCTTTACTTTGTTATTTGTTTTGCTTTACTTTATTTATTTTACCTGCATTGTTTTATATCAAAAACCCAAAAAAATTAGAATCCTTGGTAGTTGTTTTTACTTTACTTTAGTTTATCATGTCGAGTTCAGTTGCTACTACTATGTCCCCCGAGGACATGATCTTTACTTTTAAGCAGAAAGATGAGGAAAGCTTTAAAGAAGCTTGGTCTAGAATTTATGATTGGCATGGAAAAACTGAACCTAAAATGACTTTGAGTTTGCTTCTTAGTAGCTTTTACTTTGGACTTTCTCTTCGTTATAGATATGCTTTGGATGCTACTGCAGAAGGAGATTTCCTTCATTGTGATGGAGATCAAGCCTTCAATATTATTAAAAAGTTGATTACAATTTATAGCATGCCAACCTATTTTGATTCCTCTCTTGTGAGCATTTTTAATAGACTTAATACTCTTGAGACTCACACTGCTAGTTTGAGTTCTTGCTACAATACTTTGCGCCAGCATTTTGATTATGTGCCAACAAATACTGAACCTTCGAGTTGGTATCCTACAATAAAAATCACCATTAGTGGTGAAACTTTTCATGCTCGTTGTGATATTATGTCTGAATTTTGTCTCATGCCAAAGGATGTTTATGAATCTTTGAGCCTTTGGAAGCTTTCTGAGGGAGGAAAAGAAATTTTTCTTACTAATAATGCCACCATATTTCCCCTTGGAATAGCTGAAGGAGTCTTTACAAAAATCCTAGGAAGAATGATATCTACTGATTATCTTGTTATTGAATGTGTAGGAAAAGGTCAAATCACACTTGGAAGATCCATTCTGAAGCTCCTGGGCGCCGTTATCGATGTGGGAAAAGGCAATATAACATTTACCTCTCCACCTTGCAATAACCATGTCTTTCCTAGAGTCAAGAGCAAAGGTAAGAAAGGGATATGTAAGGCACGTGCTGATCCTAGCACTTCATCACTTGATATTACTTGATTCGCAATTTTTTGCGCCTAGCTCAAAGGCGTTAAAGAAAAGCACTCTTGGGAGATAACCCAATGTTTTCTTTTCAGTACTTTTTCTTTTATTTGAGTCTTGGAAGTCATTACTACTGTAATGACCACTCCTTATCTTGTTTATTTCGTTTTTGTGCCAAGAGAAGCCTCTAATTTGAGTGAGGTAAAGATTTGGGGATGTTGCTGTCCTGAAACTGTTTTCGGTGCTGCACCGTAAAAATTCGTGAAAATTCTCTGTTTATCTTTTGGACCTGCGATTTCTTGTGCATATGCCCCAGGTTATATCCAAACTTTTCTTAGTTGAACACTTTTTGATTTGAGCAACATAAAATCCCTCAAAAATTCGACCTTTGTCAGCTGTTCAGTTTTGACATATTTTCTGCCAATATTTGTGTTTGCCATTTTATCGCTTTCTTTTGAGTTCTTTTGATCATGGAACTTTTGGGGAGGTTGCTACAGTAGTATATGCTATATATGTGGTGGTTTTGAGTTGAAACCTGAAGCAAATAGAGGATTGATTATATTTTATGCTTACACTAATGTTGCTAATAGAATTGTGTTTAGTTTTGTATGAAGGAAGTTTTCAAGTGTAGGGATTGGAGAATGATGAGATGAGTTGAAGAATGGACAAAAGCTCAAGTTTGGGGATGCCCATGCATCACCCCAAGAAATATCCAAGAAGTACAAGCGTCAAAGCTTGGGGATGCCCCCGAGGCACCCCTTCTTCATCGGCAAAAATCAGGTCACCTTTCAAAACACTATATTTTTATTGCTTCATGCACTATATGTTTTTCTTGGAGCGTCAGTTGTTTTAGTTTTCTTAGTTGGTTTAGTTTGTTTGTTTGCTGCAATAAATGGTTGGACCCCAACAAATTTCCTTTGGAGGAGATGTACTCGTTTTCATTTGCAAAGAACGCTCTAGTTTTCACTCTTATTAAAAATCGAGCGTTCTACTTTTTCTGCTACTGCTTTTGGTTTTCGTTTTCACCTTGATTTGCGTTCAGATCTTGTCATATCTTTTTATCAAGGTGTATTTTTTGCCTCTGATCTTTATTGGTTTTCATCAAAAGAGGTGTTTATAAAAATTTCAAATGGTGTTGGAAAAGAGAAAAAGCTTTGTGCAAAATAGTGGTACAAGAAGGAGCTTGTGTAGACTGCGGCTTAGGCTTTTTCATGTCATGCTTGATGTCTTTTTGATAGTATGCTTAGTGGTTTTGCTGTAGCATGACTTGTCTCAAATAACTGAGATTGCTTAATGAGCCTTTGAAAAAATCATGCGTTGTTTTTATTGTATGGAAGCATTATTTTGGTTTTCTCCTTGATGCTTTATTTGGGTTGACTTGGCGCATGTTCACACATGTTAGACTCTTACAAAGTCGCCAATAGCCTTCATGATCATTTAGTTTTTGACTTTTGATGCCATCTTATGCTTCTTTTAATGTCGCTTTGTCGCTTTGCATGATTATGGCCATTATTGCTCTCTTAGTTGGTCGCTCCCAGTCTTTTGCTAGCCCTCACCTTGTACTGAGTATGAGTTCTACTCGTGCATCCAACTCCTAAAAACCAAGTTTTCCATTGTGTCCACCATACATACCTACTAGCAATTTGCTATTCCAAGTAAATTTGACTTGCTTTTATTTTCTCTTCAAATTAAACTCTTACCAGTGTTATGCGAAATTCGGTTAGTAAAGCTCTCACGAACCGGAAGGCACACTTTACTTTTTCCTGTTCTTAATAATTTGTCATTGTGGTCTCTTATGTTGAGTTGTTATGCTTGCAAGTTGTAAGTTGGATTCTAGCCCAGCCATGCTGTCATGGGGCAAGCTTTCAACATTGCACTTCTATTTTAGTTGATATCGTGATCTTTTGTTTATGGATGCCCGCGGTGTGAAATGAATTGGGAATCTTGTGGGGATCATGGAGTTTTTATATGTGTTAGGGAAACGCCGGGCCGCCAATCTAAGCCATGCATAATTCATGGTGGAAATTTGCAGCATACCCATGGTGAACATTCGACGACGCATCTCACAATAAAAAGCTAAACAATATAGCAAATAAAAGAGATGTCGAGGTGTTCATTGTCTGCTTGTCCTGTCATTTTGGTGTGGGCTTGTTCCATGTCATCGGGCACGGAGGTACCCCATTGGCGGTTCTCAATGATATGCATATACTTACAATGACAAGAGCCTTGCTTGGGACTCTAAGTAAAGTAGCATGAGGTTTGGGTACTCGTATTCACGGGGCACGAGGTCTTCAACTTATGATTTGTCAAGCATATGCATCATAATTGTTCTCGCATTAACTTTAACCATTCAAGATGCTTATGATGGGGGCAATGAGAGCTCAAAGCCGGTAAGTACCATAATTTTTGAAGGTTATAAAACTTGCAATCACTGCTTCCCTCTGCGAAGGGCCTTTCTTTTACTTTTATGTTGAGTCACCACCTTCTCTCTTTATGCACCATTAAGAGAGCATAGTTGTCATTCTTAGTGTGATATGCATTGTCCCAAAGTTTTCATTGATTGATTCATGATCATGGTTTCAATTGTTCTTAAATTATTTGTATCTAGTCGCCCTCTTAAACTTGAAGGTGTCCTATGCATTCATGTTTTGCTCTCTTTGAAGGACAAGCTGAAAACCATTTGCATGTTTTCCTTATGATTTGAACACACGTTTGACTTTCATTGTTTCATTATTATGATCTTTTGTTTGTGTTCATCTACATGTTTACAACATGGTTGCTAAGTTCTTATTGTCATGATTATATCTTTCATGCCCACGTTTTAAGTTCTATTGATCCTAGCTCACCAATGCTTACATATATGATCAAGATTGTGTAGGTGCATGTCACCTCAAAAATTATTCTTTGTTATCACTTACCTACTCGAGGACGAGCAGGAGTTAAGCTTGGGGATGCTTGATACGTCTCAAACGTATCTATAATTTTTGATGCTCCATGCTTGTTTTTACACCATTTGCCTATTGTTTTGTTACACTTAGTGGCACTTTTATGCATTTTCCGGAACTAACCTATTAACAAGCGCCACAGTGCCAGTTTCCTGTTTTCTGCTGTTTTTGTGTTTTAGAAGTGATACACAGGAAATATTCTCGGAATTGGACGAAACAAGTTCCTGAAGTCTTATTTTTCCCGAAAGCTTCCAGACATCCGAAGGAGAGACGAAGAGGGGCCACCAGGGCCCCACACACAGGGCCGGCGCGGCCTGGCCCCTGGCCGCGCCACCCCTGTGTGAGGGAGCCTGGCTCCACCTCTGACGATGCCCCTTCGCCTATAAAGACCCCCCGACGAGAAAAACCTAAGTACCCGATCAGATTTCCAGAACACATCGCGATCCGCCACCACCGTCGACCCGAAGATCGGGAGGGTCCAGAAGCTCTTCCCGGCACCCTGCCGGAGAGGGGAATCACCACCGGAGGTCTTCTTCATCGCCATGCTTGCCTCCAGAGCGATGAGTGAGTAGTCTACCTTGGACTATGGGTCCATAGCAGTAGCTAGATGGTTGTCTTCTCCACCATGTGCTTCATGTTTAGATCTCATGAGCTGCCCTACATGATTGAGATCACCGTTATGTAATTCTATGATGTTGGTTTGTTGGGATCCGATGAATATTGGTGTTTATGATTAAGTTGTTGTACTGAATTATATCTTTTGTTATCTCTATGTTGTTTATGATCTTGCATGCTCTCCGTTGTTAGTAGCTATCTTGGCCGAGTAGTTGCTAGTGACTCCAAGAGGGGGTATTTATGCTCGATAGTGGGTTCATGCCTCTATTTCACCTGGGGGAGTGACAGAAACCTCTAAGGTGGTAGATGTGCTGTTGCTACTAGGGAGAAAACAACATTCATATGCTCAAGGGCATATGCTTTGTTTACATTACACACTTTGCTTAATGCAATTATCTGTTGTTCGCAACTTAATACTTCTAGGGTGTTCGGATTGATATCCCCGGGAGTGGATTATTAGTCATAGATGCTGTTGGATGGCGGTCTATGTATTTTGTTGTAATGCCGAGAGTAAATCTCATAGTGATCTTCTTGACATATCACGTTATCTTTATTCTATCAATTGCCCAACTGTAATTTGTTTACCCAGCATGTTATTTTATCTATGGAGAGACACCACTAGTGAACTGTGGACCCCGGTCCTATTTTAATCATATTGCAATCACCTGTTTACTTTTCCCGCACTGTATATTTTACTCGCATATTATTACTGTTTTCCACTCGATACGCTCATAACCTTTATTTCAAGCAAACCGGTGAGATTGACAACCTCATCGCAAGTTGGGAACAAAGTATTTGTTTGTGTGTGTGCAGGTTCCACAAACACCTTCAGTCGTCGTCGTCTCTCCTCTCCTGATCGATAAACCTTGATTTCTTACTGAGGGAAAACTAGCCGCTACACTCATCATACCTTCCTCTTGGGGTTCCCAACGGGCTGGTCATCACCACGCACAAGGACTTACTGCTCCCACGTCAACTAAACGCCACAGCTCTTTTTCTGGCGCCATCACCGAGTAGCAGTGACCTGATTTTTGTCGATGAAGAAGGGATGCCTCGGGGGCATCCCCAAGCTTTGACGCTTGTACCTCTTGGATATTTCTTAGGGTGACATGGGCATCCCCAAGCTTGAGATTTATTCCATACTTCATCTCATCTCATCATTATCCAATCCCTACACTTGAAAACTTTATTCATACAAAACTTCACACAATTCTATTAGCAACGTTAGCACAAATATAATAGTAAATCAACCCTTTTTGGTTTAGTTTCAAACTCAAAATCACCAAATATAAAGCATATACTACTGTAGCAACTTCCTCAAAAGTTCTGTGATCAAAAGAACTAAAAAAGAAAGCGATCGAGAGGCAAACACAAATAGTGGCAGAAATCTTTCAAAACAGAACAGCTATCAAAGGTCGATTTTTTCGAAGACCTTCTGTTGCTCAAATCGAAAAGTGCAAAACTAATGAAAGTTTGGATATAACCTGGGGCATATTATCAAGAAATTTCAGATCAAAAAGATATTCAGAGAATTTTCACAAATGTTTATGGTGCAGCGTAGAAATCTGTTTCAGGACAGCGACTTCCCCAAATCTTACCTCCCTCAAATTAGAGGTTCTTCTTGGCAAAACAACGAAATGAAAATGATAAGGAGAGGTCATTACAGTAGTAATAACTTCCAAGACTCAAATAAAAGAAAAAGTACTGAAAAGAAAACATTGGGTTATCTCCCAAGGGTGCTTTTCTTTAACGCCTTTGAGCTAGGCGCAGATAGTGGAAATCAAGTAATATCAAGCAATGAAGCATCAAGTTCATAATTTGCTCTAAGAATAGAGTCAAAAAGTAATTTCTTCCTCCTTCTAGGGAAGTGTTCCATACCTTTCTTGAGTGGGAACTGATATTTGATGGTGCCTTCCTTCATATCAATGATTGCACCTACAGTTCAAAGAAAAGGTCTTCCCAAAATAATAGGACATGAAGCGTTGCATTCAACATCCATAACAAGAAAATCAACAGGAACAAGGTTATTGTTAACCATAATAAGAAAATCATTAATCCTTCCCAAAGGTTTCTTCTTAGCAACATCAGCAAGAGGAACATCAAAATAACACTTTTCAAGCGGTGGTAAACGAAGCATATCATAAATCTTTCTAGGCATAACAGAAATACTAGCACCTAGATCACATAAAGCATGGCAATCAAAATCATTAACATGCATATCAATGATGGGTTCCCAACCATCTTATAACTTCTTGGGACTAAAAGCCTTTTGTTTCAACTTTTCCTCCCTAATTTTCATGAGAGCATTTGTAATATGATTTGTAAAAGCAACATTAGTAAAACTAGCATAAGGACTCAAAGCAAGCTTTTGCAAGAACAAAATAACTTCAGATATATTGCAGCCATCAACATCAAAATCATTAAAAGAAATAGAGCTATCATCTCCCATACTCCGAAAAATTCAGCACTTTTTGTAGAATAAGTTTTTGCAGTTTTGGGATTTTTCGCACAAGGAGTAGGAGTTTTCTCTACACCAATCAATGTAAGAGGATTGCTATTATTTGGAACAACATCATTAGAGGTAGTAATAGTACATACCTTCATCTTTCTAGCCATCTCATCTTCTCTTTCCCACTTGGCATGCAGTTCTGCTAACATCCTAACATTTTCATCAATTTTAACTTGAATGACATTAGTAGCAGCAAAAGTATTGCTTTCTTTCACATGATTAGGCAACACTTATAGTTTCAGAAGTTCAACATCAAGAGCAAGGCTATCAACTTTAGAAGTAAGAATATCAATTTTATCCAACTTTTCCTCAACAGACTTGTTAAAAGCAGTTTGCTTACTGATGAAGTCCTTGAGCATGACTTCAAGCTCGGAGGGTGCGCCCCTAGTATTGTTGGAGGAATTACCATAAGAGTTAACATAAGCATTACCATTGGTAGAAGGATACGACCTATAATTGTTGCTAGCAAAATTATTCCTATAAGCACTGTTGTTGAAATTATTATTTCTAATGAAGTTTACATCAACATGCTCTTCATGAGCAACCAAAGAGGCCAAAGGAATATTATTAGGATCAATATGAGTTCTATCATTAGAAAGCATAAGCATAATAACATCAATCTTATCACTCAAGGAAGAGGTTTCCTCAACATAATTTACCTTCTTACCTTGTGGAGCTCTCTCGGTGTGCCATTCAGAATAATTTACCATCATGTTGTCAAGAAGCTTTGTTGCGGCGCCCAAGGTAAAGGACATAAAAGTGCCTCGAGCAGCTGAATCCAATAGATTTCTTGAGGAAAAATTCAGTCCTGCATAAAAAGTTTGGACAATCATCCAAGTACTCAGTCCATGAGTGGGACAATTCTTTATCATAGATTTCAACTTTTCCCAAGCTTGAGCAACATGTTCATTATCAAACTATCTAAACTTCATAATATCACTATGCAAAGCTATAATCTTAGCAGGAGGATATTATTTTCTAATAAAAGCATCCTTACACTTATCCCAAGAATCAATACTATTTTTAGGCAAAGATAGCAACCAATCCTTAGCTCTTCCTCTTAAAGAGAAAGGAAACAACTTAAGCTTAATAATATTACCATCTACATCCTTATACTTTTGCATCTCACGTAGCTCAACAAAATTGTTGAGATGAGCTGCAGCATCATCAGAACTAGCACCAGAAAATTGCTCTTTCATAACAAGATTCAATAAAGCAGGTTTGATCTCATAAAAATTTGCCTCAGGAGCAGGTGGTGCAATAGGAGTGCAGATAAAACCATTGTTTTTGGTGCTAGTAAAGTCACACAACTTGTGTTCTCAGGAGTACCCATTCTAGCAAAACTAAAAGCAAGCAAGTAAAAAAAACTATAAGGGAACTAATTTTTTTGTATTTTTGATAAATAGATGCAAGCAAAAGAAAAAGCAAAACAAAAACAAAGTAAAAGATTGTGCATGAGAGACTCCCCTTGCAGAAGTCTTCTTCCTTCCCGGCAACAGCGCCAGAAAACTCGTTGATGGCTTGTAAGTAACAGCTCGTTGGGAACCCCAAGAGGAAGGTATGATGAGCACAGCAGCAAGTCTTCTCTCAGTTGTGAAACCAAGGTTTATCGAACCAGTAGGAGAAAGCCAAACTTCCGAAGGTGATGCTTGCTTGCTTTGCGACACTCCGGATAATGGCGCCAGAAATATTGTTGGTGCGTCTTCACCTAGATGCAATATGAAACCTGCACACAACACAACCAAGAACTTTGCTCCCAACTTACGATAAGGTTGTCAATCTCACTGGTTTGCTGTAAACAAAGGATTGAGCGTATCGAGTGGTAAAAGGGTAATAGTATGCAATTAAAAGTAAACAGTGCGAGTAAAAGTAAAACAGTATAGCAATGTAAAGGAAATTGGATCGGGGTCCACAGTTCACTAGTGGTGTCTCTCCATAAGATAAATAACAACATGCTGGGTAAACAAATTACAGTTGGGCAATTGATAGAATAAAGATAACGTACATATGTCATGAGGATCACTATGAGATTCACTCTGGGCAATACGACAAAATACATAGACCGTAATCCAACTGCATCTATGACTAATAATCTACTCGCGGGGAGTCGTCCGAGTACCCCTTGAGTATTAAGTTGCGAAAAACGGATAACTGCATTAAGAAAAGTGCGTAAAGTAAACAAAGCAAATGTCCTTGGACACAAGAATGTTGTTTTCTCCCTACTGGCAACAGCACATCTACAACCTTAGAGGCTTCTGTCACTCCCCCAGATTACTAGAGGCATGAACCCAACTATCGAGCATAAATACTCCCTCTTGGAGTCACTAGCATCTACTCGGCCAAGATATCTACTAGCAACGGAGAGCATGCAAGATCATAAACAACATAGAGATAACATAAAGATATATATTCAGCACATCAACTTGACATAGTACCAATACTCATCGGATCCCAACAAACACAACATGTATGATTACATAAAGATGATCTTGATCATGTAGGGCAGCTCACAAGATCTAAACATGAAGCACATGGTGGAGGAGACAACCATCTAGCTACTGCTATGGACCCGTAGTCCAAGGTAGACTACTCACACATCACTCCGGAGGCAACCATGGTGGTGGAGAAGGCCTCCGGCAGGGATTCCGCTCTCCGGCAGGGTGCTAGGAAGAGCTCCTGGATCCTCCCGATCTTGATTCGACGACGACGGCGGCTTGCAGCATGTTTTGAGGAAAAGCGATCCGTCGTTTAGGTTTTTCCCGTCGAGGGGATTTTATAGGCGAAAGGGCAGCGTTGGGAGGTGGGCCACCTGGCCTCACCATGTGGTGAACAGCCAGGGGCTGGGCCGCGCCACCATATGGTGAGCCTGGCCCCTGGCCCCCCTCCATCTCATCTTCGGTCTTCGCGAAGCTTCGGTAAAAATAGGAGCTTCGGCTTTTGTTTCGTCGAATTCTGAAAATATTTCCTGTGTAACTTTTCTGAAACACAAAAATAGCATAAAACAGAGAACTAGCACTGTGGCATCTCGTTAGTAGGTTAGTTCCGGAAAATGCATAAATATGCCACAAAGTGTAACAGAACACAAAGCAAATGATGTATAAACAAGCATGGATCATCAAAAATTCTAGATACGTTTGAGATGTATCAGTGGTGTTCTGAGAGATCACAATGGGAACTTTCTTCTCTCATGCAGTGAAGGAATTGATCAGTTTCCGACTCCCTGACTTGTCGAGGGACTTGTCATTCGATGTACAATGATAGCCTCCCATGGCCATGGGTTCATGATGATCATCCTGGCTACCTTACTATGATGCAACTCATTTCATCTTATTGGAATCACTCCATTGTTGGTGTTATGGTGAGTGATATCAAAACAACACACGATTGACTTTGATACCTGTTCGTTTAAGTTTTTAGTCGAAAGTCGAATGTAATAGAAAATAAATAGGGTTACTCTGCTAAGCCTTTGGTTTCTTATTTTTCTTGGTGTCGTCCCAGAACTTATGCGGGAAGAACTATGTAATGATTTATTTGATTAGTGAAGTAGCACATTCTCTCCAAAAGAAAATAAAAAAAATCTTATTTACACAAAATAGATAGCTGTTAGACAACTAGATTTTCAAGTTCAAAGCTACTCCCTCCATTTTAAAATATAAGATATTTTATCAATTTACTTAAACATATGTGAAAGAGCATGTGCCCCAATGTCTGGTATTGGTAATTAATGGCAATCACTATGGACTAATGTTTGCATTGATTTTTATTTGTAAGGCTTGTCCATAAACAATGCTTGAACCATTTGTTGGCTTCAAGGTTGTAATAAGAAGACAATAAAGAAGATTTAGTGACGACCAAAGTAATATCCAAGGCCAACTATATCATCTTTAGTTAAGCGGTAGTACCGCTGGGCTAACCGGTACTACCGCTCCTATGGCGGAGCTCATGAATCGGGCCGCCAGTACTACCGCCCAGAAGTATCGGGCCACTACCGCTTAGCGAGAACCGCTTGCAGTAATGCAAGTTTTGTTAAGCGGTAGCAAACCGGTAGTGGGCCGGTAGTGCCGTTGGCCCCCTCTACGGCTAAATATGAAGACATGGCCGGTACTACCACTGGGTGCAGCGGTACTACCGGCCTCCTAAAGTTTCAAGCGAAGAAGTTCAAGTCAACCGGTACTACCGCGAGGTGCAGCGGTACTCCCGGCTAAGGCGTTTCAGTTTGTAGTGTCTTTTGAGGAGCATCTGGAGCTAAGAAGAAAAGAAGTAGATATGCAAAGTTGATCGAGTCAATGTGCAAAGAATGAAGTCAAGTTTGATCAACACATTTAGAATAAGGAGCGAGGATCTCCCATAATGGAGTATGGGGTAGTATTTGGAGTTGTCTTCATCAAGCATGTGCTAGCAAGCATGATCAAGTAAGGTGTTCCATCTTGAGGGAGTCAAGACCATCATCTTCTAGATCAAGTGGAATGTGCAAGGCAAAGGTATGATCTTGATAGGGTTTCTTTCTTCCCGGTCTCATAGTGTTTGGGAGACCGGGTTTTAGGATCGATAGCCATACTATCAAGAAGGGCTCTCAAGTGAGTAACTTAATCTTATCGATCGAAGAGAGCTCAAACCTTTGCATACTTGGCATCATCTTTCTTGGTTCTTATTTGGCTTTTCTCTATGTGAGGTTTTAGAGCTTGTGGTTATCTTCACGACAATCCCAAGCTCATCAAAAATGGTTTTAGGATGAAAAACTTATTGCGTTTTTGGTGTTGAAGGTTTTAACGGTTTGTCTTTTTTAGAGATGTTAAACCTTTCTTAATTTGGTTTTACCTTCCATGGTTGGACTATGATGTTTCTCAGCATGGAGTTGTAGAGCTTGTTGTTGCGATTCCAATGAGCCCAAGATCATCAAAAACGGAGTCCGGATGCAAACGTTCTTGAAGTTTTTGTATCGTGCAGTTTTCAGTTTTTTAGTTAAGCGGTAGTACCGGTCCACTACCACGGTACTATCGCTTAAGGGTCGCGAATGTACTGAATCTTCAGCAGTAGTGGCCCGGTACTTCCGTGGGCGGTAGTACCGCTCCTGGGCGTGTTTTGGCTGCAACGGTTGGATCTTGGGGGACCTATTTAAGGGGCCCTTCTTCCCCAATGGTTCCTAAGCTCTTGAGCAAGTTTTCCTCCACCATTGTTGACCTTTTGGAGCTTCCTTACTATCAATCCCTCCAATGATTCTTGCATCTCTTTGAGGGAAAAGAGAGAGGAGATCTAGATCTACTATTCCACCAATCAATCTTTCTTTCTCCTCCTTTGTTCTTCCTCTCATCGTCCCCGATAGCATTAGTTGATTTGGTGAAATTTGGGAGAGAAGGACTTGTGCACTTCGTGTGTTCTTTCCATTGCATCAGTTGCATCAGTTTGAGTTCTCCTCGGAGATTCAGTGGTGAAAGTTCATTGAGCTTATTACTCTTGGGTTCTTGGAACCCTAGACGGCTTAGTGGCTTAGTGGATTTCTTGAGGACCTCCAATTAAGTTGTGGAGATCTTCCCAAGCTTTGTGGTGCCTTAGTGGCAATTCTTGGGAGCCTCCAATTAAGTTGTGGAGATTGCCCCAAGCTTGTACGGGTTTGGTGACCGCCCTCAAGTGTCCCATAGTGGTCGGGTCTTCCATCTTGGTGGGAGGGCTTGAGGAGATTACGGTGAGCCTCCGTGGTGTTTGGGGAGCCTTGTGCCTCCACACCGCTCCAACAAAGATTAGCACCTGCAAGGGTGTGAACTTCGGGATACATCATTGTCTCCACGTGCCTCAGTTATTTCTATACCCGAGCTCCTTTACTTATGCAATTTACTTTGTGATAGAGTTCGTGCTTGAGGTTATACTAGGAAACATGCCCGTGCGACGCAATGGGAAGGAAAAAACCATCACATTCCTTCTTCGCATGCATGGTTGGACATTGCGCCATTGGTTCTTTTTCCTTTGCAAATAATCAATAGAAACACAAGTAGTCAGTAGAAAATATATCAAGTCTCTCATTTCCTACAACAGATCAGTAGATGCAAACAATCAGTAGCAATCAGTAACAAATCAGTATAGGTGTAAATTTGTTCTTAAATATTCGGGACAACTCTTAGTTGTCAACCTCCTAAATTGTCCAACCCAATTTTCATTCACAATCAAATTTTCAATATCAACTTATTGCTCAATATCCATTCACAAAAAATTAGACTGCAAGTTAAATCAACAATTATTCTAATTATTACATTTACATAGTTCAGATTATTTTGAAATCCTAATAGAGAAGTAGCAATATTAGTGTGCATTTAAATTCAGTAACATAAAGATATTTGTATTTAAATTCCTTTATCAAAAAGTTTGTATTTAAATTCAGTGACCGTATACAATGTAGGTATCACCCACGAGGTAGCTACTCTCATTCTAAAAAGGCTACTTCTCGTTCTGGTAGCAATCACAAGCAGTTGCTATACACGGAGGCGATGAACTACAGGAGGATCTGCCACTCCCAAGGATGGTGTACTATCCCTCTACTAAAGAAAGCGTTTCTCGCAGGCCTTATTTCACTTCGCGGTGGTAGCGGTGGGTAATTATTGCAAACTCTAAGGGCAATTTTGGAACGTACGGAAAAACCAAACCATGGAACCCTTGCTCCTTTTATTATTAGGTATAGATATAGATATATCTTGCTATCTGATACGTCTCAAATGTATCTATAATTTTTGATGCTCCATGCTTGTTTATACACCATTTGCTTTGTGTTTTTTTACACTTCATGACATTTTTATGCATTTTTCAGAATTAACCTACTAATGAGACGCCACAGTGCCAGTTCCCTGTTTTCTGCTATTTTTGTGTTTCAGAAAAGCTACACAGGAAATATTCTCGAAATTGGACGAAACAAAAGCCAAGCCTCCTATTTTTCCCGAAGCGTCGCAAAGTCTGAAGATGAGACGGAGGGAGGCCAGGGGCTGGCCACACCCTAGGGCGGCGCGGACCAGGCCCTTACCGCGCCACCAGGGGGTGAGGCCGCTTGGTCCACCTCTTGACGCCGCCCTTCCGCCTATATATTCCCCTCGACGGGAAAAACCTAAAGACCCGATCAATTTTCCTCGAAACATACTGCAAGCCACCGCCATCGTCGACGCGAGATCGAGAGGGTCCAGAAGCTCTTCCTGGCACCATGCCGGAGAGGGGAATCACCGCCGCAGGCCTTCTTCATCACCATGGTCGCCTCCGAAGTGATGTGTGAGTAGTCTACCTTGGACTATGGGTCCATAGCAGTAGCTAGATGGTCATCTCCTCCACCATGTGCTTCATGTTTAGATCTTGTGAGCTGCCTAACATGATCAAGATCATCTTTGTGTAATTCTACATGTTGTGTTTGTTGGGATCCGATGAATATTGATACTATGTTGAGTTGATATGCCGAATTATTATCTTTATGTTATCTATATGTTGTTTATGATCTTGCATGCTCTCCGTTGCTAGTAGATATCTTGGCCGAGTAGATGCTAGTGACTCCAAGAGGGGGTATTTATGCTCGATAGTGGGTTCATGCCTCTAGTAATCCGGGGGAGTGACAGAAACCTCTAAGGTTGTAGATGTGTTGTTTCCACTAGGGAGAAAACAACATTCTTGTGTCCAAGGACATTTGCATTGTTTACATTACGCACTTTGTTTAATGCAGTTATCTGTTGCTTGCAACTTAATACCCAACGGTTGCTCGGATGACATCCGGAGGATGGATTATTAGTCATAGATGCAGTTGGATTACGGTCTATGTATTTTGTCGTAATGCCCAGAGTGAATCTCATAGTGATCCTCATGACATATGTATGCTAGCTTTATCCTATCAATTGCCCAACTATAATTTGTTTATCCAGCATGTTGTTATCTATCTTATGGAGAGACACCACTAGTGAACTGTGGAACCCGGTCCAATTCTTTTACATTGCTATTACCGTTTTACTTTTACTCGCATTATTTACATTCTTGCATACTATTACCTTTTACCACTCGATACGCGCAATCCTTTGTTTATAGGAAACCTGTGAGATTGACAACCTCATCGTAAGTTGGGGCAAAGTACTTGGTTGTGTTGTGTGTAGGTTCCACATTGCTGCTGGTGCAATGCTAAGCCCTGGATGAGGCGCCATATAAATTGTCCGGAGCTATCGCGAAGCTAGCGAGCATCAACCTTCTGAAGTTTGGCTTTCTCCTACTGGTTCGATAAACCTTGGTCTCACAGCTGAGGGAAAACTTGCTGCTATACTCATCATAACCTTCCTCTTGGGGTGACGAGGGTTAACTCGACAAATGTCCTAGATAAAGGACTTAGGATCGGGGAGACAGGGCGTCGGATGAACTCGAAGGTAAGGTTAGTCGAAATAAACGTATATCGAAAGTAAACTTGGGTGCTAAACCTGGCTTGCTTTTAATCTGGCCTACACCGTTGATACGTCTCAAACGTATCTATAATTTTTGATGCTCCATGCTTGTTTTTACACCATTTGCCTATTGTTTCGTTACACTTAGTGGCATTTTTATGCATTTTCCGGAACTAACCTATTAACGAAGTGCCACAGTGCCAGTTTCCTGTTTTCTGCTGTTTTTGTGTTTCAGAGTGATACACAGGAAATATTCTCGGAATTGGACGAAACAAGTTCCTGAAGTCTTATTTTACCCGGAAGCTTCCAGAGATCCGAAGAGGAGTAGGAGGAGAGGCACCAGGGGCCCACACACAGGGGCGGCGCGGCCAGCCTCTGGCCCGCGCCACCCCCGTGTGAGGGCGCCTGCCCCCTCCACTGACATCGCCCCTTCGCCTATAAAGACCCCCCGACGAGAAAAACCTAAGTCCCCGATCAGTTTTCCAGAACACATCGCGATCCGCCGCCGCCGTCGACCCGAAGATCGGGAGGGTCCAGAAGCTCTTCCCAGCACCCTGCCGGAGAGGGGAATCGCCACCGGAGGTCTTCTTCATCGCCATGCTTGCCTCCGGAGCGATGAGTGAGTAGTCTACCTTGGACTATCGGTCCATAGCAGTAGCTTGATGGTTGTCTTCTCCACTATGTGCTTCATGTTTAGATCTCATGAGCTGCCCTACATGATTGAGATCACCGTTATGTAATTCTACATGTTTGGTTTGTTGGGATCCGATGAATATTGGTGTTTATGATTAAGTTGTTGTACTGAATTATATCTTTTGTTATTTCTATGTTGTTTATGATCTTGCATGCTCTCCGTTGTTAGTAGCTATCTTGGCCGAGTAGTTGCTAGTGACTCCAAGAGGGGGTATTTATGCTCGATAGGGGGTTCATGCCTCTATTTCACCTGGGGGAGTGACAGAAACCTCTAAGGTGGTAGATGTGCTATTGCTACTAGGGAGAAAACAACATTCATATGCTCAAGGGCATATGCTTTGTTTACATTACACACTTTGCTTAAAGTAATTATCTGTTGTTCGCAACTTAATACTTCTAGGGTGTTCGGATTGATATCCCAGGGAGTGGATTATTAGTCATAGATGCAGTTGGATGGCGGTCTATGTATTTTGTTGTAATGCCCAGAGTAAATCTCATAGTGATCTTCTTGACATATCACGTTATCTTTATTCTATCAATTGCCCAACTGTAATTTGTTTACCCAGCATGTGTTATTTTATCTATGGAGAGACACCACTAGTGAACTATGGACCCCGGTCCTATTTCCATCATATTGCTATCACCTCTTTACTTTACTCGTACTGTTTAGTTTACTCGCATACTATATTGTTTTCCACTCGATACACTCATAACCTTTGTTTCAAGCAAACCGGTGAGATTGACAACCTCATCGCAAGTTGGGAACAAAGTATTTGTTTGTGTGTGTGCAGGTTCCACGTTGCAGCTAGAAAGCAAAGCTTGGACGAGGCGCCATATATAAATTGTCCACTGCTGTCGCAAACTAGCAAGCATCACCTTCAGTCGTCATTGTCTCTCCTCTCCTGATCGATATTAAACCTTGGTTTCTTAACTGAGGGAAAACTAGCTGCTATACTCATCACACCTTCCTCTTGGGGTTCCCAACGGGCTGGTTATCCACCACGCACAAGGACAGTTTGCTCCCACGTCAACCACACGCCATCAGCTAATTTTCTGGGCGCCATCAACAAGGGATCAGCTATTTTTCTGGCGCCGTTGCCGGGGAGGAGAGAAGACTTCTGCGAGGGGAGTTCTTCGCACACACATTCTTTACTTTGTTATTGTTTTGCTTTACTTTATTTATTTTACCTGCATTGCTTTTTATCAAAAACCCAAAAAAATTAGAATCCTTGGTAGTTGTTATTTCTTTGCTTTTAGTTTATTATGTCTAGTTCAGCTACTACTATGTCCCCCGAGGACATGATCTTTACTTTTAAGCAGAAAGATGAGGAAAGCTTTAAAGAAGCTTGGTCTAAAATTTATGATTGGCATGAAAAAACTGAACCTAAAATGACTTTGAGTTTGCTTCTTAGTAGCTTTTACTTTGGACTTTCTCTTCGTTATAGATATGCTTTGGATGCTACTGCAGAAGGAGATTTCCTTCATTGTGATGGAGATCAGGCCTTCAATATTATAAAAAAGTTGATTACAATTTATAGCATGCCAACCTATTTTGATTCCTCTCTTGTGTGCATTTTTAATAGACTTAATACTCTTGAGACTCAGACTGCTAGTTTGAATTCTTGCTACAATACTTTGCGCCAGCATTTTGATTATGTGCCAACAAATACTGAACCTTCGAGTTGGTATCCTACAATAAAAATCACCATTAGTGGTGAAACTTTTCATGCTCGTTGTGATATTATGTCCGAATTTTGTCTCATGCCAAAGGATGTTTATGAATCTTTGAGCCTTTGGAAGCTTTCTGAGGGAGGAGAAGAAATTTCTCTTACTAACAATGCCACCATATTTCCCCTTGGAATAGCTGAAGGAGTCTTTACAAAAATCCTAGGAATAATGATATCTACTGATTATCTTGTTATTGAATGTGTAGGAAAAGGACAAATCACACTTGGAAGATCCATTCTGAAGCTCCTGGGCGCCGTTATCGATGTGGGAAAAGGCAATATAACATTTACCTCTCCACCTTGCAATAACCATGTCTTTCCTAGAGTCAAGAGCAAAGGTAAGAAAGGGAGACGTAAGGCACGTGCTGATCCTAGCACTTCATCACTTGATATTACTTGATTCGCAATTTTCTGCGCCTAGCTCAAAGGCGTTAAAGAAAAGCACTCTTGGGAGATAACCCAATGTTTTATTTTCAGTACTTTTTCTTTTATTTGAGTCTTGGAAGTCATTACTACTGTAATGACCGCTCCTTATCTTGTTTATTTCGTTTTTGTGCCAAGAGAAGCCTCTAATTTGAGTGAGGTAAAGATTTGGGGATGTTGCTGTCCTGAAACTGTTTTCGGTGCTGCACCGTAAAAATTAGTGAAAATTCTCTGTTTATCTTTTGGACCTGCGATTTCTTGTGCATATGCCCCAGGTTATATCCAAACTTTTCTTAGTTGAACACTTTTTGATTTGAGCAACAGAAAATCCCTCAAAAATTCGACCTTTGTCAGCTGTTCAGTTTTGACAGATTTCTGCCAATATTTGTGTTTGCCACTTTATCGCTTTCTTTTGAGTTCTTTTGATCATGGAACTTTTGGGGAGGTTGCTACAGTAGTATATGCTATATATGTGGTGGTTTTGAGTTGAAACCTGAAGCAAATAGAGGATTGATTATATGTTATGCTTGCACTAATGTTGCTAATAGATTTGTGTTTAGTTTTGTATGAAGGAAGTTTTCAAGTGTAGGGATTGGAGAATGATGAGATGAGTTGAAGAATGGACAAAAGCTCAAGCTTGGGGATGCCCATGCATCACCCCAAGAAATATCCAAGAAGTACAAGCGTCAAAGCTTGGGGATGCCCCCGAGGCACCCCTTCTTCATCGGCAAAAATCAGGTCACCTTTCAAAACACTATATGTTTATTGCTTCATGCACTATGTGTTTTTCTTGGAGCGTCAGTTGTTTTAGTTTTTTTAGTTGGTTTAGTTTGTTTGTTTGCTGCAATAAATGGTTGGACCCCAACAAATTTCTTTGGAGGAGATGTACTCGTTTTCATTTGCAAAGAACGCTCAGTTTTTCACTCTTATCGTTCATCGATGCGTTCTTGTTTTTTTGCTACTGCTTTTGGTTTTCGTTTTCGCCTTGATTTGCGTTCAGATCTTGTCATATCTTTTCATCAAGGTGTATTTTTTCCTCTGATCTTTATTGGTTTTCATCAAAAGAGGTGTTTATAAAAATTTCAAATGGTGTTGGAAAAGAGAAAAAGCTTTGTGCAAAATAGTGGTACAAGAAGGAGCTTGTGTAGACTGCGGCTTAGGCTTTTTCATGTCATGCTTGATGTCTTTTTGATAGTATACTTAGTGGTTTTGCTGTAGCATGACTTGTCTCAAATAACTGAGATTGCTTAATGAGCCTTTGAAAAAATCATGCGTTGTTTTTTATTGTATGGAAGCATTATTTTGGTTTTCTCCTTGATGCTTTATTTGGGTTGACTTGGCGCATGCTCACACATGTTAGACTCTTACAAAGTCGCCAATAGTCTTCATGATCATTTAGTTTTTGACTTTTGATGCCATCTTATGCTTCTTTTAATGTCGCTTTGTCGCTTTGCATGATTATGGCCATTATTGCTCTCTTAGTTGGTCGCTCCCAGTCTTTTGCTAGCCCTCGCCTTGTACTGAGTATGAGCTCTACTCGTGCATCCAACTCCTAAAAGCCAAAGTTTTCCATTGTGTCCACTATAAATTCCTATGCATGGTATTTGTAAGCCATTCCAATGTAAAATTTTCATGTGCTACCTTTCAAAAAACCATCAAAACACTTCTCGTTTTGTGACACTGTTTTCAGCTCATGGGGACGTAGTGGTCGGATTTGCTATCTTCCATATTGCTTATTCCAAAAAGAAAAAAAAGAGAAAAAAGAAAGAAAAAAAGGCACTCCTCCATGGAAAGTGAATGTTGGTGGGCACCCGATGGAATCGGTTAGCCATGGTTTGTGAAAGGAAAAAAGGTGGGGAAGAGTGCCAAGCTTTATAAAAGAGCACAAAAGTGCCAATCTCTCTCTCAAAAACTTGCTTCATTTTTTGTATGGAAGATAGTAAGAACCCCATTGCCAGTCGTTGACAAAGACAACCACCTCTCGAAATCAAGTTTTATCTCTCTGTTTTACAAATGAAAAGCTCTAGCACATGTTTAATCACTGCTTCCCTCTGCGAAGGGCCTTTCTTTTACTTTTATGTTGAGTCACCACCTTCTTTCTTTATGCACCATTAAGAGAGCATAGTTGTCATTCTTAGTGTGATATGCATTGTCCCAAAGTTCATTGATTGATTCATATTGTTGGTTTCACTTGTTATTAAATTATTTGTATCTAGTCGCCCTCTTAAACTTGAAGGTGTCCTATGCATTTATGTTTTTCTCTCTTTGAAGGACAAGCTGAAAACCTTTTGTATGTTTTTCCTTATGATTTGAACACACGTTTGACTTTCATTGTTTCATTTTCATGATCTTTTGTTTGTGTTCATTTGCATGTTTACAACATGGTTGCTAAGTTCTTATTGTCATGATTATATCTTCATGCCCATGTTTTAAGTTCTATTGATCCCAGCTCACCAATGCTTACATATATGATCAAGATTGTGTAGGTGCATGTCACCTCAAAAATTATTCTTTTTTATCACTTACCTACTCGAGGACGAGCAGGAGTTAAGCTTGGGGATGCTTGATACGTCTCAACTGTATCTATAATTTTTGATGCTCCATGCTTGTTTTTACACCATTTGCCTATTGTTTCGTTACACTTAGTGGCACTTTTATGCATTTTCTGGAACTAACCTATTAACGAAGTGCCACAGTGCCAGTTTCCTGTTTTCTGCTGTTTTTGTGTTTCAGAGTGATACATAGGAAATATTCTCGGAATTGGACGAAACAAGTTCCTGAAGTCTTATTTTACCCGGAAGCTTCCAGTGATCCGAAGAGGAGTAGGAGGAGAGGCACCAGGGGCCCACACACAGGGGCGGCGCGGCCAGCCCCTGGCCCGCGCCACCCCCGTGTGAGGGCGCCTGGCCCCTCCTCTGACATCGCCCCTTCGCCTATAAAGACCCCCCGACGAGAAAAACCTAAGTCCCCGATCAGTTTTCCAGAACACATCGCGATCCGCCGCCGCCGTCGACCCGAAGATCGGGAGGGTCCAGAAGCTCTTCCCGGCACCCTGCCGGAGAGGGGAATTGCCACCGGAGGTCTTCTTCATCGCCATGCTTGCCTCCGGAGCGATGAGTGAGTAGTCTACCTTGGACTATGGGTCCATAGCAGTAGCTTGATGGTTGTCTTCTCTACTATGTGCTTCATGTTTAGATCTCATGAGCTGCCATACATGATTGAGATCACCGTTATGTAATTCTACATGTTTGGTTTGTTGGGATCCGATGAATATTGGTGTTTATGATTAAGTTGCTGTACTGAATTATATATTTTGTTATCTCTATGTTGTTTATGATCTTGCATGCTCTCCGTTGTTAGTAGCTATCTTGGCCGAGTAGTTGCTAGTGACTCCAAGAGGGGGTATTTATGCTCGATAGTGGGTTCATGCCTCTATTTCACCTGGGGGAGTGACAGAAACCTCTAAGGTGGTAGATGTGTTGTTGCTACTAGGGAGAAAACAACATTCATATGCTCAAGGGCATATGCTTTGTTTACATTACACACTTTGCTTAATGCAATTATCTGTTGTTCGCAACTTAATACTTCTAGGGTGTTCGGATTGATATCCCAGGGAGTGGATTATTAGTCATAGATGCAGTTGGATGGCGGTCTATGTATTTTGTTGTAATGCCCAGAGTAAATCTCATAGTGATCTTCTTGACATATCACGTTATCTTTATTCTATCAATTGCCCAACTGTAATTTGTTTACCCAGCATGTGTTATTTTATCTATGGAGAGACACCACTAGTGAACTGTGGACCCCGGTCCTATTTCTATCATATTGCTATCACCTCTTTACTTTACTCGTACTGTTTACTTTACTCGCATACTATATTGTTTTCCACTCGATACACTCATAACCTTTGTTTCAAGCAAACCGGTGAGATTGACAACCTCATCGCAAGTTGGGAACAAAGTATTTGTTTGTGTGTGTGCAGGTTCCACGTTGCAGCTAGCAAGCAAAGCTTGGACGAGGCGCCATATATAAATTGTCCGCTGCTGTCGCAAACTAGCAAGCATCACCTTCAGTCGTCATTGTCTCTCCTCCCCTGATCGATATTAAACCTTGGTTTCTTAACTGAGGGAAAACTAGCTGCTATACTCATCACACCTTCCTCTTGGGGTTCCCAACGGGCTGGTTATCCACCACGCACAAGGACAGTTTGCTCCCACGTTAACCACACGCCATCAGCTAATTTTTTGGGCGCCATCAACAAGGGATCAACCGTCCCCTCCTAGCCCCTATATATAGGTGGCCAGGTCTCGAGGATCGGGTAGGGTCCGATACAAATTACAATATCGACATACGGTAAGAACTCGTATCTCGACTATCATTACAATTGGGCCTAGCTTAACGGGCCTCAGGGGTACTCAACTAACGGGCTCTATTAACTATACCCTTGTCAGTAGCCCCTGAGATTCTACTAGAATTGCAGATTCGGGTTGAATCTCTAATCTTTAAATCTTCAACTTGATCAATTCTTTGACTTCTTCATATCTTCGAATCTTCGACTTGGTCTTTCGACTTATTTTCATGATAGTATTTCGCAAGGGGTTTTGATGAACAAGCCTGACAACTCTGACGGATCAAGAGGTCAGTTAACTACCGGAACAGATACTTGCCACCTACTTCAAATTCAATCCCCTTGGATTTGAATTCGGGATACCGGTCAAACCCATTCTTTTGCCGCATTTAGGTCTTACAAAGAATGAATCCCAGTGATTCTCAGGGTACCCAGTGCGTCCACCAGGATTTTCTTCGCGTCGTAGACATGGATACATACTAGCAGAGCGCATCCATGTGCGTATACTAGGCCACACAGGACGGATCCTGGGGTCTTACCTTCGTGATAAATCACGACATTCGAGTTTCATTATGATAACGCAACTCGAGAATCTCATGTCGCAGTCCCTTTTGACTGATAAAATCAAAGAACTTTGAATTATATTAACTTCTCCCAAGTGTCTCCCGATGGGAGTAGTCGCTCTATATTTTGTCGACTACGTAGTCGAAGTTTGCATGGTAGATTTCTTCATCTTTATTGCTGATTGTCTTATTTTCTATCGGGTGCGCGCTCAGCGCTCCCGATGGGAGTAGCCCCCGAGGCTATGGTTGGATACTTGTAATCAATCATAGGCTCAAATTGACTTCTTCTTCTTCCTTCTGGTTTCTCCTGTTTGTAAGCTCCCGAGCTCAAGTCGAGGTTTTTTCATATCTTTCGATCACACTTTCTTTTTTCCCTTTGTTATTATCGTCTGCTATGTGCAGAATTTAACTCCTTTGTAAATATGTTTATGGGCCTTGCTATCACAGGGGCCCGCCAATATGTGCTTATAAATAAAGCATCTTGGTGAGGGTAAAAACCCTAATCAGATTCCTCCTCCGCCGCATCGTCTTCTTTTTTCATCTAGGGTTTCTATTCTCCCCACTTTTCCACATGGCTGATGCAGATGGTTCTCGTCTGAACCTTGGCTCTCCGGCGCCGCGGGGTCGTGGCCACCCTCGTGGAAGCAAAAACAAAACAACTCCAGCTGCTGCAGGATCATCGTCGGCCGCTCCGGTGAAGCGTCATCCCGGCCGCCCGCCTGGTAGCAAGAATAAACCAAAGGTGACTGGCGTCGCCCCAGGTCCAAGCGTTCCTCCTCCTGTCACATCTCCTGCTTCTCCCTGAATATTCTATTTCTTCTGCATCGCCAATGCGCGGTGCCACGAGATTCAGCGCTTGCCGCTGAATTTCACCAACTTCATGGATGGGCGAGAACTGCGAGAAGCGGTTCTTCGTGAACAATCTGGTGGAAGAACTCCATACGAAGTGGAGGTTTGGTACGACAGCGACGGCGAGCAATACTTCAAGGGTGGCTGGTCATAGTCTGCAGAAGACCATGACCTCCACCAAGGCTTCTTCATGACTTTCGACTTCCACATCGGCACGTCAAAGTTTGACGTGAAAATCTATGACGGCACCCAGTGCCAGAAGGAGTATAAAGCTGAAGTTCACTTCCATTAGAATCTGCCATATGTAATCTCTTTTTCTAGTTGCCTTGCTGCCGTACTATCTGTAATGAATATTCATATTTTGCTTTGATGTTTTTAATAGTACCATGAGAACAAATCGTTGTTCTGAGGTATGCTTTATATATATCGGGTTCTTTGCGAACCAATTATATTACTTTGAAGAATATCGGGTTGTCTGCACAACCTAGTAATGCAAAATATCTCCATATCGTGATAAAATTTTCTTTCGTACGACCCGAGGATTGAAGCCCCCGAGCGGAGAAGTAGAAATATTTGTATAATTTGTTGAGTTCAACCCAAGGAACCCGACCTATGGCCTTATGTTCTAGGTTCAGAGGGTTAACTCAAGTTTACTGATACCACTAGACTTCTTCTACGCGTAAAAATGTTGTAGCTGCTCCGCATTCTATGGGTTGCTCTCGTCTTTTCCTATCTTCTTGTCTTGTAGTCGATAAGCTCCTCCTGGTATCACTTCTATGACGATGTAAGGTCCCACCCAAGGGGACTCCAATTTGCCGTGGCTGTCTTGCCTGAGTCGCAAGACTAGATCTCCCACCACAAAGGATCGTGGACGAACTCGACTACTATGGTAGTTCTGCAGGCTCTGTTGATACTGCGTGGCTCTTTCTAATGCTTTATCTCTTGCTTCATCTAGTGCATCGACGTCGTCTTGCAACGCTTCTGTTGATGTTACTTCGTCGTATGATGTCACTCTTGGAGCTTCGTGTGTAACTTCGACTGGAAGCATGACTTCTGCGCCATGGACTAGAAAGAAAGGAGTTCCTTGAGTTGCTGCGTTAGGCGTGGTTCTTAAACTTCAAAGAACAGAGGGCAATTCATCTACCCAAGCACTCTTGGCTTTCTCGAGAGGTGCTAAGAGCCTCTTTTTTATCCCGTTGCATATTAGGCCATTGGCCTTTTCGACTTGCCCATTTGTCTTCGGGTGTGCCACAGATGCGAATTTGAGCTTGATTCCCAATCCTTCGCAGTAACTCTTGAATTCCTTCGTGGTGAAGTTTGTTCCATTGTCCGTGATGATGCTATATGGTAAACCGAAACGGAACACTATTGACTTAATAAAGTTGATTGCTGCTGTCGAATCTTGAGTTGTTACCAGAGCCGCTTCCACCCACTTGGTAAATTTATCGACTGCCACTAGCATGTAAACATGTCCTCCTGGCCAAGATTTGTGCAACTTTCCCACCATATCGAGGCCCCATTGTGCAAAGGGCCAGAACAATGGTATTGGCTGTAGCTCTGCTGCTGGCGCGTGCGGTTGAGATGCCAATCTTTGACATGCTTCACACTTCCGAACTATATCTTTTGCGTCTTCGATGGCTGTGAGCCAATAAAATCCTGCTCGAAACGCTTTTGCCGCTATTGCCCTGCTGCTAGCATGATGACCGCACACTCCAGCGTGTATATCTTTTAATATTACTTGTCCTTCCTGAGGCGTTACGCAACGCTGCAAAACGCTAGTTATACTCTTCTTGTATAATTTCTCCTGCAACACGACAAATGCTTTCGATCGTCGAGTTATTCTCTTGGCTTCCACTGCATCTTCTGGTAACTGTTTATTTATCATGTATGCGAGATATGGCTGCATCCAGGTTTCTTCTATCATCATTACTTCTTCGGGTTCCGGCGTAGCCCCCGAGCCCGCTGCAGTAGTCGAACTTTTGACACTTTTTATTGACCTTTCCACTATTTCCTCCCAGAAGACTCCAGATGGTACGGGTAAACACTATGACCCGATATTTACTAAGTTGTCGGCTTCTTCATTGCTATTTCTGCTGATGTGCGAGACTTCGCATCCATCGAATGTTTCTTCGAGATAGTGATATAAGTTCTTGTAGGCCATCATGTTGTCATTGATTGTTTTGCACCTGTTCATAACTTGCTGGACGACAAGGTTTGAATCTCCAAATATTTTTAGGTGGGTTGCCCCACACGCTTTGGCCATCTTCATTCCATGCAACAAAGCCTCGTATTCTGCTTCATTATTAGAGGTCTGCGAAAAACTCATCCTTAAAACGTACTTCAATTTGTCACCATGCGGCAATATCAAGACTACTCCTGCGCCTGCGCCTTGGACTCTTTTAGAACCATCAAAGTACATTGTCCAAACACTTGATAAGTCTGGCGGTCCCGTGCTCTGCAGCTCCAGCCACTCTGCTGTAAAATCTGGCAAGACTTGCGATTTGATCGCCTTCCTTTTTTCGTATGTGATGTCCATGGGAGATAACTCGATTCCCCACAAAGAGATACGTCATGTTGCCGAAGGATTGTTCAATATGTTCGATAGTGGTGCTTCATTGACCACTATAATTGGGTGCACCGCAAAGTATTGTCGCAATTTTTGTGCTGTTGTAAAAACACTATATGCAAGCTTCTGATAATGCGGGTACCTCTGTTTTGTTGGAGATAGTACTTCACTGATGAAATATACTGGCCTCTGGACGCCATGGGCTTTGCCTTCTTCACTTATTTCGACTACTAGTACTGTACTCACCACCTGATGGGTTGTAGCGATGTAGAGTAGTAGTGGCTCCTTTTCTTTTGGTGCGACCAGCACTGGTGGCGTGGAGAGCACTTTTTTCAACTGTGCAAAAGCTGCGTCTGCTTCTGCTGTCTATTCAAACTTATCATCTGACTTTTTCATAAGTGCATAGAACGGGAGGGCCTTTTCTCCCAATCGAGCAACAAAATGACTTAGTGCCGCAACGCGTCCTGCGAGCTTCTGTACGTCGTGTAGTTTTGTGGGTTTCCCCATTGTTAAAATTGCTTGTATCTTCTCTGGGTTCACCTCTATTCCCCTTGCTGACACCAGGAACCCTAATAGTTGTCCTGCTGATACGCCGAAGGAACACTTTGTCGGGTTAAGATTAAGCTTGTACCTGCTCAGGTTGTCGAAGGTTTCTGCCAAGTCACTGATAAGGGATTCCTCCTCTCTTGTAGTGATGACTACATCGTCAATGTAGACTTGGATGTTGCATCCTATTTGGCCCCCGAGGCAATTTTGCATCATCCGTTGATAAGTTGCTCCTGCATTTTTTAGGCCGAATGGCATTACTTGATAGCAAAACACCCCATACGGTGTGATAAAGGCTGTCTTTTCTTCGTCTTCTTTTATCAACTTGATCTGATTGTAACCAAAATATGCGTCCAAAAAGGAAAGCCTTGCACATCCCGCTGTTGAATCAATTATCTGATCGATGCGGGGTAGAGGGAAGGGATCCTTTGGACAATGCTTATTGAGAGATGTGTAGTCAACACATACTCTTTGTACGTCCGTGTTTTTCTTGGGCACGATGACTGGATTGGATACCCAACTTGAAGTTTTTATTTCTCTGATAAATCCGGCGTTTTCTAGCCTGTGCAATTCTGATGCTATCGCCTTCCTTTTGGGTTCGTCGAATCTTCGCAATGGTTGCTTGACTGGCTTTGCTTTAGGATCTACATTTAGTGCATGCTCGACGAGTTCCCTGGGAACCCCTGGCATGTCTGAAGGACACCAGTCGAAGATTTCCCAGCGCTCACGGAGGAACTCGACGAGCGCGCTTTCCTATGCGGATATCCAGGTTTACCGCAATCGATGTTGTCTTGTTTGGGTCCGTGGGGTGGACCTGAATTTTCTTCGAGTCCTGAGTTGTGTCGAAATCCTGATCTGGCAGGGATCGTCCAACGTCGGGTAGCACATTATGATCGGTTTCTCCTTTCAGCCTCTCGTATTCTGCTGTCATGCCAAAGGTTTGCGCCATTCTGTTGAATTCTCTGTCGCAAGTGTTGGCTAGTTCGAAGCTCCCTTGTACTGTGATCGTTCCTTTGGGTCCTGGGATTTTTAGCGTAAGGTACGCGTAATGAGGTACTGCCATGAACTTTGCAAATGCTAGGCGCCCTAGGATTGCGTGGTACTGTGATGGCCAGTCCATAACTTCGAATTCCAGCATCTCTCTTCGATAGTTGCTGCTACTGCCGAAGCAGACGTCGAGTTCTATTTTGCTAGAGGGTAATTTGCGGCTCCTGGTACTATTCCATGGAAGGAGCAATCTGTTGGCGTCAGACTTGACGGTGAGATACACATTGCCTTCAAGGTTCTAGCATATATTAAGTTTATGCCACTCCCTGCATCCATGAACACTCTCCCAATGTCGTACCCTCCTATTTGTGCCTTTAACACCATTGGCGAGTGGCCCAGCATGGGAACTTTCCTTGGGTGATCTGCTCTGCTGAATTTAACTGGTTGATCTGACCACCACAAGTACTCTGTGGTGGCTGGTGGTGATGATATTGCTAGGTTTACTTGCCTGGATATGCTCTTTCGCTATTTCTTTGACTTAGGCACCGGTTGAATCATGGCTGATATGTAAATTTTTGACTCTAGGTGCCTTGCCAGCCTTTGTACTTGGTGTCCTCGACTTATATGCCATCCTCCTTGGCTTGAACCCATGGCGCTTTGTAGCCTTAGAAAAGTTCTACAATCCTCCATCTGATGATTTGAAACTCTTTTTCCATCAAGATATGCGTAATGAATTCGACAAGGTCCGTATAGCATGTCTTCGGCCGAAGGGCCAGAGTATCTTGATTTTTCTGCTCCTTTTGCCTGAAACCTTCTGTTTTTGTATCCTTCCTCTTCCCTTGCTTCGTAACCCGCAGCTACCTGATTTCGCCTTCCTTGATTATCCCTGCTGTGGTGTCGTCTCTTCTGTCTACTTGTTCTGTCGACTTCTGCTGACCGTCCTCTTTTGTTATTATATGCGTCCTCTCCATCAGCGAATTTGTTGGCTTCTTCTATTAGTTCAGCTACTGTCGTTGGCCTTGTTCTTCCTATTTCTTCCACGAGATCTGAGCGACGAAGCCCGACCGAAAAAGCATCTACTGCTCGTTCGTCGGAGACGTCCTCTGCTGAGTTTTTGATTACACACCATCGTTGTATATAAGAATGTAGAGTTTCGCCTTTCCTTTGCGCACACGCTTTGACCTCCTCCAATGATGCTGGGCGCTTGTATGTCGAATGGAAATTTCTTGTGAATTGGCTTTCGAGTTCTCCCCAGCTTCCAATGGATTCATTGGGTAGGGTATTCAACCAGGACCGTGCTGCGCCGGTGAGGTGTAGTTGTAAACTTTGCATTGCAGTTGCTTTTGTTCCCCCTAATATCTGTACTGCCTGCAAATAATCCGATAACCATAGGGTAGGTTCTTGCGACCCGTCATATTTTTGTTGGTCGTGTGGTAACTTGAATCCTTTGGGTACCCACGTTTTGCGAACCCCGCGGGTAAAGCATAACGCGCCCATCTCTTTTCCGTCATCTTCATAATTTTCTTCTCTCCAGGCGTAGCACGATTTATTTACTCGAGCTTGCGCTATTATATTTCTTGCGTCCTCCTTCCTCTTTTGTCGCCTTTCTTCTTCTGATGACCCGCTATACTCGGTTTGTGTGAAATTGTATTTGAATTTCTCCTTTCGCTTTTCCTTATAGCTTGTCGACTTTGTCTCTGGTCCTTTTCCCCTGATCTTGTCTTCCACTATCCCGAGGCTTCGTATTGCGGCTTGGTGCATATCTTCTCGCGGATCTCCGGGTTCTGGCCTGGTGGTTAGTAAGTATGCATGTGCTGCTATCAGTGCTGCTTCTGGCGTTTCTTGTATGAAGTCTTCTTCCTCCTCCTCTAGCTGTGGAGTAAGGTTCCTTGAGTACCTTTCCTCTCTGCTTCGCGCTGCTGCCCCTCTGTTGTGCTTTGGGTCTCCGCGCCTTTCCCTACTGTACTCTGAGTCCTCACTATAGTCATCCCAATATTCTTCCCTTGATATACTGTTATTATCTTGAAAAACCATGTCTCTTTCCTCCCTTAGTTTCTTCCTATGCTGGCGCAATGCATACTGATATCCCATTAAGACTTCTCTTCTCGATCCTTCGGGTACTTCTGTGCCATGATTGATAGCTGACATGATGATTCTCCATTCTCCAGCTGAAACGTGAACTTTCTCCTTCTCTCTTTTGTTGTTTTCCTTTATCTTGTCGACTTGCCTGTCGACCCCTTTACTTCCTTTATTGTTGTTTTCTTCTTCTGCTTCAGTGATAATGACACATAGCTGATGTACTCTTTTGGAGACGCCACTACTTCCAGCGGCGAAGTCCTTTGCGCTGTTGTGCGTTTTACACGCTCTTTCTTCCAAGTTGAATTTTTCCCAAATTTTGTCGCCTTCTGCGATTGGTGCTTTTCCTAAGCTGACCGGCGAGTTTACCTCGCTGGAAGAGCCTTCCGATGATTCCAGCATTACTACTGTTTCGGACTTACTTGCCGACGGATCTGGTTTCGTCAAATCCGAGAGGCCGGATGAACCCGATGGCCCGACGAAGATGCTCAAACTTCCAATTGTCAACTCTGTCTCTTGGTTTTCGTCGACTTCTGTGCTGCTGTTGGCTAAAAGCAAAAAAGCCATCGAATTCATGATTCCAACGCCCAGAGTCCCCACGGTCGGCTCCAATTGATGAGGGTTAACTTGACAAATGTCCTAGATGAAGGACTTAGGATCGGGGAGACAGGGCGTCGGATGAACTCGAAGGTAAGGTTAGTCGAAATAAACATATATCGAAAGTAAACTTGGGTGCTGAACCTGGCTTGCTTTTAATCTGGCCTACACCGTCCCCTCCTGGCCCCTATATATAGGTGGCCAGGTCTCGAGGATCGGGTAGGGTCCAATACAAATTACAATATCGACATACGGTAAGAACTCGTATCTCGACTATCATTACAATTGGGCCTAGCTTAACGGGCCTCAGGGGTACTCAACTAACAGGCTCTATTAACTATACCCTTGTCATGGGGTTTACCAACAAGGCGTCAACCACACGCCATCTGACGAGGTTCTACCCCGGCAATGCCCATGTTTGTGGGCTTTCGAGACATGGAGCGTATGTGGGATCCGGCGAACTCCACGGCGATCAGACGAAAGCAGAGGGACACGAGGTTTTACCCAGGTCCGCCCCCCTTGGTAGGGTAATGACCTACGTCCTGCTTGTCTGACTTTTTATTGATGGGGTGGCTATAATGAAGGTGTTACAATGGAGGCATAGATTGGATCTAGCCGCGAGTGGAGAGCTCTAAAGTTTCGAGCGCTCCGGCGTGAGGTGGTGAAAAAGTGTCTAGCCGCCTCAGGACCTCCCTCCCAGCATTTTATATGCGAAGGCTGGGTCTCAGGATTGTCCACCAAGCCAAGTACAGATAGAATCGGTTTTGAACAAACCCTAGTCGAAAACTAATCCAACTTGGACTCTTCGAGCCTTTGCTTGTACGCCAAGTACTACTCCTGAGCCGCGTCAGACCGCTATCTTTATGGGCCTTGCGATCCCTTCGACAGTGATCCCTCCTGGGCCGAAAACCAGGTAGGCGAATATCAAGGGCCTATTTGTCATTCCTTCGTCAGTAGCCCCCGAGTGCCTGGGATAGTCGAAGACTATGGCAGGGACTCTAATTCGAATCTCTTCCTGTTTGCACAAAACTGTATTCGCCTTACCTGTAAAAACATAAAGGCATAGCAAGTATACAAATGATGCGTCTAGTTGACGCTGCTGATTCGAGTAGTGCTCATTCTGAGCCTCAAAAATGCTTAGCTTGGTTTGTAGTGGGATAGGCATAACCGGCCTGAGACTCACGCCGGGTCTCAGTTAATTGCATAGCCGTAAAAACATTTGGTTAGCTTACTCAGATTCGAGTCCCCCAACTCGAACCCGCGTGGGCTGGCGCTACTTCGACCCGAGCCTCGTTGGACTTACCAGGTCGAAGCCCAGTTCATTGTGGGGCACCCGATGCGTCCATCGGTGCAAACTTCATACTGTAGATATGGAAAGTTTCTCGGCAGAGTGCGCTTGATATGAATACCGGGCCATCTGGTGTTGCCAACCATGGACTTACCTTCGTATTTGACATACGGCATCCGAACTGGTATATTGCCACCAAGATTTGGGCATTTTGAGTGTATGTATGAATATAAAATTGGACTCAGGGGCTAAAGTCACTCCCGAATCGTAACTGAGGCACTGCTGGCCCTGAATCGAAAATAACCTGGGGACCGAAGCCCATGGTTGGATGCAGTGTTGATCGTGATTGTACAAACTAACAGAATCGTTATTCGAATGAACTTGCGGCACTGCAGGCTGAACTAAAGAAATGGTCAGAGAATCGACAGCCATAACTTGAATAATGAGAGGGCGTTGCCAGCCAGAAGATGATTCGGGGGGTTAAAATCCACCACTCAAAGATCGAAACAGCTCAACCTGCTTGAGCAGGAAAAATCATCGCCATTAATCCGAGGGACATGGGAGCACTGCTGGCCCATTATAGACAGTTCGAGAATGAAAATTCACAGCTCGAATGCCAAAACCATATCGATTAAAGCAAAAAGATCCTTTCAAGTAGTCCAAAGGCCCCACCCGAAAGGCTCCCGGGCCAAATAAACTGAGGCCGCAAGCAAAGAACAAAACCGCTCGAAAAGTGATGTTTTCATCCAAATAACACGAGGAAAGCAAAAGATCTTCGAGAAACACCCAACACCAAAGAAGTTAGGATTTTGAAAGTACATACCTCAAAAAACATGAGGGCCCAGTATCACGCTTATCCCTTCCGCCAAAAGAAAATTACTCTGCAAGTGATGACGTCAGTGATGATGCCTGGCTTCTTCGAGCTGTCACGCCATCCTTTGCAAGGATAGCCTCACATTGACAAGACCAGATGCCCAGTGGGCCCCGTTTTCGTGTGTCTCGGCTATTGACTGAATTTGACCGCACATCCCATGCGTGGGTGAAAAAAGTCCACCAGGTCTCCTTAATAACAGTGCGTAGTGGAGGCCGCGGCTCCTGCGGTGCTGACACGTGGACGACCAGATCCGTCCAACCGCTTCCCCATCGCGATGAACGGCTAGGATGGATTGACAATTTCCAGGAGTGGAATAAAAATAGCAGCGGAGGGTAACTGTACACCCCACTCCGCCGCCATCATCTTCTTCTCGCGCTCAGCTCCCGCGACGCCTCATTCTCACCTCCATTCCCGCAACGCTTTGCTGAGCATCACCTCCATGGGCAAGAGAGGCTCGACTACGGCCGGTGCCGCCACCAAGAAGGCCAAAACCGCGGACATCGACACCTCCGTCGTTGGCAACTGGGTCCAAACCAAGATTGGGGACAAGGAGTTGTCCAATGCCGAGAAGACCGGCCTTCTTAAGAACGATCCGGCGGAGTCGCTCACCGCCGGTCCGGAAATCATTCCCCGGCCACCTCCAGGCTTCTGGGTAATTTTCCTTGCCTTTATGCTGCGGGGGCTGTCGCTTCCCCCGCACCCTTTTCTTCATGGCCTCCTCTTCGCGTATGGGATTCAGCTTCATGATCTGAATCCCAATACGATTCTGCACATTGCGTGTTTTATCACGCTATGTGAATGTTTTCTGGGGATCGAGCCCCATTGGGCGCTTTGGCGCCGGATTTTCGCCATCCGACACCCCCTGCGCTATCAGACTGGCGGCTTTAGCTGCCAGGTGCGTCCGGACATGCCGTACTTCAACCTACAGACGCCCGAAAACAACCCCGGCTGGAGGACAAAATGGTTCTATGCCAAGAATAAGTCCTCCACTGGGGAAGACTTCGGGCTTGAGGAGTTTCGAGCCACCACAGTTCTTCGACCCCGGGTGTCTTGGAGGCACGAGCTTTCTGATGAAGAAATGAAGATTACAGAGCCTCTGATGGAAAAAATATAGCAGCTTTGAGCCACGCCCAAGAAAGAACTCTCGGGCCTTCAACTCATTCGCACGTTCATAGAGCATCGGGTCCAACTGCTCGCTGCTCGGGCCCACTGCATGTGGGACTACACCGATCGCCGAGACCCGACACGAGTTTCTTCTAACGAGCTGAGGGAAGTGGAGATTGATGATAGTGTCCGCACTGTCACCAACATAAAGAAGAAATCGTTCGTGCTGAAAGTCTTCGGCGTGGTGGCCTTCAGCAAATCCTTCCCCGTACTGAGGTATGCTTTTTGTCTTAGCCGAATGTTTCTTTTCTACTGTAGTCTTGTTGATCAGGACCGAACGTGATGGGAGTTTTTTATCAGGTTGTCAACATAGCTCGATGCTATCCGCCCCAACCCGAAGATGGTGAATACCCTGGGCGCGATTTCATTGAGGTTCCAGAAGAATCGACTTCCGCTGCTCCATCGCCATCACGAGCGCCGACAAAGAAGAAACGGGTTGTGGATGACATCGTCGAAGATTTAGAAGATCTTGGCGACACCCACTTCTCTTTTGGTGACGATGACAACAGCGTGATTCCTGCCGAGCCTCTCGACAGCCGCCCTCCTCTTCGAGTTGGGAAGAAGATTCTTCCAAAGTTAAACGTGATATGTCAAGAAGATCACTATGCGATTTACTCTTGGCATTACAACAAAATACATAGACCGCAATCCAACTGCATCTATGACTAATAATCCACTCACGGGGATATCATCCGAACACCCCATGAGTATTAAGTTGCGAACAACAGATAATTGCATTAAGCAAAGTGTGTAATGTAAACAAAGCATATGCCCTCGAGCATATGAATGTTGTTTTCTCCCTAGTAGCAATAGCACATCTACAACCTTAGAGGTTTCTGTCACTCCCCCAGATTAAATAGAGGCATGAACCCACTATCGAGCATAAATACCCCCTCTTGGAGTCACTAGCAACTACTCGGCCAAGATAGCTGCTAACAACGGAGAGCATGCAAGATCATAAACAACATAGAGATAACATAAGATATATTTCAGTATAGCAACTCAATCATAACACCAATATTCATCGGATCCCAACAAACCAAACATGTAGAATTACATAACGGTGATCTCAATCATGTAGGGCAGCTCACGAGATCTAAACATGAAGCACATGGTGGAGGAGACAACCATCTAGCTACTGCTATGGACCCATAGTCCAAGGTAGACTACTCACTCATCGCTCCAGAGGCAAGCATGGCGATGAAGAAGACCTTCGGTGGCGATTCCCCTCTCCGGCAGGGTGCCGGGAAGAGCTTCTGGACCCTCCCGATCTTCGGGTCGATGGCGGCGGTGGATCGCGATGTGTTCTAGAAAATTGATCGGGTACATAGGTTTTTTTCCGTTGGGGGGTCTTTATAGGCGAATGGGCATCGTCAGAGGTGGACCGAGGCGCCCTCACACATAGGGGGTGCGGCCAGGGGCTGGGCCACGCCACCCTGGTGTGTGGGGCCCTCGTGCCCCCCTATGACTCCTCTTCGGATCTCTGGAAGCTTCCGGGAAAAATAAGACTTTAGGAACTTGTTTCGTCCAATTCCGAGAATATTTCTTGTGTAGCTTTTCTGAAACACAAAAACAGCAGAAAACTGGGAACTGGCACTGTGGCGACTTGTTAATAGGTTAGTTCCGAAAATGCATAAAAGTGTCATGAAGTCTAACGAAACATTAGGCAAATGGTGTAAAAATAAGCATGGAGCATCAAAAATTATAGATACGTTGGAGACGTATCAGGTCTCGCATCGTAAGTTTCTCTATCGGACTTCTTTCTTGTACGATTTCGTCTCGAGTCGACTGCATCGTATTGATTTCGATGCCTGCTTCAGTCTTCCACCGAGGAGACTTCGGCGAGCCAGGGTGATCGTGATCGATACCAAGTTCGACCCCACGATTCCACCCTTGAGCAGACCATGGACTCGCAGGAGAAGGAAGCTGGAGATGCCGCGTCAGAGGATCTCCCGAAGCTGTCGCCTCCTCCGAAGAAAAAGATGATCGAGCCCGAACTTGTTCTGGTCTCCTCCTCCAGCGAACCTTCTGGCCCCAAAAGCCATGTAAGCCCGAAGATCCTAGTTTTACGATTCTGATATTTTGCCTATCAGTAGCCCCCGAGGGTGAGTCTAAGTATTTACACTTGGGCTTGCCCTCCAAACAATTATTCGAGATCCCATCTTTGCTTCTGCTTGTTTAGCCTGTTGTCAGGGACTTATCGAAGGTGTGCAAGAACTTTCTTGCTCTGGAGGAAGAAAACCGTCGATTATCAATGCAGCTGGAAGATGTGTGCCGTAAGTGATGTCTTCTTCTATCTAGCTTTTTGTTTCGGCACCTGTTACTTCTGTTCTTAGTTTGCTATCCCTCGAATGACAGGAATTGTGACTCAAGCGACCGCCGACAAGACGTCATTAAAAGCTCAACTGGATGATCTTGCGGCCGAAAAATCTGTGTTGACGGTGAAAGCTGATGGGCTGGCCGAAGAAGTTGCCCGGCTTAAAGCTGAATTGACCAAGGCTCAAGAGCTCGCCACTCAGCGTCGTCTGGAGCCTGAGTCTAAGGATAAGTAATATGAATATTAATATTAGCACGCTACTTTCTGAAGGCATGTGCTTGAATAGTTTTCTCAAAATCTAAATTATAACTAAATGAATTTCTTATTTCCTTGTCTGCTATGTTGTTTGGGCCATCTATTCCAAGCCTGTCTCAGGTTCCATGCTTGTTGTCGCTTTGAAGTATTTTTTTTTGGTTTGGCAACTTATTTTATCAGCATTCCTTTTGAGAAGGAAATATAGAGCAAACCACATTATTGGATGCCTGCTTGTTATAGTTGGTGTAGTTCTATCGGTAGTAAGGTATGTGTTGGAACAACTAGCTTAGTTTTGACTACTTATTTCTGTAGTTCATCATTGCTCTCTAAATCTGCACTGAGTACTTTCCAGTTACCTGCATTCACAAGGTTTAGTTTCTTCCACTAAATAATTGCAACTGAAATGAATTTTACTTGTAAAATTTTGTAGCACAAACCTGACAAATTCTTACAAACTTTAACAGATCTTCTTGTCTCTATCTGCAGTAAGGATTGCTGGTTTAGGTGAATATACTAAATAATTTATTTTTGATAGGTTCCTGCAGTTAAAGAAGCAGTACTGGTATTGCATTGTTCTCAAACTGAAAGCAGAAGATTTTATTGTAATCAGAACATAACAGATTTTCTTGTCTCTGTCTCCACTCAGTTTGCTATAGTGTGTTAGTGCCTCCATGTGATTTTGCATATGTAGAATTTTTTTTGCTTTCATGTACCTAGAGAAGTAGAGATGTTTCGCTTGACTAGGTTTTCTGTGAAAGAGTTTATGTTCAAGTTATAACAACATGAGTCTGCAGGGTGCCTTTGGAGGAGCCAACCGAAAGTAGATTGGCAAAGATGTTTTTTTAGCTTGCATGGTTTCCTTAAGAAATTCAGCAACCAGTACCAATAATCTTTGGCAAATTGGCTATTCTTTGATTACTTCCGGATGCAACATAAGCTCAGAAATTCACTTGATGCTGCCAATTTAAACTAAATAGGTTAGAATTGCTGTGTTAGAAAAGAATTTTGATATTAAATAGGGCGTGTGTTGCACGTGCACGCTTACTAGTGTATTAGAAAAGTTCAAACATCTTATACTCCCTCCATTCTAAAATATAAGATATTTTAGCCTATCATTGACATATATGTATCTAGACATATTTTAGTGTGTAGGTTAGAAGCAAAAGGAGCGAACATATATACTAAGAAGCATCTAAATACATATGTGTCAATGATAGGCAGGCTAACACATCTTATATTTTGAAACAGAGGAAGTATTTTGGAAAGAGCAGGTAGCTTCTAAAAGTGGCTTGCTTCTTTTAGTAAATGGGACATTTTTTGGTAAATGGGACATTTTTTGTTGGCTGAGGGAGTTTTTTCTTTCTTAGGGAAATACTTCCTCTCTTTTAAATATAAGATGTTTTAGCCTATCGTTTCTATCTATATGTCTAGATATATTTTAGAGTGTAGGTTAGAACTAAAAGGAGTGAATGTATATATATTAAAAAACATCTAGATACATAAATATTAATAGGCTAAAACATTTTATATTTTGAAGCCGAGGGAGTGTATCAGAGTGCAAGCTTGCTGCATTGCGTGATTTCTAGTGGGCCTGCAAACTAACTTATATCATGGTATACCGAATGGCTCTGGCCCATGTACCGTTAGGGGCGCGATTGGTAGCCTGCTGTATTTTTTGGGCTTTTTGGGCACAGGCGCTGGGGGGCCTGTATCGCACCATATGATACAAAACCCAACTTGGGCTTTTTGTTTGATGGCCAACATTGCATCTAGAGAGCCAAAAGGCCCAGGTTGATTGGTTGTGTGCAGGCTTCTGTGTACTCTCACCTCTTATCCATATGGTGGCCTTACCACATAGAACCATAGATACTGTTTCTCCACTAGTCGCTGTGGGGCAGAGGTCGAAATGACGCTGCCGCGCTGCCACTTGCCACCGGTAGCCACCGAAGTCGACGAGTTCGTCGTGCCGCGCTGGTGCTTGCCGCCGGTAGGCACCGAAGCCGGCAAGTCCAAGCGCGGTGAGCATGAGCACCTGACACAATGTATGGGCACCGTGAAGAGGCCAGGCCGACGCCGCCATGACACTGAAGCCGGCGAGTCTGTCTCGCCGCGTTGGCGCTTGCCGCCGGTAGCCGCTGAAACCGATGAGTCTGTTGCACCGAGCCGCGCTCCGACGATCTATGCTACAACGACGAGTATGAACACCTTCAGTCCACATAGCATGAACACCTTCAGTCCACAGAGGATGAACACACATACATACATCATTGCAGTATTCAAGAGATGCAAACCAAAATTTCCGTGATCACCCAAACAAAAAACTTAGAACATAAAAGTTGTGTGAAATAATATGGTGAAGCTAGTCGCCAAAGAAAAATTTAAACAGTAGACCATGTGCGACGAATTTGATAAAATTCGGTCAAATCGTTTTCAAATAAAATTGAAGGTTTCACCAAACGAAACTCGAAACGGATAGTTAGAAAAGATTCACTTCGTCGAGGTGCATCTTTTTCATATAGAACACATATTTAAATGAATCACGGTTATGTTAATATGAGAGAGCTTAGGATGAAGTAATATTAGGAGGGTGCACGTGCAAGATTCTCTTTCTTTGTACTCCCAATCACTTTTGAGCGATTTACAGTGCGTACAGTACGAGATATGAAGGGACTCATGTCATCCAATTAACTCGGTTTAGGCTCCAGAGCCCGGTTGAACTCGTCGTAGGCTAGCAATCACGCCCTAGGTGTTTAGTTCCTGCCGTCGTTACGCACTCGCCGCCATGGAAGCCCGCTGGTTGCAGCTCAAAGCTCCAGGATCCCATGGCGCAAGGTGAGTTGGGGGGCAAGGTGTACCCTGGTTTGCACGCGGAGACCCGGGGCGACCGCCCCGCCTCGCCTAGCCTCGCCTTTATGCTGGGCCGCCATTGACTGCCACCCGCGACATCCTCCCCTGCCGCCAACGAGAATCACTTCGCTTGCGGCAGACGCCACCCACGCCGGCGGCGGTCCGCGCGTTACCTGCATACTACCGGGGTATGTGTTTTTGTACTTTGCACGGAGTAGGATCCGTCACGGGAGCGGTAGATTTCAGGAGATCGATTTTGGTCTGGATTTAGATCCCACGCGGGCTCGAAAAGGATCCCTTTTTATTCAGTCCTCGTCCTGAGGTGTCGTAATAGGCATCGGAATCGGAGATCCGGCAAGTTGTCTGCTTTGTTGCGGCGGTCGGCGGCGCCCGGCTAGTTGCCTGGTTATTTGCGCCGTCCTCCCCAATCAATCAGTAGATAAAAACCCTGCTTGCATCACTTCATCCTTCTGTGACCCAGAGAGCTATTTTTATTCGGAAACTTTTATTTTGGAGAAGTGGTATTCAGGGTTCGAGTGTTGCGCTGGTCTACAAACACGTTGGGGAGTAGGACGCGGAGGAGGATCATCGGTACATCGAATAATGTGATATCTGGTCAATTGGAGGCTTGTACATGAAGAACATGAAGACGTCTTGCTGCAGCCTCAATGAAGCCACAGCTCCCCGTGAAGTTTCTGGTGAAGACGCAGGACATAGGCTTATCAAGCTGCCTGATGACATTCTACTCAACATCCTCGAGAGGGTCGACACGCTAGATGCCTTGAGGACCTGCATCCTCTCAAAGCGAATGCTGAAGCTCCCCACCATGCTCTCGCGGTTTGACATAAATATTGGTTCCCTTCTGCGTCACCATGACACGGCGTCCCACCGGTACACCACGGCTCACGCTGCTCGGTACAACAATGCTGTTGCTGTGGTCACGGAGAAGGTCCTGAGTGCAAGGAATATGGAGATCCCCATCCTAAAGCTGACGGGAAGATTCTATTTGAGGCGTGATGAATGTGCCTCCATCGGCAGAGCTTTTGCCCGCGCCATGGCAACCCAAAAGGTTGACGAAGCTGAGTTTACGCTCCTCACAGAGATGAGCGGTACAAGATGCACCCAGAACGATCTACTCTGCTACGCGAAGGTGTTCAATACCTGGTTTGGTGACTGTCCAGCCGTGTTTGCTGGCCTGACGCGCCTGTTGCTGTGCAATATGAGGTTTGTTGAACAGGACATCACCAATATCCTAAGTACCTGCAAGCGACTGAGAAATCTGCGTCTCGCCTTCTGTGACGCAGGGGTCGGTTCGGTGCTGCAAGTAGAACATGCTCAACTCATTGAGCTCAGCATCGAGCATGGGAAATTTGAGGCAGTCCAGCTCAACTGTCTACCCAAACTCCAGCGAGTGAACTATACTGGCTGGTCTTACCCAGACCCCCACCTAACTTTTGGCTATGTCCCACAGCTTTCACGGCTAAGTCTAGTGAAAATGGGTATTTGTTCTACCAAGAATCTCCAGTTAAGTCATCTCCTTGCTAATGTCCCCTCGATAAGTGACCTGCATCTGGATTTTAAAAGTGAAAAGATTTGGGTGGTACCAGAATGCCCGAACCTGCTTGCACCTGTCCTTGGCAAACTACGTGTTGTGAATATGGTTAATCTTCCTGAAGGATGCGATATCGCTTGGACCATGTTCATTCTTCAAGCTGCACCCTCCCTGAAGGAGCTATGCATCAGGGTTTGGGATCATTGGTGTAAAATGGTGTCAGACAAGGAATTTAGAAAGAAAAAAGGTTACTGTGAGAAAACAAATGTGGAGTGGCAACCATCTGCTTCTGATTTCAAGCACAAGAATCTGATTAAGGTCACCATCTACGGCTTCCAACCTGACGAATACTTTTTGCGGTATGTTAGGCGCGTCTTGCAAGTTGCGGTGAACCTGAAGGAGATATCTCTGCAAGACAGGGAGGCATGTGAGCGATGCGGAGACTTGGATCCCAGCATCAAGGTTTCTCCTTCTAGATATCCGCAGACTGATGAGGACAAGAATATTTTGAGGGAGGAGATTACTAAAGAGTTGCGGACGGTTTCGCCTGTTGTGATTTACTTCAAGTCGCAATAATTGAGAATAAGAGATGCATACCATTACTACGGTCTAGAGTCTGTTTAAAGATAAAATTCACGGTAACGTTATTGAGTTCGCGAACTCAATAATTGAGCATTTTTTACTCCTTGTGTTATCTCCTTGTGGAGAGAATAATTATTACTAAATGTCCTGAATATTTCGTTTCACATTTTTACTTGTTGCATACCAAATAGCGGTTGGAGTTTTTGAATTTTTTTTTTTAAAAGTTGGTATTTAGGACTGAAGGTTTTATCTCGTTGTATAATGGTTGTCTTAAATCGTAAAAGTTTGGAGTTTCTCGTGCACGCCTTGATCTTACAATGGTTCCTTTTTCGTTTTGCGTGGAGATAAGGTATCATGAATTCACTGGTTCGTTTGCTTGAATAGCCTGACAAGTTGTCATAGGTATCGGCATCCTGGTGAGCTCTCTTGCCCTGTTTATTGGTCGTACTAGGTATCTAATGTTCCTTTGCACCAAGCAGTCTTAATAGATTGTTCACTGTAGCCAGCTTTCATCTCAATATTAGATTGTTATTAAGTAAAAACTTATGTGTTAGGATTTGTCATGCTATTGTATTTTGGTATATCTAGGATGCCTATATACCATATCAGATATTCTTATTTGATTCCTCAAACTGGATCTGGATTCTCTAATCCGTTTACACCCTGGCTGGCAGTATGACCATTTGTTTGCGTATCCTAAGTTGAAATGTGATTTTTCTCGACGGAATTCGTTCGCAACATGAAAAGAGCACCGAAGAGTACATATCTTTGATTCTGGGACAATTTACCGTATCTGATCCAAAAGTCAGACACAGTGAGTAGTCACTGGATTAATAGACCAGACATGCAAGAAAACTTCCATTGAAAAATGATAGCAATCACCTACTGACTGGTGGTGCCTATATATATACTAGTTTAATGCCCGTGCGTTGCCACGGCCTGTAACTTTTATATCTTTCACATATATAAATATAGTACGTATAAAAATCCACATGTAAAGAAAGAAATATTAACATAATATTTTGAAAATAATAATTAGAACGATAACTTGTGTGTAATAAATATGTCGAGAGAGAAAATTAACTATACACACAATGCACTTTGAATGGGATGTTCCTCATTATCCTATTGTTGTACTATAAGCTGGAAACTAAACACATTATTCAAGTATAACATGTATGGAAAGGGCTATTTCCCCATCTTAACATGTATGAAAAAAGCTATTTCCCCATCCGAGTGTAGGATCTCCCATTGGATCTTCACATAATCGAGACTGCATACAGAATTAGATGTTCAAATTCTAATAACCCCTACTCAGTGCATTTCTTAACTCAGACTACTTGTAATTAACTGTTTAGTTTGATTGTTCCACGGAACTGCAACACATGGCAATACCAAAGGTTAATCCAACTTCTAAAATTGCTATAGCATACTAAAATATTTTGTACGTAAAAACTTAAATCTGTCACAGAGGTTGCAGACCAAGTTTGTGCCACCACTCCCATGTGAGTAAAACGCCAGCCGCTGGTGCTGCTGTTATCGCCACCATTGGAATTCTAGACATACTATCCCAGCTGTTCCTAAGCCCCTTGGTGGCGGATGATGTGAACCCGGGTTAGGCAAGATCTTGTCCCGGAGTGAGACATCTCATCACCTTGCCATCCACCATGGCCTACGTCAAAATCAGCACCACACATGGCGCAACGCAGCCTTGCCCACCTGCAACCCTAGACCGAATGGAAGCCCACATTAGCCTACCAAGTAGTATCCACTGAAGCATCGTAGCATACATAACGGGAACACTAAAATAAATTCTCCAAGCAATTCAAACGTCAAGAGAAGGATAGTAAAGATAAGCATCCATTCAAAATATCTCTATCATCAGGCAATTCATCTTCATCAGCTAGCACCAAATTTTTCACAAGTGAGCCACTATTAGGCACCGTCTTTCTAAACAACATCTTCTAAAGGTTCAAGATCCACAGGATGCTCACCGTGATAGGAGTGTGGCCGACAATGATCCAATACACACCATCAGGGCATGACGTCCACGTCCTGGCAGGTGGAGAGCTTTGGCTTGCTAGCTCGGCAATGTATTGGAGCAGGTCCATGGTGAAGTAGGCGATGCTGCAGTCGAGGTGATGGTTGTAGTCCTGGAGGTGGGAATTGGGTTTGGACAGCGGCAAGCGGCGGCTGCTGCTTCGGGGATTCATCGAAGATGCTCGTACATCCAGTGATATCTCTTCAAGGTCTGGTCTCTTGGAAGGAGAAGAGTGCAGACGTGGTTGCCGTGGCCCTGCAACTGTGCGGCGGCCAGGACAGAGGAGGTCAGGAGGATCAATCAGACCGACCAGAACAACACACAATTTTTTTATCGAAACAACATTCAGATTGAGCTTGGTTATTTTCAATAGAACAACAAGTAGAACCATATCCCTTGCAATGCAGGCATATGATGAATATTAACTTCAATGGCAATTTATTTAGAGAATGCAATCAGCATCAACTCAAACACAATTGCAGGTCGAAGCAATATAGGTGAACAAGTAGAACCATATCTTGTGCAATGCAGACGTTCACCAGTTAAACAATAAATAAATAAATAAATAAATTGATTTAAAGCCATGCAAGCAGGCGATTGAGTGTTACTGATAGTGGAAATTATCTGTATTGTATTTATCCTTTGCATCTCTATTGGTCCTTGTAAAGAAGAAACATTGCAACACCGTTTTAACATTATTAAATCATTGCAAGTATACCAGTTCAAATGCACTCACACAGAGAAAGAGAGAGGTGACTTACATGGGAGATTAGGACACGTAGTTGCAAGAGACTGACGGGAGACATGAGAAGGCCGAGCGCCACCGTCCCCGTCGGCCACCATGGCCACTCCGCCGCCTACCTTTCCCCTGGCTTTGTCGCCCCCTTCCCCCAGCTGCTCGCGGTGGCATGGCCATCCACGGGAGCGAATGCGAGCATGGCGGCCGGCCCCAGGCGCATGTGATCGTGAAATGCTCTCTGGTCACCAGGCGGGTGTTACGTTTAGGAAAGTTCCTCTAATTGGTTGATTGAACACTCCCAATAATCTCCCCTTTCTGATCTCCCCGCGAAATCTGTAATTGAAACCAACAGACGGGAACACTGAGATCAGCAACGATCATCCACGGCGCAATCAAACGGGGCAGGGATCGCCAAGAACCGCCGCACCCCACTCGCATTGGATTGGAAGACGAGGGACCAAACAAGAAAACAAGAGAACTCACCTTTTCTTCGGTAGACAGGCTCCGGCCCCAGATTCCAGCGGTCTCGAAGACAGGGAGGGGCGGCCTTGGATCTGGAGACGAACCAATCTTGAGCAAGGGGAAGACTGGGTTTTGGCGGAACCGGTGGGCTCCCCTCTCCTCTATCTCTCCCTCCGGGATCTAGAGGAAGCAACCGAGAAGCTGATGGGGACGATGAACAAAAACTACCAGATGATGGGGACGGCGGCGCCTGCACATGAATGAACGGATACTGCATCGCGACGAGATCCTCCCGGCCGCGGCCATCCCGCTGACCGCGACCATCGCCGAGTGCCACCGTCGTGCTGCCGTGGTCATCCCCATCGGTCACCAGGGCCAGGCCTGCCCTCGGCTGCTCGTCATGGCCGGCAAGACGACGGGAGCGAGCGCGAGCACGGCAGCCGACTGCCAGGCACATATTCTCCTGCGAGTCCATGTCCGTAGGTGGGACGGCCGGGAAGGTTGGTGGGACGGCGGAGGCGGCGGCGGGCGCGACTGGATTTGAAGGGAGAGAAAGGGAGGGTTGGAGGCTATTGCCTTTTTTGCTAGCGGTAATTTTTGTTAGGGGTATTTTGGACAATGAAATGATGTAGAGCCAAAGTGGCTTCACCAACTGAAAACCAATAGTAAAGATATATATGATAGAAACACTTCCAATTGCTTCATTCAAAGAAACAGCAGCTACCTGCTTCGATCGGTCTTACCACGATCGCCAAGCCACATTAATTCAGTCCACACAAATTGGCCTCACCGGGGAGTAATTGGGACCACTAATTGCAAAATTATTTTCCCTTTCCTTTGCGAGGTGGCATAAGGTGACACTGATCACTGGCGGACACATAGCCGATATTCTATTGGAGATATTCATCCGACTACCAACACCAAGCTATCTTATTCGGACATCCGTCACTCGTATGTCCTTCTACCAGTCCATCACCGATCGTTCCTTCCTCCGGCGCTTCCATAAGCTCCACACCCCACCACTCCTAGGTTTTCTATATATGGTTGGGTTCCACCCAGTCGTTCCACCTTACCCTTACGCATATGCTGCTCATGCCACTGCCATACTTGCCAATTTCTCATTCTCATTCCTTCCTCCACGCCTGTTGGGCTGTAAAGGACATCCGAGATGGTGTGTCCTCTTCAGTCGCCATCGTAGAATTGAGCAAAGGCGCCCAATATTTGCCAAGTTTGTTGTGTGTGACCCCTTGCACAAGAGATACCTCTTGCTTCAGCAAATGATCCGCTCTGTGTGCTAGAAGAACCATTCCTTGCTCCTCCCGCGAAGGAGAATATAGACATTGTGGAGGAGGAAGAGACTTCATTCCAAGTGATCTGATTAGCAAGTTGCGTGACTAAGCTGGTCGCCTTCGTCTTCTCTTCAAGTTCCAGCCAATGGAGAGCCACTTCATCCCATAAGTGGAGTGACTTAGTATCCTCCAAACGTTTGTCCTTCATGAGTTTGATACGCCCTAGTTTATCCTTTCGCCACTATGCTTACAGATGCTTATATTGTAAGATAGACCCTTTTTTTATGTACTGCTCAAGCTTAACACCCAATGGATGGAGTTTTCCACCGTCGCACTTTACGCTGATACCATGTCATGTACCATTGTGAAGGCAGGGGAAGGTAGACTAGGGATGGTCAATTACGAAGGAAGCACATCAAACTTATGCTATACCATTAGACGAAATAAAAGTGGGAGTTCTACTTCCAACCAGATGAAGACATTCAGACTGCCCTTAGGATACAAGAATTATATCACTTGTACGACATAAATACCCATGATCGAAAAATCTTGATCATCACATGACACATAAGCTAGTCGAATAGAGGCTACTAAGGACCTGTTTGTTATAGGCAACACGTGTACTAATGTTTTTGTTTGATACAGTTATAACATGACATATAATATATTATAAACATATGAGATATGATAATAAAAACACACTTTATTATTTGTCTCAAGAACATATCTCCTTCACTTGGCATGTCAGTGGTTGCGATGGTGGTGGTGGCATGTGGGAAAGGATACGATGGTGGTGGTGTATGGAGAACTGAGGTTACATGGCCCCCAATGTTAGAAAGATTGTATTAAACCCGAGTTCCTAATCTTCGATGGGGATGCTTATAGCATCAAATGGACCTTGACTTTTCGAGTATGAAGTTTGGTGTGCCCACAAGGAAAGCTAAAAGGTTTTGAGCCGAATGCTCCCAGTGTTCAACCGAAATATATACTTGTGATATGAAGTGGAAACCTTGGATTTTCGAGTTGGGAACTGTTGATAAAGAGGGGAATCACCTTTCTAACACACACACACACACACACACACACACACACACACCGATAGCACTGGCGGCTGGATGCTTGGATTAGGTCTTGCTCTTCTCCAGCCCCTTCCTTTTATAGGTCAGCACTTCATGGGCTTGGGCCTCTTGGGCCAGAATGGTTCAACACTCCCCTCAAGATGGGTGGTAGATATCTATTAGCCCCATCTTGTCACATGCTAAGTTACATTCCTTTGTTCCCAGTGCCTTTGTCAAACAATCAGCAATCTGTTGTCCAGAGTTGACATGTGTAAGGCTGATGATTCCAGCATCAAGTTTCTCCTTAATGAAGAAGCGATCAATTTCTACATGCTTTGTCCTATCATGCTGAACTGGGTTATTGGCAATACTTATAGCCGACTGATTGTCGCACCACACTCTCAAGGGTCCCTTCCTCAGTAGTTTCAACTCACCTAGGAGGTACTTCACCTAGAGCACTTCACAGACCCCTTGAGATAATGCTCTATACTCCGCTTCTGCTGTTGATCTAGAGACAACAGTTTGCTTCTTGCTTCTCCATGACACCAAATTTCCTCCCACAAATACACAATAGCCTGATGTTGATCTTCTATCATCTTGACAGCCAGCCCAATCAGAATCACTATAGCCATCCACCTCAAGATGTCCACTCTTTGCAAACCACAACCCCTTTCCCGGAGTCCCCTTCAGGTATCGTAGGATTCTATGCACTATATCAAGATGCCCGCTCCTTGGTTCATGCATGTATCTGCTCACTATACTGACAGCATATGTAATGTCAGCCCTGGTATGACACAAGTATAATAGTCTCCCAACCAGTTTCTGGTAATCTTCCTTATTCACTAGCTCACCTGATTGTGCTGTCACTTGATGGTTTTGTTCAATCGGGGTAGGAGCTGCACGACATCCCATCATGCCCATGTCACTCAAGATATCCAAGGTGTATTTTTGTTGGCATAAAGATATTCCCTTCTCTGACCTAGCCACTTCTATACCAAGGAAGTATTTTAGGTTGCCCAAATCTTTTACCTCGAACTCCTTGCTCAGACATTCCTTTAACCTCTTTATTTCCTCCTGATCATCTCCAGTGATGATAATATCATCTACATAGACTGCAAGAATAGTGATCTTCCGATCAGAATATCTGTAGAACACTGTGTGGTTGCCATTACATTGACCATATCCCATACCGCAAACAACCCGTTTGAACCTATCAAACCATGCCCTCGGCGATTGCTTAAGTCCATACAAAAATTTCTTCAGCCTACATACCTTCCCAGTGGTCTCTCGGGTACCAAAACCTGGTGGTATCTCCATGTACACTTCTTCCTGTAGGTCCCCATGCAAGAAAGCGTTCTTTACATCTAACTGATGTAATTTCCACCCAAAGTTAGCAGCACAAGAAACCAATATCCTTACTGTGTTCATCTTTGCTACTGGAGCAAATGTCTCATCATAGTCAATTCCATAAGTTTGACTAAACCCTCTTGCCACCAATCTGGCTTTATACCGTTCTACCTTCCCCTCAGGATTCTGCTTCACTGTATAAATCCACTTACAACTCACTGCTTTCTTTTATGCCGGTAGTTTGGTTAGTACCCACGTCTTATTTTTCTTCAGTGCTTCCAACTCCTCTATCATTGCTTCCCGCCACTTTGGATCTTGCTTTCCAGACTGCCAATCCCTTGGGATTGATACATTTTGAAGAGAGGCAACAAATGCTCTATAGGAGGGAGACAGAGCCTTATAAGATATAAATTTCCCAATGTCATGGTCACCAGAATCAGTTTGTAGAGCATGCGTTTCACATAGGGCCTTCCTTGCCATGTCACTTTTCCTTGCCGCTTCACGTGTCCTCTTTCGCAACGCAATAGGCAGATCCACTGTATCAGATGAACTATCAATAGTGCTTTGCTGCTCCCCCTGCACATGTGGCTGTGGTCTATCAGATGAGCTTGCATCACCGCTACCTTGCTGCTCCCCCTGCATATGTGGCTGCCGTCGAGAGTACACCTGGAGATTCTGTGGCCATCGATCCCGAACAGGTTCAATAGGAATCTGGAGAGAACCATTCTGAATTGTACTTACTATCGGCTGATCCTGAATCCCATTATCAGTATTAATGCCAACAGAATCAGCTGCCCCTTGCTGAGTGTGTGACACAACCTTCTCCCCCTCATGGCCATCTTCCACAGAGTGAAGTTGGTCAAGTTCAGTAAACAATAGGCTCAGATCAGTAGATTCGCCGTAAAATGGCTCAGATTCCCTGAAGGTGACATCCATACTCACAAACATCCTTTTTGCAGAGGGACTCCAACACTTATACCCCTGTTGGCTAGATGAATATCCCACAAAAACACATTTCACTGCCCGTGGGTCCAATTTCCCAATAGATGGCCTATGATCCTGAACAAAACATGTACTACCAAATAACTTAGGAGGAACAACAAACTTATTCTCTCCAAATACCAGCTCACATGGGGATTTCATACCTAATATCCTAGAAGGTGTCCAGTTGATCAAGTATGTGGCTATCATAACTGCTTCACTCCACAAGAACTTGGGTACATTCATTGTGTACATAAGTGAGCGAGCAACTTCCAAAATGTGGCGATTCTTATGCTCCGCCACACCATTTTGAGGAGGGGTATCTGGGCAAGATGTTTGATGAATAATACCTTGATCAGACAAGAAAGTCCCAAAGGTGGTGTTCGCATACTCTGTGCCATTATCAGTTCTGATCACCTGCACCTGAATCTGAAAATGATTCTTCACATAAGCATGAAAGTTCTGAAAACACTGGAACACTTCATCCCTTGTGACGCATCAAGTAAACCCAAGTCATACGAGAATAGCAGTCAATAAAAGTAACAAAGTACTTCATTCCATTTACTGACACCACTGGGCATGTCCATACTTCTGAATGAATAAGCATAAAAGGAGATATGCTCCTAAGCCCCTTACTCACATATGAGGTTCTTGTGTGTTTAGCATATTCGCAGGCATTACATGTCAGTTTGCCCTTGCCTATTCCACACATAACATCTGGAAATATTCTACTCATCTTATCAAAAGATACATGCCCCATCCTACAGTGATGGATCATTGCATGCTTCTCCTTGTCTTCCATGGATGCAGCGTACACCAACTATGGCTTCACCCCTTTGTCCATATACCAGAGCCCTCTATGCTGGTGCCAGTCCCAACCATCTGCCTCGTTAGTCGCTCCTGAATCAAGACACCAAACTTTTCAAGAGTCACACTACAATCGATATCATCAATTAGAGCACTCAAAGAGACCAAATTGATAGGGAACGCCGGCACATGTAAAACTGATGACAGAGAAAAGCTTGAAGTGCACTTTACTGTGCCAACCCCAATGACGGGCTGTCTTGTACCATCAGCAGTTTGGATGGTTCCGTTGTGAGTAGGAGGATGCTTGTTGTAAGACTCAAATACACAAAATTTACCCGCAACATGCTTAGATGCTCCCGAGTCTAAAACCCATTCTGTATCATTTTCATTAGTAGCAAGAGATGCTATTTCAGAATTACCTTCATCTGTGGAGACCCAGTGGGCAAAGTCTCCATAGGTAGCATCACCTACTTCTGCACCCTTGGACATCCCACTGTCCCCCTCATAAACTGCTATGTGAGCCTTCTGAACTCCTGAGTATCCACCTCGGCCTCTGGTAGTCTGCCCCCTGTGGTATCCTGAATATCCACCTCTGCCACCAGCCATCCTACTCCCTCTAGTGTATCCCCTGCCCCTGCCACGAGTTGGACAGTTCCACTTTAGGTGACCTACCTCCCCACAGGTAAAACAATCCCTAGTCTCTTTCCACTCCCTTGGCTCGACAACAACAAATGTTGAGGCCGGTACAGTCTTCTCATCCACTTGCTCAAGAGATAGACGCACCTCCTCTTGAGTCATTGATGCAATAGCCTCATCAATAGTGGGCAGTGAGGTATGATGCAACAGAGAAGCTTTTCTTCAATCAAAGCGCTTATGGAGCCCCTCCAGAAGTTGTAACACGCGTCTGCGTGCTATCCATTTCTGTCCTGACTCAATGCAGGCTGCATCATAGAGTTCAAGAGGGTCACAGTTATCCTGGTCTGCCCACAATGCTTGCAGCTCAGCCACATATGTCATCACTGAATTTTCACCTTGGCGCAAGCGACGAATCTTGCCATCTGTCTGAGCAATGAGCATAACATTGCCCTTGCCGGAGTATTGGGTGGACAGTGTCTTCCATATCTCAGCAGCAGTGGATAGCCCTTCCACAGATCGCCCAAGGGAAGGCACCACTGAATTCAACAGCCACCCAATAAGCAAGGAGTTGATGGCCTTCCACTTCTTCCCTTCTGCACTAGTTTTGTCTCCTGGTTCCCCAACAGTACCCAACAAGTACCCATCAAGATCTTTCTGCTCCACAGCCAACCTCGCCCTCCGAGACCAACTCAGATAGTTGGCAGCATCCTCAAGTTTGAGGTCAGTTCGCACCAACACAAGCTTCTGAACCACTTCCTCTTGAGGCACGATAGCCCCAGTGGTTGGGCCATCTTCCTTGGAGGCAAGGAATATGGTGAGCTTCTCCAGAGCCTCAGCTAGACTCTTTGCATCAGCCATCTTCACCGCTGCAACTGGCACCCTCAAGTACACAACATCAACTCTTCAACCCCTAACACCTTCTGCCCTGCCACCATCGCTGCCCGCAGCAGCCGCAGCTCCGCTGCCCTCAGTAGCCTTTCACGCCACCACCACACCCAGCAACCATAGCTCTGATACCATGTTTATTCAGAGGGGAATCACCTTTCTAACACACACACACACACACCGATAGCACTGGTGGCTGGATGCTTGGATTAGGTCTTGCTCTTCTCCAGCCCCTTCCTTTTATAGGTCAGCACTTCATGGGCTTGGGCCTCTTGGGCCAGAATGGTTCAACAGGAACTTAGTGTCTTCAAGAAGAAAGTTGTGTGTCTGACAACAATTTTGTACTGTTCTTGTGGTGTGCAGATAGAATTATTCAAATGTCAAAATGTAAAGCTGAAAACTATTATTTAACTCTATTTTGAACTATTTATAGTCTTATAGATGGCATATGCAGGTTTCACACCAAAACTCCCTCCAAAAAACAAAATTTAACTTTTCTTGGTGCGTGGCTCACATAACATTTTCAAGGGCAACAACGCTCTGGCTTCTCTCTCTACCTCTCTGACTTCTGAGTTTTGACAGAAAGAAGTGGATTGCAAAGCTTCAGGGCTGGCTGTTAGCGTGTTCGAAATCCGAATGTAACTCTTCTCGTCGGAATTCGATGGTGCAGTTGAAAGAACACCAAAGAGTGCCCCATATTATCCATGCTAAGATAGCTTTGGCCTTTGATTCTTTGATGATCTACTGGGTATATATAATCCAAATGTCAAAGACAGTGTTCACTGATTTTGTTTTGACAATCAATACCATATATATTTATAGTAATAAATATTATATGGGAGAGATACACGAGCTGTGTTTCATGATTACAAAATAAAGTCTAAATGAAACTAGCAAATTTTCGAGGTCTTCAAACTCTTTCTTATTCCATGACATAATCTTGTATTTTTCTGAAGGTAGCTCAAGATAAATATCAAACCATAAACCTGTAAATGTGAACGCAGATTTTTCCATAATTTTAATTTGAGCTGCAATGCCAAGACTACGTGCACGCGCGCAACCATTGAAGTAGTCAATTAACATCGGCAAAAATACCGACACTAGTATGTCATAGCAAAATAACCAAACAACTTGGTCGATGTCGCTGAGGAGACGAGAGTACGAATCACCATTGTCGAGGACGTAGCAGCCAAGACAAATATTGCAAGGATAATTCTCCTCGCAGCGACCAAGAGAAAAGATCCAAAATCAATTTGGCGAAGTAGCAAGATCTGAAGAACCATACCTAAAGAAGTTTAATCTTCCAACATCACCATTGACGCCGGAAGGAAAATCTCGTCGTCGATCAAAGGGCCAAAGATCAATTATTATAGACGATGACATCTACATTGATACAGGGAAAAAAAACCTACCAAATCCTAATCTAATCTTATGAAAAGACTACTTTTATCAAAGCCTCTATCCATAGATTGGGTTCCCCATTCCTCTTGACCGGCGAGGACTGCCGAAGAAGGATGAACCAATCTAAAAACAGCGCGCAGTTGCTATTAGATGAGCAGGAAAATACAGCGCGCATTGTAACCGAGAGGCAGAGCCGATCGTCGCCGGCCAAGACACGGAAAAGTACGTAGGATTTTACTGGAAAATACAGTGAACCAAACATCACTATTATGCCAGCCGGACAAGCGGATGTTGCGATTGGCTTTTGCACTCGATCTTTAGACATATCGAAATACAAGAGCACGCTCACAAGAAAACTTCCATATAAAAACGACAGCTGACCGGCTACATTTCGATGTAGGCCACCCCCTCCCCTAAACTTAAAAGGTTAATCAGGTCTTTTATCATTAATTACCCTTTAATCCCGTATTACGTAAATTGGGCCGCTGAGATCCAGATCCAAACCCATGTATTCCTATACGGAGGAAAGAAACAAAGAAAAAATAGCTGGACATCGAATCTGATTTGTTGGTCTTCTCGTGATTCGTTGGTGTTCAGCAAGCAAAGGAAATGGAGAGATCAGATCGGTTTCTTCCGTGTGTTGCATCTAGCTAGGCCAGAATTTTGAAAAGAAGGACAATGAGAAGATCAGATCAGATGGCGTTTTTTTTGTCGACTAAATCAGGTTTGACCCATGACGAGCTAAGTCTGTTGTGTGTGTCTCGCTTTCCTTGATGGCGTGGACTCACCTGATGCGCGAGGCACGCCGTTGCTCGTCCCGGATAGCCACCGCCGATGAGGGCTACCAATGATTTCGTACGTATACATATAGTAGATCTATATAAATTTAATTGGATCATACGGGTTTCTACAGGGTTGGATACGAATTATTTAACCATTAATTACAGATTAGTAAATTATTAAAGACCATCATGCCCTTAATTATGAAGGGGTATAGAAAGATCTCAACCGTTGTTGTGTTTGAGTTTCAGAGGGGGGGTGTACCGAAGCAGAAGGCTTCGATGTAGAGAAATCACCCACTGGCTACTGGTGCCTACATATATATGATAGAAGCATTTCAAAGTGCTTCATTCAACGAAACAACAATTACCTGCTTCGATCGATTACCGATGATCGTCAAACACCACTAATCCCGTTCGCACAAATTGGCCTCTCGGGGGTGCGCGATGGCCCCCATGGTGACATTAATCACTAACGGCCGCCTAGCGGACATTCTACCAGACATATTCATCCGACTAGCAACCCCAGCCGATCTTATTCGGACATCCGTCTCTTGTATGTCCTTCTACAAGCTTATCACTGATCGTTCCATTCTCCGGCGCTTCCGCAAGCTCCACACCCCGCCCCTCCTAGGTTTTCTAGACATGGTCGGGTTTCACCCAGTCGTTTCTCCTTACCATTATGCATCTGCTGCCCATGCTACTGCCATCCTTGCTGATTTCACCTTCTCATTCCTTCCCCCACCTGCCAGCTGGACCGTCCAAGATATCCGTGATGGGCGTGTCCTCCTGGATCGCCACCCTACCAATGTGAGATGTCGCCCAGTATTCACTGAGCTAGTTGTGTGTGACCCCTTGCACCAGCGATACCTCTTGGTTCCTCTAGTTCCCAAGGACATAATCACTTCATTGGAGGATCCACTATGTGTGCTAGAGGAACCATTCCTCTCTCCTCACCTGAATGAGGAGATAGAAAATGAGGTAGATGAAGACATCTCATTCCAAGTGATCTGGGTAGCAAGTTCTGTAACTAAACCAGTCACCTTTGTCTTCTCTTCAATCTCCAGACAATGGCGAGCCACTTCATCCCACCTGTGGAGTGATTTGATGACCCCCAAACGTTTGTCCTTCATGAGTTCGGTAACTCCTTGTTTATCGCGGCGCCACTATGCTTATGGATGCTTCTACTGGACGATAGATGGTTTTTCTTTACTACTTATGCTTAACCCCCAAGGGATGGAGTTCTCCACTACTGAACTTCCACCTAATACCATATCGTGTACCATTGTGGAGGCAGGGGAAGGCAGGCTAGGGAGAGTCAATCGTAAAGGGAAAAGCTTATGCTATACCATCAGACAAGATAGAAGTGCAAGTTCTAGTTTCAACCCGTGGCACATAGAAAAGACATTCTCACTACCTTCAGGATACATGCATTATATCACAGGTGCAACAGAGAGGTACGTGATCCTTATCGGACATGAAGAGCGATCATACGCAAGATCGTCCCTGGAGATGCCAGACCATGAATGTTTTGCACTAGATGTCAAAACATTGTAGCTTGATCGGATTTGTGGGAGGGACTCTACAAATCCCGGCATATCTGGTACACACACATATATAAATTTCCCACCATCATTGTTGTCTCAAGTCAAGTCCGAGTTTCAGTATGCAGCAGATGCGCTCGGTAGGTAGGTCTCCACGCTCACGCTCGCGCTCCCGCGCCGCCGCCTCCTTGGCGACGACGTCGCCGACAATGGCCGGGCTCTCCTCCTCCCTCTCGCCACCGCAGGACCCACCACTCCCCCCGCCCCCGGAGGGCCCAATCCCCAGCGGTGCTATGCTCCTTATGGAGATGCTGGCCGGAGTCAATGCGCCTGCTTCCTACAGAGACATCTTGATGGCGCGGGATGGGGTTGTGGTTCTGTCGCAGCCTTCTTCCGAGGTTTCGCGTCCACGGCTGGCGTCCGTGGTCACTGCTGCACCGACCGCGCCAAACCCTACCTCTAGGCCTGTTGCAGCTCATAATGGCTCTAATGGGGGCTGGCAGGTGGTGGGTGAGAAGCGGAAGCCGCAGCCGCAGGAGAGAAGGACCCAGCCGTTCTCGCGCTTCTGCTATTTAGGAGGGCCAAGGGCAAGTGCTTCAAGTGCCTCTCTCCCGACCATCGTGTTGCCGAGTGTAGAAATCTCCCTAAGTGCCTACTGTGCGGCGAGTTTGGCCACAAGGCGAGGTGGTGCAAGGGGAAGCAAGGAGAGAAGCGCAATGAGAAGACGGTGGGGGTGAAGGTTTCTGCAGCGGCGGAGCTATTGCGTACAGCGCAGTCGACCGCACCTTCTTCCTTAGCTCAGGTGCGTGGCCGTGCGAGGAAGCTCGGAGGGATGGAGGCGCCGGCATGCTACGCTGATGCGCGGCCGGCTCTGGTTTGCGCTGCGGCTCCATGCACCGCAGCCATCGCTGACGAAGAGAGGCGGCTGTCCAGGTTCGGTGTGGTGGTGGTGGCGGTGGGGAGATGCCCGGACCTCGAGTTGGCGGATGTCGGGCGCCTCATCGAGCGCCATTTCCGTCTTCCGGAGCAGGCCGTGGCGGTCACCATGAGGGCGGTGGGGGAGTACATGCTCATCTTCAGCTCCATCGAGGCACGCAACATGGCAGTGCAGTGGCGCGGCTCGGTGAACGTTGGGCCAGCTTCGTTCATGCTCTCGCCATGGATGAGGTTCCGGGGAGCGCGTGCAGGCAAGATGTGCTACAAGGCGAGGGTTTGCCTTGAGGGCATACCGGCGGACGCGCATCAGGTGGAGACGATCCGTGGGCTCTTCGGCGCGTCGGACATCATCGAGCGCATCGACGATGCCGTCAACAGCAAAGAAGAGTCTGCTTGTTGCAGGGTCTGGGTCTGGATGGAGAATGTTGCCACCCTAGCTCGCCGGGGATGCCTGGACCTGGAGGAGCCGCTGGAGGTCGACTCGCCACTGCTCCACTTCCCTGAGCTTGGCATGGAGGTTGATCTGCTAGTGCGCACGGGGCCGCTCAAGACCCTCAGCTACGACGTCCTGCTGCATCTCGACAGGGTGCTCGACTACTCCGCATTGCCGCCGTCAAGCCCGGACAGCCACGTCTCCTACCACAACGACATCAGCAGTCTTCCTTCCGAGGTCTCCCTCACGCCGGCGTGCCCAACCACGTGGGGCTACCGCTGGAACCTGGGGTTGGAGGCCGGAACGTTCCCGCCGATGAGGCGCGCCCCCGTTCACTCAAGGCTGCGCTTCCCAGGAGGCAGAGACGGGGAGGTTGGTGCCGGCGGTGGATCAGGCGGGTCCAGCGGCTGGCATCAGCAAGACGGTGACGGCGGCGCCAGCCAGGGCAGAACGCAGCCAACAGCGGGGATGTCCTATCCGCACTCTGGGACATAGGCGGGCAACTCCTACCACCGCCAGCTAGCGGGGCTAGAGGTGGGTCCTACCTTCCCGTTGGCCAATCAGACCATGCAAGATCAGGCTACTTTGCTTGAACCAGTGGTGCAAGAGGCAGATCAATCGGACCAGAGAGTGGAATGCATGCCACACCTGCTGGATTCAGACCACCAGCTGAGTCAAACTGAGCCCGTGAGAGAGGAACCAAAGAGGAAAGAAGCAGAGGGGTTGGAACCTATGGCCATTGGCGTGCATGGCCTTGCAGGGCAAGTCTGTCTGCAGTGGGGTTCACCAGATGAAGACGGTGACAGTGCAGGGGATGGGAACCAAATCGTGACCCAGCAGTCAGACTTTGAGCGGGAGCCAGAAAGCGAAGGAATCCAAGAAAGGGGAGATGAGGTTTCGTTCTTTGGGCCACACTTGCCTAGAACCATGCCCGGCCCAAATGAGGACAAGCCCATCGTTGAAGATGCCTCAGACACGAACTCTGTTGGTGGGCCTGAGTTCGACACTGATCCATTAGAGGATTTCCTGCTTTCTGTCTCCAAGCCGTTGCCACAAGCTCTACTGCCAGTTCCTCCACCCGATTCAGAGCAGGAAGTCACAGACAAGATGCAGAAGGGCAAAGGAATGGAGATCCGAAAAAGGAGCGGCCGCCTCGCGGCTAAGCCTACCGCCGGCTGGTCGGCCATGGACAAGGTCCAGCTCGTCCTAATGAAGAAGAGTGGAATGCTCCTTGAGGAAGCAAGCCCGCAGGCCGCGGATCTCCAGGGCTATCGCAAGATCTACAGCAAGCCGCTGCCGCCGATTTTCATCGACGCGGTGACTGCTCTAGTGGAGTCAAGGAGTGGAGGCAAGATCAAGCCAGCGGAAAGGAGCCTTCTGGCCGCCTAGGACCTAACCAGGTTCCTCTGTGTTCAGTTCTGAACCATGTATCTGTACCTTTCAGTTTGTTCTATCGTGTGTGTGCGTTTGGCGGCGGCTCCGGCACCGCGGTCTATGGGTATTGTGTGGTGGGAGTCCCTGTTAGTGTACCGATGGAGTTAGCTGTGCTTAATTGGAATGTTAGAGGAGCAAACAACCCTGCCAAAAGAAGGGCGATGCAGTTGTTCTTTTCAGACAAGAATTGCAACATAGTGTGTCTGCAGGAAACGAAAATTGAGGAAATGACTAGTGCTTTGGTTGTTGAAATGTTGGGTCCCAGATTTGGGGATAGATTCATCTATCTGCCGGCTGATGGAGTCAGAGGAGGGGTTCTGATTGCTTGTACTGAAGATTTTGGTATCACAGTGGAGCCACTGACGGTTGGAAGCCAATCCTCAATAACAGGTACCGTCATCAACAGATGTGACAATAGTTCTTGGTCTATCACAGGAGTGTATGGTCCGCAAGAGGACGACAGCAAAATTGAATTCATGCAAGAATTAAGGCAGATTAAGGGGCTCGTTCAACACAACTGGATGGTTCTGGGAGATTTTAATCTTATTTCCTCGGTGGCTGAGAAGAATAATGACAACATCAACCTAAGATTGCTTGGATAGTTCAGAAACATGATTCAAGACTTGGAGCTGATTGACTACCCCATTCTGGGTAGGAGATTCACTTGGTCTAGTGAAAGAGAGCAGGCCAACCTCACAAGGATTGACAGGGTCATGGTCTCTAGAGATTGGGAGATGGCCCACCCACAATTTCAGCTTACCCCTGCCTCATCAAACGTATCTGATCATTGCCCTCTCCTGCTGAGTAAAATGGAAAGAAGACACTATTCTGGTTTCAGGTTTGAGGCCCACTGGCTCAAGCATGCTGATTTCATGACTGTGGTGCAAGCTGCCTAGGAGAAGCCTGTCCAATCCATGAGTGCCATCGGAGTGCTGCACATAAAGCTTTGCCGGACAACAAAGGCCCTGAAGAAATGGAGCAAGGGACTGTCTAGGTGGGAGAAGTTCATCTCTGCTGTGGCTGATGAGATCATATTCAATCTTGATGTAGCACAGGAAGATAGAGTGCTGACTGACAGTGAAAGGCAGTTGAGAGCAACTCTTAAGTGCAAGCTGCTTGGCTTTGCGGCAATTGATAGAATGAAGTGGAGGCAGCGGTCTAGGATCACTTGGATCAGAGAAGGGGACGCCAACACTAAGTTTTTCCACCTGCGTGCTAATGGGCGTCGCCGGAAGAATCACATTCCCACTCTTGTTGGGCCTAGAGGGACTGTCTCAGAGCATGAAGAAAAGGCTTAGATTCTTCTGGAGCATTTCAAGAGCATGATGGGTTTAAGGATGGAAAGGACGATTGAGCTCGATTTCGAAGCCCTGCCACTGCCAAGAGTTGATTTGTCATACCTGGAGAGGCATTTTTCTCTCGAAGAACTCTAGTTGGCAGTGGATGAAATGCACGGGGAGAAGGCTCCAGGCCCAGATGGTTTCATTGGAAACTTTTTCAAAAAATGTTGGGCCTTGATAAGGAATGATTTGCTTGCTGCTATGAACATGATGCATTCACTGCAAGGTCAGAATTGGAATTTGCTTAACACCACGTTGATTGTGTTGTTGCCAAAGAAGAATGATGCGTCTGATGCCAAGGACTACCGTCCTGTCAGTCTGATGCACAGCGCGGCCAAGATTCTCTGCAAGCTTCTGGCCAATAGGCTGGCGCCTGAGTTGCACAAGTTAGTCAATCCTGGACAAAGTGCCTTCGTCAGAGGAAGATCAATTCAAGATAACTTCATTTATGTGAGGAATGTGGTGTAAAGGGCACACAAGAAGAAATCACCTCTCATCTTCCTAAAGCTTGACATCGCTAAAGCTTTTGACTCTTTAAATTGGGGTTTCCTTCTCAGTGTTTTGGCAAGAATGGGTTTTGGGCAGAAATGGCGAGATATGGTCTCAATAATTCTTGCCACATCATCTTCGAGGATTTTGCTTAACGGCTGCCTGGGAAGGCCTTTTACCCATAGGAGAGGGCTCAGACAGGGAGACCTGCTCTCCCCGATGTTGTTCATCCTGGCTCTCGAACCCCTGCAATGTCTGCTAGAGTGTGCTACGCAGCAGGCGATCATCTCTCCGCTGCCTCCGAGGACGGAGAGGATCAGAGCGACTTTCTATGCTGACGACGCATCACTGTTCGTTAACCCAATCAAAGAATACATTTCTGCTGCGCAACAAATTCTTCAGCTCTTTGGGAACGCCTCTGGCCTGCGAACAAATTTGGATAAATGTGTTGCCTATCCGGTGGCTTGCGAGGAGGTTGACTTGGATTCCGTCCTGCAAGACTTTGGTGGTACCTAGGGAAGCTTCCCGTGCAGTTATCTTGGACTGCCACTTGGAGCCCGCAAGCCAAAGCATGTTGAGGTTCAGCCACTTCTTGACAGAGCAATGGGCATGTTGAAAGGAGGAAGGGGCAAGATGATGAGCTTCAAAGGGAGAGTTGTGCTCATTAATTCTGTCATCACTGCCACGGCAACATACTATCTTACTGTGTTCCCGCCCGATCCTTGGATGACAACAAAGTTTGATAAATTGAGAAGAAGCTTCCTTTGGGCACCTGAGGAGGAGAATGTTTCGGGAGGAAAATGCATGGTCAGCTGGAAGAGGATCTGTGCTCCTAAAAAATATGGGGGACTAGGTATCAAGGAGCTACAAGCTTACAACCGGGCTCTGCATCTGCGATGGGAGTGGTTTAGTTGGATCGACCCAAACAGACCATGGCACGGTTCAGAAACCCCTTGTGATCAAACTGACAGAGATTTGTTTGCCGCTTGCACTAAGATTTCACTTGGTAATGGTAAAAAGGCCAGGTTTTGGACAGATAGGTGGTTAGATGGGCAGGCACCATCTTCGATCGCTCCCCTCTGCTACCCTTTGGCTGCAAGGAAAAGGCTGACGGTGAGTGAAGCACTCAGCAATGGTCGGTGGATGAGAGGTCTCCAGAATATCACCACGGAGGAGCAACTCAACCAGTTCGTGGTTCTCTGGGAAATTCTACAGCAGGTTAATCTTGAGTCAGAAAACGAAGACACGATAAAATGGATCCTGACAGCTGACGGAAAATACTCTGCAAAGTCTGCTTATGAAGTTCAGTTCCTGGGACGAATTCACCTACCGCACTTGCAATGTGTCTGGCGAATCCGAGCTGAAGGAAAGGTTCAAACTTTCCTCTGGTTGTTGCTGCAGAATAGAAAGTGGACTGCAGAGAGGTTGAGGGCGAGAGGGCTGCCTCATGATGACAGATCTTGCTTATGCGATCAAGAGTTTGAAACGGCCAAACACTTCGCTCTACAGTGTCCTTACGCTAAAGAAGTGTGGATGCAGTCCATGTCAACACACCCGAGTGCGGTGCGTGCTGCTGCGTCGTCCAATACAGTCTGCGGATGGTGGAATAAAATTAGGCGAGGGAAGATGGATGAACAAAGAAGAAAGGATATCTCTATATCTGTATATATTATATGGCATATTTGGAAAGAACGAGGCAGACGAATCTTCCAAGAGGAAGCAATGACTCCCAATGTCTTAGCTGGGTTAATTAGAGATGACATTGAGTTACTAAACCTAGCAAAAGGTAGGGTGATAGACTATTGAGTTTTTGGTTTGTAAGGGTGTTTGCACAATTCCTGGTGGAAGTGTTTTAGTGTTGTAATCTGTAACTTTCTCCCCTTCTTTAATGCAAAAGCAAAACACCTGCTAGTTCCCGTCCAAAAAAATTGTTGTCACAAGTGAAAATATGAAGGCAAAACGTCCTATTACATCCCACATATAGTATATATTAGCATCTTCCTATCGTAGCTACCACACAACATGTTGGATTCTTACTAGCTAGCTTATTATTGTAAGAGAGTGGCTATATCTTAGTCAGCATAGAAAATTTTAATTCTATGTAAACATAAATATAGTCATCTGAAGAATTCCTTGATAAATATGAGGATGAGTTCAATATATTATTTACCCATGATTTATTGCACCACTTTGTTCATGCATGAATAGTTATCTTTATTTGAATGGTGTTGGTAATGAGTTGTGGTATTTGTATAATAACTTGTTAATGCAATCACTTGTGGTAGTGCATATGTGTTCGCATCCATTAGAGAAAAATGTATAGTCTGCATTATTAGGAAAATTATAAGTAGAACAAGAGGGAGGCTTGTATTGCCATTAGTATTGTAATCATCAAATCATCTCTGCTCCGATCATTTTGGCCAACCGATAGAGCTTCTATGCCCACGTGGGCCTCTCTGTGCCAGATATCCCTAGGGCACGCCGCTACTCTTGTATTTTTTTTCAAAAGCCTCTATAGTTCGATTCCAGATGGACGGTCAAGATTTGGCAAAGTGTGCATGGATAAAACCAAATATCGACTCTAGAGCTTTGGGCGATGCCGACCTTCCCGAACCATTCGGCAAAATCCAAAACTAGGTAGAAACCTTGATGTGTGGCCATGGGATGAACTACAACCAGATCCACTCGGTGAGGAATTGTACCACCATGGGGTGGTGCCTGATGGCCATGGATAGATGGGTACTGCAAAAGGTAGTTGCAGGTAAGCTATTTTTGCATATTCGATTGATCAAGTGCACATATACTTCAAAATTTGCTTGATTTTGAGAGATAATACAATGACCTAGGTGTTCGCTTCCGAAATGTCCTTCTACTTTGTTAGTGACCCAATGAAACGGTTTCACTATTGTCCAGTCTTGCTTTTACTACTACAACCTAGGAGATAGACGCGGGTTTGGAGTGATGAGAACATACCCCGTTATCTCTTGATATTTAACAAAGCCTAGAGCCTAGTCACTAGTAGAAAAAAGGGCTTTGGTCCAGAAGCAAATTTTGCGTCAGTCCCGGTTATGTATGGAGCCGGGATTAATGTTGGCATTAGTCCCGGTTCCAACGGCTAGGAGGCCGGCACGTGCCCGGTCGATATTAGTCCCGGTTCAGTTTGAACCTTTAGTCCCGGTTGGTAATACCAACCGGGACTAAAGGGTGCGCATCAGGCTGTGGCAGGGGCCAGAGGCTTTAGTCCCGTTTGATGTGTCCAACCGGAACTAAAGATGGACCTTTAGTGCTGGTTAGAGATACCAACCGAGACTAAATTTCTTCCTATATAAAGTTTATCCCCTATCTCGAGTTCATCAACATTTTTTCTCTACCCGAGCTCGAGTTCATCCCCATACTGGAGCACGATTCGTCAAGTTTTGACGGCGCCCCTTTTATCTAAGGGTTCCAAAAGGTGTGCAACTTCATCCTTTTATCTATCATTGCTAGTTCACCTCTTTTTATACTCTAGATGTAGAGATATTTGTGAGTTTTATTGTGGGAGTTTATTTGATATAAATGCAATGTCAGCTCAAATTAATTGTTTAAATGAGTATAGAGTAGATGCATTTGTGGGTTTTTAGTTTGGGAGTAATTATGTGGGAGTTTATTCGATTTATATGCAATTTAAGCTCAAATAGTTGTTGCATTACTATATATAGTTAGAAAAGGAGTACGAAATATTTGTTAGAAATAACGTTATTTTTCAATTAAAATTATTTGTCAATTAGAATGAATTGAATTAGTAATTGATCAAAATGAGCTCAAATAGTCGTTGCTTTACTATATATTTAGAAATATAGTTAGACATACAATTATTTGTCAATTAAAATTATTATTCAATTAGAATTATTTGTCCATTAGAATTAATTGAATTAGTAACTGAGCTCAAATAGTTGTTGCATTACTATATACTTAGAAATATAGTTAGAATTACTTGTCAATTAGAAATATTTGTCCATTAGAATTATTGATCAATTAGAATTATTTGTCAATTAGAAATATTTGTCAATTAGAGTTAATGGTTTTGATCAAAATGAGTTTAAATAGTTGTTGCATTACTATATTTGTTAGAAATGGTTTTTGATATACTTATATAATGCAGATGAGCCAACAATGGATGTACGATGATCAACGCTATAACGAGTTTATTAATGGTATGCATTACTTTATCGGTGTGGCTGAGGCAAACAAGCGGAATGGTTTTATGTCTTGTCCTTGTGCTGTCTGTCGGAATAAGAAGGATTACTCTAATTCAAGTATCCTTCACATCCACCTCATTCGGTCTGATTTCATGTCCGCCTATATTTGTTGGACCAGGCACGGAGAAAGAGTGGTTATAATGGAAGACAATGAAGAAGAAGAGGATGATGACAACTATTCTGAGTTCCCTGAATATGGTGGTACTTCAATGGGGGAGGATGAAGAAGAGGCACTAGATGAGCCCGCTGTTGATCTTGGTCAGGTCATTGTTGATGCACAGAGAGAGTGCGAAAGTGAAAAGGAGAGATTGAAGTTCGACCACATGTTAGAGGATCACAACAAATTGTTGTACCCAAATTGCGAAGATGGCCAGAAAAAGCTAGGTAGCACCCTGGAATTGCTGCAATGGAAGGCAGAGAATGGTCTATCTGACAAGGGATAACGAATTTCCCGTGAGTACATACGAAGCAAAGAAGGTTGTATGCCCTCTAGGATTAGAGGTGCAGAAGATACATGCATGCCCTAATGACTACATCCTCTATCGCGGTGAGCAGTACGAGATTTTGAATGCATGCTCGGTATGCAGTGCATTGTGGTCTAAGATCAGGCGAGATGACCCTGGTGATGTTGAGGGCGAGCGCCCCAGGAAGAGGGTTCCCGCCAAGGTGATATGGTATGCTCCTATAATACCACGGTTGAAACGTTTGTTTAGAAACAAAGAGCATGCCAGATTGTTGCAGTGGCACAATGAAGAGCGTAAGGAAGACGTGATGTTGAGACACCCCGCCGATGGGTCACAGTAGAGAAAAATCGAGAGAGAGTTTCCGAACTTTGCGAACGATGCACGGAACTTAAGGTTTAGTCTAAGTATTGAAGTCATGAATCCTTTTGGGGAGCAGAGCTGCAGTCATAGCACCTGGATGGTGACTCTATGTATATATAACCGTCCTCATTGGTTGTGCATGAAGCGAAAGGTTATTATGATGCCAGTGCTTATCCAAGGCCCGAAACAACCGGGCAACGACATTGATGTGTACCTAAGGCCATTAGTTGAAGAATTTTTATAGTTGTGGCAGAATGAAGGTGTACGTGCGTGGGATGAGCACAAACAAGAGGAATTTGACCTACGAGCATTGTTGTTCATCACCATCAATGATTGGCCTGCTCTTAGTAACCTTTCAGGACAGACAAACAAGGGATACAATGCATGCACGCACTGTTTTGATGAGACTGAAAGTATATATTTGGGTAAAAGTAAGAAGGTTGTGTATCTGGGGCATCGTCGATTTCTTCCTTCAAGGCATGCCATAAGAAATAAAGGCAAGCATTTCAAAGGCAAGGCAGATCCACGGCCGAAACCCAAGCACCATACGGGTGAAGATGTACTTGGTATGGTGAACGATGTAAAAGTAATCTTTGGAAAGGGTCCTGGCAGTCAATCTGTTCTGAATGACGCCAACGGACATACACCCATGTGGAAGAAGAAATCTATATTTTGGGAGCTACCCTATTGTAAATTCCTAGAGGTCCGCTTTGCAGTCGACGTGATGCACATGACAAAGAATCTTTGCGTGAACCTTTGATACCCACAAGTATAAGGGATCGTTGAAATCTTCAATGTGTAAGTATTAGTATCGATCCCACGAGGAGTAGAAGGTATAAGTATTTATACTTTCAAATAAGAGTGTCACTTCCCTTATTATCTATGCACTAGACAAACTAAAATGATTAAAAGATGCAAGTGTTTTTGAGTTTTGGGTGTAGAGTTTGCAAGTAAATAAAATCTGAAAATAAAATGCAACAAGTAGAAGCTCTCAAACTAAGAAATCCCAATCCTCTATGCAGCAAGAGGACAAGCTCAAGTGTGTGTTCTGATAAGTGGAAAACGTTCCCGAGGGCGGCATGGATTTCAGGGCATTAATATTTCTAAAACAACACGGTGCATATCTTGTCAAGTTTTAATCTTAATTTGATGGAGCCTTAATTAGGTGCAGCCATATAAATGAACTATACTCCTTGTGATGGATCTCATGGCCATGCAAATGAACAACACTAGAATTATAATATGGGCTCAAGTGATACGCAGTCGACGTTTGCATACCACCATCATAGAACAACATACAAAGATAAAAACTAGACAAAATACCAACACATATTATATGATAATCATTGCCAATTCATCGTATGCCCCCAGGAACATGGTGAACTACTCACAACAAGCCACCATGATAATGATCATAGGTAAATGATATACAACACAATCTGAAAATATGATCTCCCCACAAAACAATGACAAGTTGCTAATCACAAACATGTAGAATAGCACTTAAACAATAGCTAGGGTTTGAACAATCTCAAACTATGAGGGGGATGAAGTGGATCACGGAGATGGAGATGGATATGGTGCTGATCTTGGCGGTGGTGTTGATGGAGATGCCGGAGGGGGTGATGGAGGAGCCTTCCGGAGGTGATTCCGGCGATGTTTCCCCCTCCAATCTTCTCCAGCAGCAACCGACAGACCCTCTGTTTTGGAATTTTCGATCTCTCCGCCGCCTCCCTTCGCGACCCGCAGGGGTACCCTTTTTATCGTAGGTTTTAGGCCAAGACGAAGCCACAGGGACAAAGATCGGCTGTGTCGGAGCCACGAGGAGACAACGAGCATGCCCCACGCGGCCAAAGCATCTGGCCACGTGGGCTTAGCCCGTTTGCTCCTTGGGCCTCCTCTGTTGCACTTCCTTCGCTCCTAAGTCTTCTTCCGTGGAAAAACTGGTCCCCGCAAAGTTTCAGGTCATTTGGACTCCGTTTGGGTCCCTGAAAGTTAAAAACATGGAAAAAGAGATTTTCTGGTTTTCCCATGTTAATCCAATAAAATTAGGGAACTTGTGAATTATTCCCAATTATCATCAAAAAACATGAATACAACCAATATATGATGCAAATAAGGTGGAATATCAAGTGGTAAAGTGCAAAGATCATGGATGCATTTTGCATGCATCAGCATCCCCAAGCTTAACCCATACTCGTCCTCGAGTATGAAGGTGATAATCTAACATGAGCTTTGTACTTTACTACTATATTAGATATCAAAGATGATTACTATTGCTACACAAAGTTAAATGATTTATTCTCAAGGAGTAGCAATATGAAAGATAGATTATCAAATGATATCAAATATTCAATGTAAGCATGTTCAATAATAATTCACAAAGTAAAACATAGAGGAAAGTACTATGGACTAAATGTATGCAAAATGAACAAAGTAAAGACATCCTTTAATGGTCATAGAGTATTCTTCTTGAAACTGAATGTAAAGATTGACACTTTAGAGAAGCATATGATAAGCAGAGGTTAAATATGAACAAAGTAATATCTAGTTTCCAAATGATTTTCTCTTAAGCTTATATTTGAGGCATGATATTCATTGGTGTTGGCTCCCATTGCCCCTATCATTAGCATCTTAAAATGGTTAAAGGTTAAAGTGAAAGCAAAAATGAGTGGTGCGCTTGAAAAAATATAAGTTCAATGTTTCATGCCCCTTGAAAATGAGTGCCTACACCAGATGTTACTAAACTCGGGGTACAAAGTAAGTTCTTGTCATTGTAAGTATAATAGTGTCATAAAGAATCTCAACTGGGGTACCTCTTGCCCTATGGTATAGGAGCTTTCCCGTACCAAAATGACAAGACAAACAGATAATGAACACCTCGGCACCTCTTTTATTTTACCATTGGGTATTTTTATTATGAGATGCGTCATCGAATGCTTACTATGGGATGCTGTAAATCTTCACCATGAATGATGCATGGCTTAGATTAGCAGCCCGGGAGTTTTCTCTAACCATTTATATAAACTCCATGAACAAACAATGTTTCCACACTCTGTTCATAAATGATAAGCATTCAAAACAAAAGAATCATGACATTAACTAGATATAAACAAGTGCCATGTTGAAAGCGTTCCCTATGACAGCATAGATGAGCTAACTCCCAACTCAGACTTTGTCAAGCTCACAACTTCATAATTTTAATCACAATTTCTCAGATTTATTAAGTGCAAGAACAATAAAGTGTGCATTCAAGTTCGCAGGAGCCTTTAGACCACTTTTCTCATAACAAACATACTCATAAGCATTTTAATATTTGGAACTAAGTAAAACAATGAAACATGAAAAATATACTTGGAATAGTATCAAAGCTAATAGGAAGATATGGTGGACTCACTGGAGTAACTTGGTTTGAAGGTGTTGGAAAAACTAGCTTTTTGACTTGTTGGATTTTTATTTTTGGGCTAGCAAGAGGGAGAAAGTTGACCATCTACTTGCATGCATAAGTATCCATAGAGCTAAACAATCCATGTTAAACAATGTAAACAAGTATTAAGCATTAAAACATGAATACAATATAGCTCCTAATAAACCACTTGCAGATCAAAACTCATTCAAAGCATATGAAGCATGCAACCATATGTATCTTAATAACAACTCCTATATCTCAATCCCAATTCTTTTAGTACATCCAATTTAAATCAAACCAAACCTTCAGTACCTCTCTCATAATATAAATGAACATGGAGGTCACACCCATAGATAAATAAAACTAAACAAAACTACTATAATAATACTATAAAGACGCTCCAAGTTTATGCGATAAAAATGCGTTAATAAAAAAGTAGATGTGTGCAAACTGAGAGTGTTTAGTCTAGTGGGGTCTTGACATCCCCAAGCATACGGTTTTCACCATTCTTGAATGACTCTTGGCGCAACTCCTCTATTTCCTGTGAAAAACTTCAACACAAAGATATCTCCTATCTCTTTTTCTGTGGGGTGACATTAGTAGGTATGAAAAACATGATGTTTGCTGCTTGTAATTCCTAAAACAAATTGCATGAAGAATGTCCAGTAAGTATAATGTTGTACCCTTCCTAAAGAAGTCAATTCAATAAAAAATATTTAGCTTGATAGCTCAAAGAATGCATAAAACAAGATAAGACAGAATCTGTCCAGAAATATAGCAGCAGGAAAACATAATTAATTGCCCTTCTTAAACATGTCAAAAAATTATGCAAAATTACGAGCATTCAGAGGTTGCAAATTGCAACTTTGATTAAAAGGGGAGCTCAATCGGAGCTACAGAAAAAATCAGAGAATTTTTACGGTGAACAGAACTATGCAGTAATTTTCCGCTCCATATGTTTTGGCAACTTTAATAATCCAAAATGAGTAAAACTTGGCACTTTATTAAAACTCCAGTAGCAAAACAAAAGGATGAAGTCTCTTGTTACAGTAAGAGGACACAAATAAAAATAAAACAAAACAACCGGATTGCCTCCCGTAAAGCGATTTCTTTATAGCCATATAGCTAGGCCTACTTACTTGGTAATCAAGATGGTTGGAGTGAGGTGGCTTGGGCATCCCTAAGCTTGAATTCTTATACTTATTCGATATATGTAGGGTTAGCCCAAGGGTAACATCCCGAAGTTTGAGTGTTTGTCCCTCTTGATCTTTGTTTATCACCCTCAACTCTTCCACTTGAAATTTCTCTTCACACAAAACTCATCATAAAACTTGATTAGGGGGCATAGTGTCTCTATAAATTAAATCATGTAGGTACAGAAAAGACATATTATGGGTTTATTCTAAACATTAGCTGCTGTTATTATGGTTGTGTATTGCTCTTTGATACAAAAGAACCGCACAAAACACAAGTAATGAGACTAACGCAAAATAAAGACATAATCTGTCAAAAACTGAACAGTCCGTAAAGAGCAAATTTTCAGAGACACTTACGTTGCTCAAATCAGAAAACTTTGAACTAATGAAATGTGTGATAATACCTGAATATTTCATAAGTAAAACCTCAAGTCAATATTACACATCTGTGATTTTGTACATTTTTCGCAGTGAAAGTTAGAAATCTGTTTTCTGGACAGCAAATCACTATTGTTTGATCCTACCTCTCAAAAGAGTTATTCTTGGCACAACGATGAGAAAATAAGATACAAATGTGATGTTATAGTAGTAAAACAAACTTTATTTTATTTTGCTTTAGCTTGGGAATATTTTTAATGATAGAGACTTTGCAAAGGTTCCATTGGCACGAACATCACATGTTCAAGGTCGACCCCAACTTCTCCATTACTCATCTTTCTCATTTACCATAGATAGACCTAGATTTTCACCTAGGAGAAGGTCCAGTCTTCAATCAATGCCTTCATCAAGGAAACGAATAGGGAGCCGCCATTGCCAGGTACAATCACCAAAGGTTAGACCTAGGGATTTCACCCCGAAAACTGAGACTCGGAACTCAAAGAGCACCGCCAAGCCAAAATCAGCCAGTGTCACTGTCCCACCTTGAACTGCTGCAAAATGCTGATCTTCAACGCATAAACTTAGCGTGCACAGGTATGATGTGAACATCATCACATAATTAAACCTCATGCACACAACGAGCAATGCAACGTCTTCTCCCCATCTGCTGCTGCTAGGACTCCCTGGAATAGTCACCGGCTCTCGACTCGACATGAGCATGCGAGATGGTGCCTCCAGAGTATGATATCTTCTTCAAACACAACCTCTTAGATGCTAATTAGCCAGTGTGCCAAAACTTAGTCACTCCATGGCTCAGGATTTGTTAAGCCGAAAAGATACATGGCACTCACTCGGAGCCGGCTGCTCACTCCCACAGCCCTGGCCTGAAAATCATCAACCATGCCTGTGTTAGCTAGCTGCTCATGGTCATGCCCACGGTACTGGCCCGAATATTATCAGAACCATGTCCATGTTAGCTAGCTGCTCACGCCCACGGTCTTGGCCTGAATATGATCAGAACCTTGTCCATGTTAGCAAGCATCTGAGAAGCAAGCCCATCGCCGCGCGACGCTGCCAAAACCCAAAACGGGTCAATCTGGCAGCACCACATCGTCCTGGCTTGTGACCACCGTCAATGGATCAGGATCGGATCTGGGCACTCCTCGATCTGACCGGTTCGAGCCATCGATCGGCAAAGAAGCCTGGACAACGACGACCAGATCAGATCACGACCGAGAGGATCCGCCAACAAGAAGAAGACGTAATGTTCTTGTTACACCTCGCATTATTTAAAATCTTGTCTCTGTCCGTCAGTTCAATACTGATAATAATTGCTCTGTCGATTTTGATCCGTTTGTTTTTTCTGTGAAGGACCTTCTTTCCAGGTGTGAGCTTCTTCGATGCAATAGTACGGGGGAGCTTTATTATTTCTAGCACCCGCTGCCCCGTGCTCTCACCACAACCACCACCCCTCATGATATTTGGCAGCATCGCCTCGGTCACCCGGGTCACGACACCTATCGTCGTCTTTTGCAGCATATTTCTTTGCCTTCTAATAAACAAGTCTCTCATAATACTCTTTATCATGCATGTCAACTTGAACGCTGTTAGCAATAATCTTGCCTAATAAATATAGTTAGTGTTATTCGTGTTAGGGTTGGACAAGTAAAGTTAGTTTTCTTACATGGCGGCATGACATCTCTTGGAAATTTAGAAAGTTGAGTACGAGTCCAAGTAGTAGTACTGTAGCACGTAGGTTTGCTTCTACGTGTTAGACTTTAGAGTCAACTAGTTAACTAGGTAAGTCTACAGATCTTGTCCGTGTTGGTTTAGTACTAGTATTCTGGGTCGGTTTGCAAGTTGCCAATTATGGTCGTAGTTAGGCTGGCTTGCGTGTATATAAGCAAGGCTAGGGTCAGAAGTTGTACTACGAGAAAAGAGAAATAAAGAAAAAGTTTAAAGTGTGCGATCCGCACGCTTGGCGATAAAAGTAGTCTCCGTGTGTGTTTGTGTAGCTTCATGTGATTAATCCGTAGGCGAATTCTAACAATTGGTATCAGAGCGAGGTTGAAGATTTGAAGTTGCGCTTGCCTCTGGGAGGCGGCCCGTAATAGCGCCTCGGGGCGGGCGATCGCTGGTCGGCGGAGCGACCGGATGGAGGCGGCGAACGTGCCGTCATGGGCGAGGCGGCGGACGATCGTCGTTGGGCGAAGTGACGTGGAAGGGATGGCGAGGAGCTGTCGTCGGCAAGGTGATAGACAAGGATGATTTTTGATGGAAGAGGTGGTGCCGAAGTGTGGTACCGGAAGTCTCATGAAGAACATCGTTTGGGGAGAGAAGTGTGTGTGCGAGAGCGAGCGGAAAAAGGATACAATGTCCTTGCGGTTCTGTTCGTGGTGGATGAGTTTCGGCGAGTTCATGTACAAAAAGATGCGTTGCGCGTACATGACAAGTTGTGCTGCCGCCGAAGGTGAAGTGTTGTTCGGTAAGATGCGTCGCCGACAACAAAGATATGGACGCGGACCAGTTAAGATGAGTTACCTACATGAGGCTTTGCGTTTAGTCGGCATGTGGCACGCTAAGATGCGGCTGCGTGGGTCGGTAGTCCAAAGTGGTGTGTGGATGCGTCGTTGTGTCCAAGTGCTGGTCTGGGGGACGTTGCAGTTGAAGCGCGTCACGATCGAGGGGTCCGGTGAGTTATATCACAAAGGGCGAAGACGTGCGCGAAGACAAGGTGGCAATGTAGCCATCTGCATGTCTCGATGAGGAGATCAAGCTCGGCGCGTAGTAGGACGGTGACCAGTTAAGTTTGTTACGACGTGAAGAGTGAAGATGCGTCTAGTCTTGCACGTTGCACACGAAGATGCGACTGTGTGGGCTGGTAGTCTGAATTATGCATTGAGTTGAGTTGACAAGTCGTGAATCTGCAAGGAGTCAAGACAAAAGAAGTATAAGGACATGACAAGTCAAAATTAGGGAGAAATTGTTAGCAATAATCTTGTCTAATCAATATAGTTAGTGTTATTCGTGCTCGGGTTGGACAAGTAAAGTTAGTTTCCTTACATGGCGGCATGACATGTCTTGGAAATTTAGAAAGTTGAGTACGAGTCCAAGTAGTAGTACTGTAGCACGTAGGTTTGCTTCTACGTGTTATACTTTAGAGTCAACTAGTTAACTAGGTAAGTCTGATCTTGTCCGTGTTGGTTTAGTACTAGTATTCTGGGTCAGTTTGCAAGTTGCCGATTATGGTCATAGTTAGGCTGGCTTGCGTGCATATAAGCAAGGTCAGGGTCAGAAGTTGTACTACGAAGAAAAGAGAAATAAAGAAAAAGTTCAGAGCGTGTGATACGCATGCTTGACGATAAAAGTAGTCTCTGTGTCTGTTTGTGTAGCTTCATGTGATTAATCCATGGACGAATTCCAACAGACGCCATGTATGTTTGTCTTTTTCTTCTTCCACGACTAGAACCACTCGTCCTTTTGAGTTAATTCACTGCGACCTAGACATCTCCGGACTTGAGTACTTCTGGCTTTAAATATTTTTTAGTCATTCTTGATGATTTTAATTATTTTTGTGGACCATTCCTCTTCGCCTAAAATCTTATGCCTACGCCGCACTCGCCTCATTTCGTGCATTCGCTCATACACAGTTTAATTTCGCTCTTGCGTCCATACAGTGTGACAATGTTCGTGAGTTCGTCAATGCCAAACTTCACTTCCTCGTCGCCGCACACGGCATACACATTGGATTCTTGTGCCCCATACACCTCCCAAAAAAGGTAAAGCTGAGCGTATTATACATACAGTCAATGACATTGTGCGTCCTCTCTTATTTCAGGCTAGTTTACCGCATCGTTTCTGGGTTGAAGCTCTTCATCACGCCACTCACGTCCTTAATCGCCTCCCTACCAAAACCATTAGCACACCCTCTCCATACTTCGCTATTTATCACACGCACCCCGATTACTCGTCTCTTTGTATTTTTGGTTGTCTTTGTTACCCCAACACCGCATCCACTATGTCTCACAAACTCGCGCCCCAGTCTAGTGCTTGTGTTTTTCTTGGTCATTCACCTCATCATAAGGGTTATCGCTGCATGGACTTTGCCACTCAGCGCGTCCTCATTTCTCGTCATGTTGTTTTTGATGAGTCTACTTTTCCCTTTGCCTCGCCGCAGCCTCTCTCTGCTGCCACTTACGAGTTTCTCGATTATGTTCCTTCTGTCGTTGTTCCTCTGGTTGCCCCGCACACCCCTACGGCGCCGCCCTCGCCGGCGCCCTCCTCGTCGCCCTCGCCGGCGCCCTCCCCACCGCCTTTGTTGGCACATGCGCCCTCGCCGGCGCCCTAGCCCGTGCATCACACGCGCAGCACCTCCGGCAGACATGTCCCTCCTCGTGAGCGGCTTAACCTGCATGCTTCTGTCAACAGGTACTCGCCGGTTCCCTCCTCCGCACGTGCGGTGCTCAAGGATACCAAGTGGCTCGAGGCTAAGACCGAGGAGTATCGTGCTCACCTCGGCAATGACACTTGGGATCTCGTGCCTCCTCCTCGGAATGCCAATATTGTCTCCGGCAAGTGGGTCTTTCGCCACAAGATGTAGCCCGATGGCTCTCTCCACCACTACAAAGCACGATGGGTGCTTCATGGTTTTTCTCAACAACAAGGCGTTGACTTCGACGAGACGTTCAATCTGGTTGTCAAACCAGCCACGGTCCGCATCGTCCTCTCCATCGCACTTTCCCTTAAATGGGAGACTCGCCAGCTCGACGTCAAGAACTCCTTCCTCCACAGCAAGCTCGCCGAGGTTGTCTACAGTCACGAACCCACCGGCTTCATCAACTCTACTCGCCCCGAGCACGTCCGTCGGCTGAACCGTTCTCTATACGGTCTCAAGCAGGCTCCTTGCATGTGGTACCAGCACTTCGCGACCTTCATTACCTCGATCGGCTTCATGTGCTCATGCTCTGACACATCGTTGTTTGTTCTTCAGTGCGCGGAGGGTACGGCTTTCCTCTTGCTATACGTTGACGACATCATCCTCACCGTATCCTCGGCTCGGCTTCTTGACCGGATCACCGCCTGCCTCTGCTCCGAGTTCGCCATGACGGACATGGGCTGCCTCCACTACTTACATGGCATCGCGATCACCCGCGACTCCTCCAGCATGCACCTCTCGTAGGCCAAGTACGCGGCAGAGATTCTGGACAATGCCGGTATGACTGCCTGCAAGTCCGCCACGATACCGGTCGACTTGTGGCCCAAGCTCTCCGCCTCTACCGGCCCTCCTATGGCTGACCCGACTGAGTACCGGAGTCTTGTCGGGGCTCTCCAGTACCTCACCTTCACGTGCTCTGACATCGCCTACGCCGTTCAGCAGGTGTGTCTTCACATGCACGATCCGCGCGAGCAGCACTTGGCGGCCATAAAGCGCATCTTGCGCTACATCAAGGGCACGCTATCTCATGGACTCCAGCTTCATTTGTCTTCACCGTCTTCCATAGTCACCTACACCGACACCGACTGAACCGGCTGCCCACGACACTCGACGTTCCACGTCGAGTTTTTGTGTCTACCTTGGTGACAACCCCGTCTCATGGTCTTCGAAGTGGCAACACACTGTCTCTCATTCCAGCGCTGAGGCTGAGTACCGTGATGTGGCTAACGCCGTTGCCGAGGCTACTTGGATTCGCTAACTCCTCCACGAGCTTCATCGACCATCTCCTCCAGCTACGGTTGTATTCTGCGATAATGTCAGTGCCGTCTACATGTCAACGAACCCCGTCCAGCACCAACGCACCAAGCACATCGATATCGATCTTCACTTTGTTCGTGATCACGTTTCCATGGGTCAGGTTCGCGTGTTGCATATTCCCTCGCCTCGACAGTTCACCGACATCTTGACGAAGGGTCTTTCATCATTGTTGTTTCTGGATTTTTGGTCCAGTTTCAACGTCCGTACTCCTCCCGTTAGAAATATGTCACATAATATGACATGATTGCTAGAGATATGACACATTATGTGACATAACTCACTGATCCACTAAATCATGGAGAGTCCTAATTGTTGTAATCTCCCATTTATGATTAGGATTGTAATTCTTGTATAAATACACATGCAATGAAAACGCCCAAGTGTGGTCAATTCTCTCACAAAAATAACAGATCTCTTATGGTTTTTACCGAAAAAGTGACCTGATCAGACCCCGCGTATCCGCGTGAAATGCAAATATTTTGAGGAGGTCAGCAAATTCGACCTCGCAACCTGCAGATAACCAGATTACGCGGATGAACCGACGGTGGCCTCCGTGTTGGCACGATGGAAAGTTCACCTGCTCTAGTGCCGCACATCCGAATCCCCTCCGCCGCTGAAGCGCGTCGTTGTAGATCCGAGTTGTTCCGCCGCTCCTCCTCTCGATTCTGGATGTTATATCGTCTCCTTTTGTGGGATCTGGTCTACACGACGCATTTTTAGTCTGCAAATCGTGTTTGTAGCTATCCGTGAATTTACTGGATACTCTTACTCTGTTCCTTCACTAACAGAAGTTTTCACCATGTCCCCTCTTCACCGCTCCCTGCCCTCGCAGCTGACTTCTCCATCTCATTCTCCCCTGTCCCGCCCACCACTGGATCCTGCAGGACGGCTGCAGCGACCGTTTAATTTTCAACGCGTCCCTTTGGATAAGGAAATCAGTGATATAGTGATAAAAAACTCAGGCTATGTTTGGTCGCAAAGTATTACAAACCAAAGTATTCTAAAACTGTACTTTTCTTTAGTATGGCAGCGCAGTTTACCAAAGTATTGTCAAATCAAAGTATTTTGGAGTATTCAGAATACTTTGACATGTTGGGCTAGTGTTGTAATTAGCTACGATAAACTAGCTAGTAGCAGTATAGTATGTTAAAATTAGCACTGTGCGCGTGTGGACAGTTATTAATCGATCTCTGAATCCAAACCACACACTTCGTGCTACAACTAATTAAGCTGTTGTCAGGCTAGCTAGCAATGGGTTCTAACCATTTGCACTCAGCTAAGGAATTGCCGCCAACAATAGCCATCACCATTGTCGTCCGTGGGCTCCTGCTCTTTGTCGTCTCCCTCCTTCCTACTCCCTACTCCCTTTGTCCCAAAATATAAGATGTTTTAGCCTATCATTGTTATGCATATATGTCGACATCTTTTAGTACTTAGATTATAAATAAAAGAAGTGAACCTATGTACTAAAAAACATCTAGATATATGTGTGATAATAATAAACTAAAACATCTTATATTTTAAAATGGAGGGAGTAGCACCCTTGGTTCTCACCAATCTGAAACTCTAGCGATCAAGCTCGCCTCGTGGACTTCCATGTCGGGCGCCGCAAAAAGGTTCCACCCCTTAAATCAACGGAAATAAACACGAGGAGAAAGACAGCACTCACCTTTGTTCTCTCCATTGCCGTCTTTTACCTTCTCCATGGCTGCGGACGATCGGGTGTCTTGAGGAAACAGGGCGGGTCGTCTTTCTCGCTTTCTCCGTTTCAAAAGGAGTGGTCAGGAGTTGATTTTTAAATACGTCAAAAAACTGCATTTTGAGGGATACTTCAGTATTTATACTGCAGTTTTTAGCCATTGCCAAACCGTATCAAAGTATTTTAAACTACAGTAATTTTGGAAACTGCAGTATTTTACAAATACTTAAAAAATACTTTGCTATCAAACATAGCCCTCACGGAGCTTGTGTTCTGAGACCTGCTGCACCGGAGATATCTCCTGCTTCCTCGGTACCCCCGATGGCCGATGGTGATGCCCTATGCGGTGCTTTGATCCGTTCCTCTGAGCGACATGCCACATTCAGCATTTCAGTGTGACTGATCTGTATGACGGTCGTTTTTGTCTTCAGTTTGATCACCAGAGAATGGCAAGCCGCTGCATCCCACTTTTGGGCCGATTTGTTGCATGGGAAGGGTGTACCGAATCTGAAGTTCAGGCCCCTGTGCTGTTCTGTCACCAATGTTCTTATGGCTGCTTCCACTGGGAAACAAATTAATTGGGCGTGGAACGGAGGATAGATAGCAATTGTTGGGGCAGGGTGAGCTTGACATGGAGGGCCAGTGGCTGGCGATGGTGTGGCTGGTGTGGTGGCGGCAGTGCTCGATTCCGGCAGGCCTGGCGTATTATCTGGGATGCTTGCTGTCGTCTGGCTGCTGCTCTCCGGCAGGGACGGTGCCCTGGAGTCTGGACGGAAGGGGAAGTGAACGCCCATGTTCTCTCTCCTCAGCGGTGGCTGGCCGTGATCTTGGTTCTGCTGTCTGCCCGCTCTCCACACATGTTCTTCATCAACAATCGAGCCTAAGCTTCTTTTCCTCTGGTTCCTCTTGCGCGGTGACGATGTGACAGGTGTGATTCTGGTGGCGAGGCAACCGTCGGCAGTGTGTGCCCCCTTGTGTGCAGCGTCCTGCCCAGCTCTAGCGAGAGCAGCTATACCGGCTGACGGTGCGACGTCCTTCGACCCAGGACGAGAGAGCAGAGTGCTCTCTTTGGCGATATAGGAGGTCCGGAGCTGCTCCATCCTCCCGTGTTCGCGTGTTCGTTTCTGCACCGTGGCTGATCAAATGTTTCTTCACCGCTTCCTGGAGTCCGTGGGAAGAGCGCATCGTCGATGACAATCTACGCTTCATTTTCCTTTCATTGGCTTTGTTGTGTGCATTGCGTTGTAAGCTGTTTGTGGTCAGCACCTTGTACCAAACTGGCAATTCGAGGCTTTGTTAATTCAAAGTCGGGCACTTCGTGCCTTCGTTCAAAAAAAATGTTGGGGCAGGGGAAGGCTTTTTAGCCTAGGAGCCCTTGACGCTGGTGCATCGGACCTCTGGCAGGTTACTCATGGTTGGAGACGCCAGATCAGGAATATTCCTCACGTACATCAAGACGAGACGGTGCGTCTGTTTGAAGCACCCTTCAAATATGTGCACATGTATACAAACTTTCCACCATCCTTATTGTCGTCAAGAACAATATGAATTGGTAAACTATCTACACTTCATCCTAGTCATCTCTTTTCCTTGATAGCTAGTTGATGTGTGATAGTTTATTACTGTAATTGGTAATTTATGTTGACACCGGTCAGACGGCCTCATTTTTGTACTTCCCAGAAAGATAACCAAGTTAAGTAACATAGCTGTGATTTATTTGCTCGGCTATTACAGCAGCCATTTTAATATAATTCGATATGTAAAATGATACTAATTACTTGCTCACTGTTGTTGGACTTCGTCCACGGATCAATCACATGAGACTAGACGAATACACATGGAGACTACTTTTATCGCCAAACGTGCGTATCGCACGCTCTAAATTTTCTCTTTATTTCTCTTATTTTCTCGGTGTTACAACTCTGCTCACGTATATATAAACGTAGCAGATCCTATAGAGCTGACTCCATGTTGAACTCCTTAACCTACCCGGACACAACATCCTAGCACTACACGGTACAAGACTCAGGTACGTGGCAAACACTAGAAGACTCACGTACATGACCAAAACCGACATGGACTAGGAGATTACCTAATACACGGACACTGACCAAATACTAATCACCCAAGATTATTGCTAACAATCTCTCCCTAATCTTGACCTGTCGTATCTTTGTACTTCCTCTGATCTTGACTCCTTGCAGATTCGCGACATGTTGACTCAACTCAACGTATGATCCAGACTCCAAGTCACGCTGCCAGGTGACACCACAGTCACCCCTAACGCATACATGTCAACGATGATCACCACATCGTCCCATGTAAAGACAGGTCCTCATTTAAGAGACTCCCCTTCACTGGTCCTTGTCCCACTATACGCTTGAGCTTCATCTTCCTCACGTCGACACCCTCGGTCGCACCTAGCACCGGACAACAACACGACGTGACACGCTTCAACTGCAACGGATCCTCACAGAAACAAGCACTTGAACACAATGACGACTCAAAGACTCGACGCTGACTCGACGTGCGAATTTGCACATCCATGACTCTTCAAACTCTCACGGACAACGATCTTGACGAGACTCCCGGCACCACACCTCGGCACCACCTCTCCCATCAACGATAATCGACCTCCACCTCCTTGCCAACGACAACACCCTGCCGCCTCCTCCGTGTCGCTCTGCCGAGCATAGTCACCTGTCGCCTTGAGGACGACAGCGTACTCGCCATCTTTACCCGGTCGCTCCGCCGACCGACGATCGCCCGCCCCGAGGCGCTAGCAGTCGCCTCCCCGGGGCAAGCGTAGCTTCAAATTTTCAACCTCGCTCTGATACCAATTGTTGGACTTCGTCCACGGATCAATCACATGAGACTAGACGAATACACACGGAGACTATTTTTATCGCCAAACGTGCGTATCGCACGCTCTAAATTTTCTCTTTATTTCTCTTATTTTCTCGGTGTTACAACTCTGCTCACGTATATATAAACGTAGCAGATCCTATAGAGCTGACTCCATGTTGAACTCCTTAACCTACCCGGACACAACATCCTAGCACTACACGGTACAAGACTCGCGTACGTGGCAAACACTAGAAGACTCACGTACATGACCAAAACCGACATGGACTAGGAGATTACCTAATACACGGACACTGACCAAATACTAATCACCCAAGATTAATGCTAACAACGGTGAGTAGCATAAAAGCATTTGTTTTCATGGATACAATAAGGAGGTAGAAATTTGTTCTTTGGTCCTTTTGATGTCTACAAAATTATATTATGATGTTGATTTGAAATAATTCTACGTAACTTGTATGGTGCAAAGACGAGCCTGCGTGTGGAAATGCTCTGAAAGTACAGGCAATCGATTTCTTGTATTATATGATAGGGTATGAGCAAAATTGAAGTGCTGAGCTTCATTACCTGCTCAATGGACTTGCTATTCCAATAGTAGCTAGCACATCTTGTTCTTAGAAGCTGTTTGATTTGCAACCAGTGCTCCCCATAATAATAATATTTTTCAAGCCAGTTTGATTTTTTTCACCTACCTCAGTCCCGGGCCTTCAATACACATGGCAAATATAAGCATTTTTTGGAAATCTTCTCCAATTAGTAGTGCTGAAGCAAATCCCACGCCGTGGTCGATCCACGTTTTACTATCGTGTTGGGCCCACTTGCAGTGAGTGAAACGAGGTGGGCCGCATGGCATGGTTTGGTTTTGCATGTAGATAGTTCGGTTTATTTTAGCGTGTGTTTGGTTGTTGGTTTAACTAGCACGGTGGCCCTCTCAAATGCGATGAAATTGTGGTATTTGGTTTGTCTGAATTGATTAATGAACAACTGAATATTTATATATATATTTACTATGCAAAAATATGATTTTATGCCACTACAGATGCTATGATAATAATTAGGTAGTTCTATTTCTATCTCAGTCTAATGGGATGTTTGGCGACTTACCAAAACCATGTAGTCAGTACGGAGTGTGGTTAATTAATAAGTATCTTTTGACTACATGCATGTTATTGCATATGGTGGTACTCTATTTTTTCTTGGTTGCATGAGGTGCATGTCAAGGTACTATGTGCACGCCTTGGTTACCGGTTAGTACATTCAATACTCATGGACATGAGTTTTTTTCAACTCTCTTCTCATCGTATGCTACTTTTCAACCTAATTCATAGATAAGGCCAAAAAGAAAATCCTTCCCACCTCCTCCTATCCACAATGTAAGGAATTGCTGCATTTTTTGTGAAATTGCACCGATCTATCCACAATGTAAGGAAGTGCTGCATTTCATACACTTAAATACAATATTACAAATATAAAGAAGAAGCAAAGATCAAACAATGCCATCAATTATTTATATGTAAGCCTTTAAATAAAGAAATCATGGGCCATCGTTGATTCTCACATAAGTCCTCCCCCCCCCCCCCCCCATCATGAATCTAGAGTATATGATCACGATAAATGATACATGGTTTATGCCTTCAATCCATTAAGTGTGTGACGTTTTAATTGCTTCTCGTATCATTGGGTAAATAATATGACAATAATCTGATCTTCAGTTCTAAAATGATAAGTTCTGCATATCTCTCTTGTTATGACGTATTGTGCCGATAGATCACCATTGGCGATTTGTGTAGTTAAACCTATTGTTTGTAATTATTTTCATGTTCATGTATAAAGATTGTTTGTTGTGGTCCACACATAAAGGTTGGCGGTGTAGTTTTTTGTTTTTTTTCATAAAACATTCAAGCAAATCCTTTTTTGAGCATATATCATGTTTTTCATATATAATAGATAGATGTGATAATTTGTACCATGGTAGATTAATCGTTATATATCTCTAGATTTGTTTCAATAATAGTCATATTATAAGTATGTGCACCAAATCCGCTATGATGACAATGCAGCGGTTATAATTGATCAAAAAGGAAATCCAAAAGGAACTCGAGTTTTGGCGCGATTCCTGGGGAATTGAGAGAATTGAATTTTACCAAAATAGTTTCATTAGCTCATTAAGTATTATAAATACTATTAGGTGAAATCTTGGATAATACTGACTTATTTAGATTTACTTATTTTTAGTGATATTCATTAGAATTGTTTAATTCACAGAGAAAATTACAAGAGCGTAGGTGCAGTATTTGAGGGGAATGCTTAGGATGTGGTTTTGGTTGTGGCGGGAAAAAAAATACCAGTTCTTCAAATAATTAAAAGATTCAGTCGATTCTAATTGTAGAAAAAAATAGATAGACATAAACTAATTTTTTAAAGCATTTTTGCTCTTTGAACATGTACACATCAGACAGGCATAAACTATATCCATGGCACGTCCATATTGAACAAATGTTGTTCTTACCTCGGATTACACTTTTTTGAGACATGTCTTCAACACAAAATGATGGACGGACGAAAAATGTTGTCGAGATCAACTGCGCGAACTTACACCGGACCCACATAATATGCTAGCTGCTGATTTTGTTACAATCGATTTGGTTCTGCTGGTAGCCGATAAAATCCCCCGCTGTACCGGACAAAATCAATTATTTGATCGATACTCAAGTCGTAGAGCAACAATATCTGGTTTACAGATGCCTACGTCAGGCCTGGCTGTACCAGACAAAATCATTATTTGATCGATACTCAAGTAGTAGAGCAACGATATCCGGTTTACGGATGCCTACGTCAGGCTATTGTTATACTTACATTACATGGACTCCATGTATTACATAGCAGGTGACTACTTTGACACGTCTAATGTGTTAATTAATTATGGCAATACCTGCTAGTATACGTGATTTTTTGTTTTTTATTTGGAGGCCACCAGATCCTAGTTAGGATATGTTTTCACGTTCAAATCTGATTAAAAACTATTAGGTTTACCGGTTAGGCCTATTGACATGGTACGAGAAGACTCTCCAAACAATGGCCGTGTCAAATAGACTACATGGTTACGTTACTCTTAAACTTTTAATAAATCCTAACCACAAATTTCAGATCTAACAATCATAATAATTAGAAGGATGTGGCTTAACGTGATGTCTCTATTTTAACACCATGTATTGTGCTTTTAGTATATAGTAGATAGGAATGGGATGGACCATCCCTGTTTTCTTTGAGGGATGATCCAATTTTGAGCTGATCCCACTTTTTGTTTGGCTTGAGGGATAGGATGATGGATCACACGCTCCTTGTGGTTTGTGATAACCTTCTCATCTATTTGGTGAGCATACCTCCATATTTTACAACAGCACATGTATAACAATTGCTTGGAGAGTAATAAATATTAGGCAAAACTAGAATCATCACAAGGATTTTATCAACAATAAGCATCATGCAACACATAAATATTAACCATACACATAATTTAACAATACATGACAGTCATAATATTTGCTACATAATGATGCCATAATCTGCATAGTCCATTGCCATAGTCTGCATAGTTCACTACATCTACTATATACTAAAAGCACAATACAGGGTGTTAAAATAGAGACACCACGTTAAGCCACATCCTTCTAATTATTATGATTGTTAGATCTGAAATTTGTGGTTAGGATTTATTAAAAGTTTAAGAGTAACGTAACCATGTAGTCTATTTGACACGGCCATTGTTTGGAGAGTCTTCTCGTACCATGTCAATAGGCCTAACCGGTAAACCTAATAGTTTTTAATCAGATTTGAACGTGAAAACATATCCTAACTAGGATCTGGTGGCCTCCAAAAAAAAAACAAAAAATCACGTATACTAGCAGGTATTGCCATAATTAATTAACACATTAGACGTGTCAAAGTAGTCACCTGCTATGTAATACATGGAGTCCATGTAATGTAAGTATAACAATAGCCTGACATAGGCATCCGTAAACCAGATATCGTTGCTCTACTACTTGAGTATCGATCAAATAATGATTTTGTCTGGTACAGCCAGGCCTGACGTAGGCATCTGTAAACCAGATATTGTTGCTCTACGACTTGAGTATCGATCAAATAATTGATTTTGTCCGGTACAGCGGGGGATTTTATCGGCTACCAGCAGAACCAAATCGATTGTAACAAAATCAGCAGCTAGCATATTATGTGGGTCCGGTGTAAGTTCGCGCAGTTGATCTCGACAACATTTTTTGTCCGTCCATCATTTTGTGTTGAAGACATGTCTCAAAAAAGTGTAATCCGAGGTAAGAACAACATTTGTTCAATATGGACGTGCCATGGATATAGTTTATGCATGTCTGATGTGTACATGTTCAAAGAGCAAAAATGCTTTAAAAATTAGTGTATGTCTATCTATTTTTTTCTACAATTAGAATCGACTGAATCTTTTAATTATTTGAAGAACTGGTATATTTTTTTTTCCCGCCACAACCAAAACCACATCCTAAGCATTCCCCGCAAATACTGCACCTACGCTCTTGTAATTTTCTCTATGAATTAAACAATTCTAATGAATATCACTAAAAATAAGTAAATCTAAATAAGTCAGTATTATCCAAGATTTCACCTAATAGTATTTATAATACTTCATGAGCTAATGAAACTATTTTGGTAAAATTCAATTCTCCCAATTCCTCAGGAATCGCGCCAAAACTCGAGTTCCTTTTGGATTTCCTTTTTGATCAATTATAACCGCTGCATTGTCATCATAGCGGATTTGGTGCACATACTTATAATATGACTATTATTGAAACAAATCTAGAGATATATAACGATTAATCTACCATGGTACAAATTATCACATCTATCTATTATATATGAAAAACATGATATATGCTCAAAAAAGGATTTGCTTGAATGTTTTATGAAAAAAAAACAAAAAACTACACCGCCAACCTTTATGTGTGGACCACAACAAACAATCTTTATACATGAACATGAAAATAATTACAAACAATAGGTTTAACTACACAAATCGCCAATGGTGATCTATCGGCACAATACGTCATAACAAGAGAGATATGCAGAACTTATCATTTTAGAACTGAAGATCAGATTACTGTCATATTATTTACCCAATGATACGAGAAGCAATTAAAACGTCACACACTTAATGGATTGAAGGCATAAACCATGTATCATTTATCGTGATCATATACTCTAGATTCATGATGGGGGGGGGGACTTATGTGAGAATCAACGATGGCCCATGATTTCTTTATTTAAAGGCTTACATATAAATAATTGATGGCATTGTTTGATCTTTGCTTCTTCTTTATATTTGTAATATTGTATTTAAGTGTATGAAATGCAGCACTTCCTTACATTGTGGATAGATCGGTGCAATTTGACAAAAAATGCAGCAATTCCTTACATTGTGGATAGGAGGAGGTGGGAAGGATTTTCTTTTTGGCCTTATCTATCAATTAGGTTGAAAAGTAGCATACGATGAGAAGAGAGTTGAAAAAAACTCATGTCCATGAGTATTGAATGTACTAACCGGTAACCAAGGCGTGCACATAGTACCTTGACATGCACCTCATGCAACCAAGAAAAATTAGAGTACCACCATATGCAATAACATGCATGTAGTCAAAAGATACTTATTAATTAACCACACTCCGTACTGACTACATGGTTTTGGTAAGTCGCCAAACATCCCATTAGACTGAGATAGAAATAGAACTACCTAATTATTATCATAGCATCTGTAGTGGCATAAAATCATATTTTTGCATAGTAAATATATATATAAATATACCGTTGTTCATTAATCAATTCAGACAAACCAAATACCACAATTTCATCGCATTTGAGAGGGCCACCGTGCTAGTTGGCTAAAAAGCATTACATATTATAGGTCTACATAATGATGCCATAGTGTGCATAGTTCATTGCTTTGGCTGGCAGCAAGCAAGCACACAAACTAGACATTAGGCCACAAACTTGTACTACTTTGTGGCTACCAAAAGGGGTCATACCATCAACAGAAGCCTTCAACTAGTGAAGGTATTGCTAATATACCTAGCAACCCACACCAACTTGTTATCGAAGTCCAGCGAGTGAAAAGCCCGTGCAATGCGAACATTCTCCACCAAATGTGCATAGTAGTGAGATAGACATGTTTGGTTGAAACCAGGCATGTTTTTCATGCTATCCCAAAGACCTTCAGGCAACTCGTCATTCGTCTTACCGGCCTCCACTATAGCACTAGCAATTTTTTCACCAACAGCCGAGAATGTTGCCATCATCCTGTCTTCGCTTTCCTGTACACTTGTTTTGGCTCTCTTTGCTTTGGGGGCCGAGGGCGCATTTGGTGAGGGAGTAGCAGCAGCATTTGGCGAGGGAGTACCAGTAGAATTTGGCGAGGGAGTACCAGCAGCATTTGGACAGGGAGTAGTGATACGTCTCCAACGTATCCATAATTTTTGATGCTCCATGCTTGTTTTTACACCATTTGTTTAGTGTTTCGTTACACTTCGTGGCATTTTTATGCATTTTCCGGAACTAACCTATTAACGAGAAGCCATAGTGCCAGTTCTCTGTTTTCTGCTGTTTTTGTGTTTCAGAAAAGTTACACAAAAAATATTCTCAGAATTGGATGAATCCAAAGCCAGACATCCAGATATTTCACGGAGCTTCCAGAACACCGAAGAGGAGACGGAGCCGGACCAAAGGGTGGCCACACCACAGGGCAGCGCGGCCTAGGGCTGGCCCGCGCCCCCTGGTGGTGTGGGCCCCCTGGTCCACTTCTGATGCCGCCCCTTCGCCTATAAAGACCCCCCGACAGGAAAAACCTAAAGAACCGGTCACTTTTCCAGAACACATCGCGATCCACCGCCGCCGTCGACCCGAAGATTGGGAGGGTCCAGAAGCTCTTCTCGGCACCCTGCCGGAGAGGGGAATCGCCACTGGAGGTCTTCTTCATCGCCATGCTTGCCTTTGGCGCGATGAGGGAGTAGTCTACCTTGGACTATGGGTCCATAGCATTAGCTAGTTGGTTATATTCTCCACCATGTGCTTCATGTTTAGATCTCGTGAGCTGCTTTACATGATCGAGATCACCGTTATGTAATTCTACATGTTGTGTTTGTTGGGATCCGATGAATATTGGTCTTATGATTGAGTTGAAATACTGAATTTTATCTGATGTTATCTCTATGTGGTTTATGATCTTGCATGCTCTCCGTTGTTAGTAGCTATCTTGGCCGAGTAGTTGCTAGTGACTCTAAGAGGGGGTATTTATGCTCGATATTGGGTTCATGCCTCTATTTAATCTAGGGGAGTGACAGAAACCTCTAAGGTTGTAGATGTGCTGTTGCTACTAGGGGGAAAATAACATTCATATGCTCGAGGGTATATACTTTGTTTACATTACACACTTTGCTTAATGCAATTATCTGTTGTTCGCAACTTAATACTTGTGGAGTTCTCAGATTGATTTGCCACAAGTGGATTATTAGTCATAGATGCAGTTGGATGGCGGTCTATGTACCTTATTCTAATACCCAGAGTAAATCTCATAGTGATCCTCTCGACATATCACGTTGTCTTTATTCTATCAATTTCCCAACTGTAATTTGTTTACCCAGCATGTGTTATTTTATCTTATGGAGAGACACCGCTAGTGAACTGTGGACCCCGGTCCTATTTCCTTTATATTGCTATCACCTGTTTACTTTACTCGCACTGTTTACTTTACTCGCATACTATTACTACTAGCTAAATGCCCGTGCGTTGCTACAGAGTAACCTCGCTAAATATACTTATCAAACCAATTTGATCTAAATTCACGATATTTTTTTGCTCAGAGCACTTATTTCTTACCAATTATTTGTCGCTGTTGTTTCTCTTTCTGGTTATTGTCTACATGTATCTTAGCTATGTGGTCACTACGCCGTTGTTCCACTCTCTTGTCTTGCTTCTCTATTTTTGTCAACATGTATTGTCATCTTATCCATCAGCTTGATAAATATATGTTGAGTAATTAAATTAGAATGAATATTTTCCCTATTTCTATATATACATATCTTCTTAGCGGCTGAATAGTCGGTGTGATGCGCGCCATAGCTTCCATGTCTGGCGCAGCTAGCTTCTCTTACCCAAAGAGTTTTTTTATTATGAAAACATTTGGCTTGATTACATAATATTTGTTGAAAAAAAAGTAAATAGATACCAGCTAGAAGGATTTGTTGGCCAAAATAAGGAAAGATTTAGCATGACTGATGGGGCAAAACAAGGAAATATTTACCTAATAGAAAGATTGACTGAAAATAAAAATAGCTTTCTTTTTATTCAGATATTTCCCATGAAAAGATAGGCAAGCACGCCACATCCATCGGTACCAGCTGGAACGGTACAAAACCCACATTCAATACCAGCTAGCATGCCACATCCATCAAGCAAGCTAGCTAATTCTTGATCCATCTGCAGCACCACACACGTGTGTGGGCAAGTAGCAGCAGCCTCAGGGTAATCTTGCAGCGATTGCTGGGCGGCTCTTCAAGCGGGTGGCGCGCGCGGCATGCCGTGCGGAGGAAGTAGTTTTTCAGTGGATACAACGGAGACCTTCAGCATCAAGCCTTTAGGTCTGTGAACCAAGCAGCCATCTTCCTCAACCTTGCTAATGTGCAGGGGAGCGGCAACGAATCAACTATTTGTCTCTATGCGAAGGAATAGTTCTTCCTCCTTAGACGTGTAGTAAAATCAAATTAATTTCTTTTATTAAGGATGATTTGCATTAAATAGGATCACTAATTAGCTGCTCTGCTCCTCCCACTAAACCCGCTCATCCTTCTCCTCCTCCACTAATTTCTCTCCTGTGAAAAAGATTGCATGCCTCTTAATTAGCTAAAATCATGGAGATTGCATGCCTCTTAATTAGCTAAAATCATGAAGCGGAGAGAGGAAAAATAACATCTCCAATTTATTAGGGGTAAAATGGGAAGTCAAATGTTTTAACTAAAGTGGCTTCACCATCACCAACTCGAATCCTATAGTTTAGATTTTCCACTCGATACGCTCAATCCTTTGTTTATAGCAAACCGGTGAGATTGACAACCTCATCGTAAGTTGGGAGCAAAGTATCCACGTTGCTACTAGTTGAAGACGCGCTAACTTGTTTTATCGTAAACGGTGCCCTTGTTGGAGTGTCACTAGACTAGCAAGTATCACCTTCAGTCGTATTGGCTTCTTCCTCTCCTGATCGACAAACCTTGGTTTCTTACTAAGGGAAAACCTTGCTGCTATATTCATCATACCTTCCTCTTGGGGTTCCCAACTGGATGGTGAAAAACTATCAACACCGTACCGCATCAAGTAGCACCAGCTTCCACGGTTTCCACCACATCATCTTCAATTTTTGTCACTTCTTTGGCAAGAGGTTCATTCGATCCCTTGGCATATTGCCCTGTAGCCAAACTATTACCAAATATTGTAGCCATCTCATGGTAGTGTTCTATTGGCTGGTTCTAGAATGGAGCATCTCTTGGATGCGTCTATGCAATCAATAGAAATTTTTTGGTGAGGGAACAGATGCAAACAATACACACAAATGTTAATAGAACATGTTAAACGAGAACATGTTATAAGACAACAATACCTGAATGTACTCAGTATAGTGCTCCTGTGACAGCCCAATAATAAAGTTTTCTTCATCCCAAAGTGCACCACTAATTCCATGCTTAAGCTTGGTGACCATTTAACATTTCCTCTTCCAATAACGCAAATGGTTACGAATCTGATCTCCACTCAAAGCAAGTTTGAAATGATCATTTAAAGCCCTAGCACAAACATTGAGGTGCACTTTTTAAAGCCTGTTGATGTTTTAGTTCTAGTAGCCACGACATCAGTGAAGTGGACAAGCATATAGGCAGACATTGCCGAAGTCCAATGAATACCATGACTTCCTTCAGCTTGGTTTTCCATTTCCTAGCAAGTATAGTGCATAAAGAAATTTCAGCAAGTATAATGCATAAAGAAAGAAATTTCAGCAAGTATATTGCATAAAGAAGTACATTTTAGCAAGTATATTCCATAAAGAAGTACATTTCAGCAAGTATATTGCATAAAGAAGTACATTTCAGCAACTATAATGCATAAAGAAGTACATTCCAGCAACTATAATGCTTAAAGAAGTACATTCCAGCAACTATAATGGCAATACAACTGCCCATATAGTAGTACAATAGTTCACAAACAGGTTCAATAGATCTTACATATTACACCAAATTTGATAGTTCACAACAGGTTCAACAGATATTACATATTACATCAAATTCGATAGTTCACAATAGGTTCAACAAAAGTAGTTCACAACAGGTTCAATACATATTACATATCCATGTCATAATGCTGTTGCTGGTTAGCCCACATGTCATCGGCTATTTGCTGCCTAAAATTAACCATGTATGTATGATCAGCAGCTTGTCCACTCGATGTTGTAGGGGGAATTGGATTAGATGCCCATTCGGTCTCCGATATGATTAGTTCATCAATGCCATCTTCTATGACCCAATTATGAATAATGCAACATGCCACAACAATATCTACTTGAGTTGCAAAGGGGAAGAATGGAGTGGCATCATCAAGAACTTTGAACCTCCGCTTGAGTGAGCCAATTCCACGCTCTACTCCCACACGAAGAGAGGAGTGCCTAAGATTGAACAACTCCTTTTCATTTTGCACAGGATTGTTCCCCCACTCATTCAAATGGTACCTCACACCGCGATAAGGAGGCAAAAATCCTTTCTTGGCTCCATATCCACCATCAACTAGGTAGAACTTTCCTATCATATGATGCACAAGTGGGTGACATTGACATATAAGATCATATATAATGATGGCTAGTGCGAGTGCAATATTACCTTGTGGGACACGTAAACCATTTGGCCTTTCTAACGCATCTCTCAAGACGAGTGCATCATGTGCTGTTCCCTCCCAACCAGCCAAAACATACGTGAACTGAAGATCAAAATCTACAGCTACAAGCACATTTTGTGAAGGGTGGGACTTTCTACCACGGAATGCTGCTTCCAAATCCTTAGTAACGGACGCTCGTACATGTGTACCATCAATAGCTCCAACACAATCCTATTTGGTCAAAAGATTAGGATTTGTAGATATTTGAAGCCACAAACCAGGAAAAAATAGTTATGGGTCACTTCTATACCTTGAGATATGGATCTCACTGTGGGTTCCCTTCAATTTTTGATGGGGTCTCCATTGAAGCTCGCCTAATCAGTTCATCTCGTAGCTCACCAATGGCGTGAAGGACAATATGAAAATATCTACTAACGGTTTCACCTGACCTATCATAATTGGTGCCAACTAACCTATTTCTAAGGTTATGTCCCACGGTGTTCAAGAACATTGCTACTTGCTGCTCCACAGACATGTGTATAGTGTCAACAAGCAAGCCACGAGACCTAAAGATGTTACAAAATCTGAAGAAAGGTGCTCTCCCAAGCCTAAGCATGTTCACACAACTTGTATCACTCTTCCAAATTTTATGGTTAAGATACTCAATTCTCATCTTATCCCTCTCATCCATTGGTCCATAGGTTATGCTAAGACGTTCTTTCCTCTTTCTTATTCTAGAATTAAGGATCAAGACCATCAAGATATCGTCATATATGCCGCAGCCGCAAAAACTAACGTCTTCAGCCGCTTGTTCATCTACAATGCAACACCAAAACAGTATTTTGAACTTCACAATGGCATTCCAAAATAAGATACGTGATGACCAAAACTACAAAGTTAATTTCACAGCATATATGTAACATAAGGAATCATGCTTTCAACTAAATGAAGAATTTTTTGATCAGATCTAATGGTCTCCTCACCTTCAGATTGGATATACCTGAGAGGATGGGTTGATGATGTGCTACAGCTTGATGTCGTCGTCCTAGTCCTTCTTCCCACTAGTAGAAAACGGGGCTAATATCCTGGGGCACTAGTCCCGGTTGCTCTTTGAACCGGGACTGATGCCCTGGGCCCCACCGCTTTTTCGGCCGCAGGACCTCAGAAACCATTAGTCCCGATTCGTTTTGAACCTTTAGTCCCGGTTCATATTACGAACCGGGACTACTGTGTCTGGAGTCGAATCCGGCCGTTGCCAGGCTCATTAGTCCCGGTTGCTATTACCAACCTGGACTAATGAGTTTTCTATATAAAAAATCCCCTTCTTCTTCCCCGAGCCAGCCACTCCCCCTCTCCATTCTACAAGTGTTCTTCATGCAACAAGCTAGCTTGAGTTCATCCTCTTTGACCACCATTTTTTGTCACAAATTGGTGTCCCCACTTCAATCCAAGTGGACTAAAAGGTGAGGAACTTTGAGCTTTTGTCTTTCATTGGTAATTTAGCTCATTTAATACTCTAGAAGTAGAGAGATTTGTGAATTTTTTATGGGAGCAATTATTTAGATGTTCATTTGATTATGTGTAGAAGTAGATGAAGATAGAGGTAGAGATAGAGATATAGATAGAAATATAAAATAGAAAATTAAAATAAAGATAGAGAGATAGAGATAGAGATAGAGATAGAATTAAAAATAAAAATAGAAGTAGACATAGACATAGAAATAGAAATAGAGATAGAGATAGAAATAGAAAATAGAAATAGAGATAGAAATAGAAATAGAAAATAGAAATTGAGATAGAAATAAAAATAGTGATAGAAATAGCGATAGAAATAGAGATAGAAATAGAAATAGAAAATAGAAATTGAGATAGAAATAAAAATAGTGATAGAAATAGAGATAGAATTAGAAATTGAGATAGAAATATATAGATAATAGAAATAGAGATAGAAATAAAAATAGTGATAGAAATAGAAATAGAAATAGTGATAGAAATAAAATTAAAGATATAGAAATGGACATACAAACAAAATTAGAGATAGAAATAGAAATTGTATATTTGATTTGCATTTGATATATACTTATATAATGCACATGAGCCGAGCATGGATGTACGCCGATCGACGCTGTGGAGATTTCATTAAAGGCGTGCATTCTTTTCTCAATGTGGCTGAGGCAACCAAGCGGAATGGTTTTATGTGTTGTCCATGCGGTGTTTGTCGAAATGAGAAGGATTATCCCTCCACAAAGACCCTTCACATCCACCTGTTCCGGTTCGGTTTCATGTCCGGCTATAATTGTTGGACCAAGCATGAGGAGAGAGGGGTTATGATGGAAGACAAAGATGAAGAAGAGAATGATGACAACTATCCTGAGTTCCCTGAAACCACCGATACTGCAATGGAAGATAATGAAGAAGAAGGTGAAGAACGGGCATCAGATGTGCCCGCTGATGATCTTGGTCAGGTCATTGTTGATGCACAGATTGACTGTGAAAGTGAAAAGGAGAGGGAGAAGTTGGAACGCATGTTAGATGATCACAAAAAGAATTTATACTCAAATTGCGAAGACGTCCAGAAAAAGCTAGGAAGCACGCTGGAATTGCTGCAATGGAAAGCAGAGAGTGGTTTATCTGACAAGATATTTGAAAAGTTGCTGAAAATTGTGAAGAAGATGCTTCCAAAGGATAACGAATTGCCCGCCAGTACGTACGAAGCAAAGAAGATTGTCTACCCTCTAGGATTGGAGGTGCAGAAGATACATGCATGCATTAATGACTGTATTCTCTACCGCGGTGAGTACGAGAATTTGAATGCATGCCCGGTGTGCAGTGCATTTCAGTATAAGATCAGGCGAGATGACCCTGGTGATGTTGAGGGTGAGCGCCCTAGGAAGAGGGTTCCTGCCAAGGTGATGTGGTATGCACCTATAATACCACGGTTGAAATGTTTGTTCAGAAACAAAGAGCATGCCAAGTTGTTACGGTGGCACAAAGAAGACCGTAAGAGTGACGAGATGTTGAGACACCTCGCTGATGGGTCGCAGTGGAGAAAAATCGATAGAGATTTCCCAGAGTTTACAGAAGACGCACGGAACTTAAGGTTTGGTCTAAGTACAGATGGCATGAATCCTTTTGGAGAGCAGAGCTGTAGTCATAGCGCCTGGCCCGTGACTCTATATATCTATAACCTTCCTCCTTGGTTGTGCATGAAGCGAAAGTTTATTATGATGCCAGTGCTTATCCAAGCCTCAAAGTAACCCGATAATGACATTGATGTGTACCTAAGGCTATTAGTTGAAGAACTTAAACAGCTGTGGCAGACTGAAGGTGTTCGTGTGTGGGATGAGTACAAACAAAAGGAATTTGATCTATGAGCGTTGTTGTTCATGACCATTAATGATTGGCCTGCTCTTAGTAACCTTTCAGGACAGACAAACAAGGGATACAATGCATGCACGCACTGTTTAGGTGAGATCGATAGTATATATTTGGATAAAAGTAAGAAGGTGGTGTATTTGGGGCATCGTCGATTTCTTTCGCCCAAACATCAATTGAAGAAAAAAGGCAAGCATTTCAACGGCGAGGCAGAAGTCCGGGGCAAGCCTAAACGTCATACTGGTGATGATATATTTGATATGGTCAAAGATTTAAAAGTAATCTTTGGAAAGGGTCCTAGCAGTCTGTCTGTTCTGAATGACGCTAGCGGACACGCACCCATGTGTAAGAAGAAATCTATATTTTGGGATCTTGAGTATTGGAAATTCCTAGAGGTCGGCTCTGCAATCAATGTGATGCACATGATGAAGAATGTTTGCGTGAACCTACTAGGCTTCTTGGGCTTGTATGGGAAGACAAAAGATACACCGGAAGCACGTGAGGACCAGCACTGTACGAAAAGAAGAGACGGCATGCGTCCAGAGGATTTTAAAGGTCCTGCGAGCTACGCTCTTACCAAAGAAGAGAAGGAAATCTTTTTTGAATGCGTAAGCAGTATCAAGGTCCCATTTGGATTCTCGTCAAATATAAAGGGAATAATAAATATGGCAGAGAAAAAATTCCAAAACATAAAGTCTCATGACTGCCATGTGCTTATGACGCAATTGCTTCCGGTTGCACTGAGGGGGATTCTACCGAAAAATGTTCGAGTACCGATTGTGAAGCTATGTGCATTCCTCAATGCAATTTCGCAGAAGGTAATCAATCCAGAAAATCTACAACGGTTACAGAATGATGTGGCCCAATATCTTATCAGTTTCGAGTTGGTGTTCCCACCGTCCTTCTTCAATATTAAGACACATCTCTTAGTTCACCTAGTCGAAGAGATTTCCATTCTCGGTCCAGTATTTCTGCATAATATATTCCCCTTTGAGAGGTTCATGGGAGTCTTAAATAAATATGTGCATAACCGTGCTAGGCTAGAAGGAAGCATCTCCAAGGGCTATGTAACAGAGGAGGTCATTGAGTTTTGTGTTGACTTTGTTCCTGACCTGAACCCGATTGGTCTTCCTCAATTGCGGCATGAGGGGAGACTGAGTGGAAAAGGCACACTAGGAATCAAATCAGCATACTGTATGGACAGACATTCTTTGAGTGAAGCACACTACACAGTTTTACGAAATTCCACGTTGGTGGAGCCGTATATGGAGCGACACAAGAATATTGTACGCTTGGAAAACCCGGGGCAGTCTGACTCCTGGATTGCAAAGTTCCACATGGCGACTTTTGGTGGTTGGTTGCAAACACTTCTCATAAATGATGCCACTGTTAGATATGAGCTGTCCATGTTGGCCAAGAAACCGTCTTCCACTATATTGACTTTCTAGGGTTAGGAGATAAATGGGAATACATTTTATACGGTCGCCCAAGATAAAAAGAGCACCAATCAAAACAGTGGTGTCCGCTTTGATGCAGCAAACGACAATGGGACAAAGGACACATATTATGGTTACATAGAGGAGATATGGGAACTTGACTATGGACCGTCTTTTAAGGTTCCTTTGTTTCAGTGCAAATGGGTCAAGCTGACAGGAGGAGGGGTAAAGGTGGACCAGCTGTACGGAATGACAATGATGGATCTCAATAATCTTGGTTATAGAGATGAACCATTCGTCCTAGCCAATGACATCGCTCAGATTTTCTATGTGAAGGATATGTCTACCAAACCGAGAAAAAGAAAAGATAAGAAAACGAATACATCACATGATGAGCCAAAGAACCACATTGTTCTTTCAGGGAAAAGAATCATCGTGGGAGTGGAGGACAAGACAGATATGTGATATCCCACAAGTATAGGGGATCGTGTGTAGCCTTTTCGATAAGTAAGAGTGTCGAACCCAACAAGGAGCTAAAGGTAGGATAAATGTTCTCTTAAATTCTATCAACCGCTGATACAACTCTACGCACACTAAACGTTTGCATCATCTAGGAAATAAATCTAGAGCAACAATACGGGTATGAGAGATAGCTTTGCAAGATAATAAATACAAGAAAGTAATTGTTAGTGCTGCAGCAATAAAATATACTAAGTAACCATAAACTAACAGTACCATGAGTGTGCAAAAGTGGTGATAATAGTGGTGGCTTTGTCTAAGTTCAACTAGTGAATAAATCGGGTTCATTGTCTTCGATGGAGTTTTCTATGTGGGAGAGGCTAAATATACAAGCACTTCACTACTTGGAAATACAAATACTATATGATTGGATTGTTAGCAAGCATCCGCAAATACTAACAATGCATTAAGGTTTCCCCAACCATAGCCTTAAGTTAATGGTCCTCTTACTCCCATACATGCAACATTCCGGTTCGCGTCCTCAGGTTTCTGTCACTCCGGCAGAACTACCCCCTTCCTTTTGCACATACTACAAACCCTATGATGTTTAATCCATGCACGCATAAATATAATGGACACCAAAGGACAATACCATATCAACATACAACTCTAATGAACCAAAGGCATTCAACAAATCAATCTAAGAACAAATAAACTATGCAAACATGACATAGATCATAGGATAAATATTATAGCATCAAACACCATGTTTACATAGGACGGTACAGAGGTATGTGGGAGGATGAACCACTGCATAATAGGAGGAGTTGGTGATGGAGATAGCGGTGAAGATGGCGGAGATGAGCAGCGAGGGGCGCGGACGGCGACGGCGGCGCCGGCGGGGGACTCCCCCGCCGCTGGCATCATGGGAGAGCGCCGCCCCTTAGCCCCCTTCCTTCATGGCTTCATGGGAGCCCTCCCCCATGGAGATGGAATCCATGGGGGAGGCTAAAACGTGGCTCTGGTGGCTGCAAATTCGTGGGTGGAGGTGTCTCTCACGAGCTAGGGTTTCTCTCTTTATATAGTCTCTTGGATTCCCATCTCCCCATCTTGGGCCGCAATGGAGCGGGCTTATCTTGGCCGTCTGGACTCGGAATCAGATGACTTTTATGTCCAGAGCGTTCGCCGTAAAATTTCCTACAACTTTGTAGTTGAAGAGTTTTCCGTTTGACGCCGTCTTTGACCCGTAACATGACCATCTTCGAAAAAAGTTCTGGTACAGATTTCTGGAAAGTCCCAATTTAACTCCAACAAGATTTCCACTTGTATTCTTGGTAATTCCTACACATCAAAGTGTAAAACAAGAATATTGTGCACTTTTGCAACTATTAGTAGGTCAGTCCAAATAAATCATAAAAGTGCCATAAAGTATAGACAAAACATATATCAATTGGTGTAAAACAAGCACGGAGCATCAAAAATTATAGATACGTTTGCAACGTATCAATATGTCAGAAGATTATAACAAGTTTGATGAAATTCCGCCCTTCAGAGTGAACACTGACCCAACCGTCCTCTTAAACAAAGAAGATACTCCATGGTTACGGTGCAGAAGGAAACCCCAACACTAGATCGGGATGTTAGTGGTGCTCTCTTAACAGAGCACACCACAAGATCGGGATGTTAGTGATGTGTAATAATGTATTAAACCTTTTATGTCAATGTATAATTTTGGGTTTTGAATTACTTATTCAATTTCAAACACTTTTCATAATCATAGTTTTATCAAATTCTAAAATATGCAAAAGCAATATTAATCAATATAGTTTTAATTGAAAATGGCAAAATAGTTAATAGTTTGAATAGTTAGAATAACTTTTTTTGAAAATATAAAATGGTTTTGAATTAGTTATTCAATTTGAAACACTTTTCATATTCAAAGTTTTATCAAATTTTAAAATCTGCAAAAAAGAATATTAATCAATATATTTTTAATTGAAAATGGCAAAAAGAAGTTAATACTTTGAATAGTTAGAATAATTGATTTTAAAAATAGAAAATGGTTTTGAATTAGTTATTCAATTTCAAACACTTTTCATATTCATAGTTTTATCAAATTCTAAAATACGCAAAAAGAATATTAATCAATATAGTTTTAATTGAAAATGGCAAAATAGTTAATAGTTTGAATAGTTAAAATAATTGATTTTGAAAATAGAAAATGGTTTTGAATTAGTTAATCAATTTGAAACACTTTTCATATTCAAAGTTTTGTTAGATTCTAAAATATACAGAAGTTATTCAATTTAAAATTTAAAATTCATATTTCAAATGAAATCTGAAAAAATCTGTCCCTTGGCACGCATTAATTACCCCTTTAGTCCCGGTTTATTTTATCAACCGGGACTAAAGGTCTGGGTCTGGACGAGCGAACCGCCAAATGTCTTTAGTCGCGGTTGGAGGCACCAACCGGGGCTAAAGACCCTTTAGTCCCGGTTGGTAGCTTAGTCCCGGTTGAAGCCACCAACCGGGACTAAAGGGGGGGTATATAAGCCCCCCGCCCCTCCTCCTTCTTCCCTACTGCCAAACTTAGCGAAGAACTGAAGACGACGGAGGCCCCGACGACGCAGACGCCCGCCGATCGTTGCGGCGCGTCGATTTCGTGCCGCTGCCCCTCCCCGAGCCCGCCACCGCCACTCCTCCCTGAGCCCACCGCCGCCACTCCTCCCTGAGCCCGCCGCCCCCGTGTGCTGTGCCGCCGCCCCCGCGTACGTGTTGTGCCACCGCCCCCGCGTACGTGCTGTGCCACCGCCGCCCTCTCGTGGAGCCGCCGCCCAGAGATCGTCGCCGACGCCTCCCCGTGCTGTTATGCTGCCTCCTCCCTGAAGATTAAGCAAGGTATGTTAAGTGTATTAGGGTTAGAATTAGGGTTAGAATTAGGTTTAGAATTAGGGTTAGAAATGTTATTAGAAATGTTAGAAATGTTATTAGAAATAGAAATGTTATTAGAAATAGAAATGTTATTAGAAATAGGAATTTATTAGAAATAGACATTTTATTAGAAATGGAATTATTAGGAAAATGTTAGAATTAGGAATTTATTAGAAATAGTGAATAGATAGAAATGTTAGAAATGGGCTTAATAGAAAAATTGTTAGTAATAGAAATTTATTAGAAATAGAGTTAGAATTAGAAAATGCAATAGTTAGAAAATACAAATAGTTAGAAAAATGAAATAGTAGTTAGCAATAATAGTTAGAAAATGCAAATTTAGGGTTACAAAAATTGTTAGCAATATAGTTACAAAAAACAATAGATATAGAGTTAGAAATAGAAATAGTAGTTAGTAATAGAAATTGTTAGTAATATTGTTAGTAATCTCTACTAATAATACGGCTTGAGGACGTGATGGTATGGTACGTTAAAAAACCGATTTTTTCTTCGTCCGTTCAAAAAAACCTGGCTTCGTCTGTAAAAAAGACCGTCGTCATGTGGCTCTTCTCAACCCACCTCATCCCCTCACCCCTCCCGGCTCCCGCATCCCCTCTCTGTCCTCCCACCGCCGCCCCTATGCTAGCAGCACGCCTCCTGGTCAACGACGCCTATGGTCGCCGATCCTCCACCGTGCGCCCTCCACAACTCCTCCTCGACCCAGCTTCTGCCCCTGGCCCCCATCTCGGCCAGGCATGTCGGCGCTTGAGCATAGCAGCTTAGCGGCAGGAGGCAAGAGACAAGCCGGGCGTTGACGCAGTGGAGTGGTAGGAGTGGGTGGCGAAGCTAGGCGCAGCGGTCGTCCGGGTCGAGGTGGAAGTCGGCTAGGTTCGCGCCTACCGGTGCTAGGAGGACGAGAATGAGGCGACGAGCACCGGTGCGGCGTCGGGCCGTACGAGAGCTTGGCAGCTGAGATGCCAAGCGCATCGCGTGCGAGGACGCGGGCATACGACCAGACGCAGAGATGAGTGGGAACTTTGGGCTGCTTGCCATGGAGCTTGTCCGCCTGATGCTCGATCCGGTGCCAGGGATCCAAGATCTAGCCACGGTGGATTTCTCTCCGGTCACGGGCCGCCCGATGTGGTAGCGTTGGAGCTCGTTCTGCTCGCTGTCGATCAATCGTGTGGCCCGTTCTGCAGATTTGTTTGCCTCGCCCACTGTTTTATTCTTCTGATCACGCTAGATCCTGTGAAAGACCTAAGCTATAACAGAGCATCAAGCAGATGATTGTTTGTTTCAGCACAACTACACAAGTAGTTCAAGAAGAGGTAATTTTGTTGGTGTTGCAAGGCTAGGTCGAGACCGATCCGTAGTCTCTAGGGAAACTATTGGAGCACATGAAACTGAACTACTTTAATCTAAAGATTTAGTTGTTTCTAGGAAATTTAATTCGGCTCCTAGGTTAAGTAATCTATCTCTCTATCTATACTGGTTACTGGAGCTAATTTATTGTTCATGGTGGTTAATTTTAGATCACCAGAAAAATTCAGTCATGAACTATGCTAGATGATTTACATAATTTTTGTGTATGATGGGAGTTTCTAGACCTGCCTTATCTGTTTGTTCTTCCTAGATTCAGAGAAGTCTTCATGCGATGCCTATTTGTGCCTTACAAATTGCCTATTTGTTTATCTCTCATCCATGCGCCAGCTCTTATAATCAATGAGTTTATTTTGAAGGCCTTGAAGGTTCAACCGTCCATGCAAAAGAGAATCAGTAGCATCTACAAGAGCTGAGTTACTGTAGGACAGCTTGAGTATTGATGTTGATTTCGATAATTGTTACAAACTGCAAAAGTTTCTCTGGTCTAATAATATCAATCCAGAAATAAGCCATTATTAAGTAAAATGTATATTTCAGAGGTCTACATATGAGTCGCTGCTTAATTGTGCAAAAGAATCAACAATTTTGCCCTCGGCCACCGTTTAAAGATTTCAGAACAACATAATTTTCTTTGTCCTCACAGACCTTTAACGTTGGAGAACCTCACCAACTGTCCAGAAAAAATTGGTCCAGTCATTTTGTCTTCCGGATAGTTTGACCATGCATTTTTATTTACCATGAGGCAACAACGAAATTGTTTGGAGTTCCATTCCATTTAAAGATGCTGAAAACATAACAAGAAAAATAATAAGTTGTAGCAACACACGGGCATTTAGGGTAACAACTGTAGATTCCGCTGAGCTTCCCGAGCACCTCCGGAGCCTCCCACCACTGAAGATCTCACGCCTTCACGAATGAGAAGTGGAGACCTGCAGCTTCCAGTGGACGCCTTGTCAATCTTCTACCATGCCGATGACGGCAACACATGGTAATGAAATGCTCAATCTTATGCAGCACACCATGCCCACCGTCAACTAAGGTGTCGTGGCTGTCCGACAACCGGGGATCCATTTGGTTGGGACTTTGGAGAAAAGGCGGTTCGTTGAAGCGAAGGCGACAAATGGGAGAATAACTAGAGTGACAAGTTTTATTGGTGTGCATTTTAGATTTACATGTGCGATATAAATAAGGTTTTAAAAAAACCCTTTGCAACGCACGAGCATTCAGCTAGTAGTAGTAATGTTGTTGATCTATATCTATCTGTTGTATATTGTTTACTCGACGTATTAATCTATGTTATGGATTTCAGTTATGGATTCCGGCGCTGGGAGAGAAGGTGAAGAAGAATTGTTGAATATTATAGGAGAGGGTACCGGTGCAGAAGGAGACGGCTCAGAATTTTTGAACGAGTCGGGTGAGGGAATGGAGGAGGAGCAGCCGCATGAATCGGAAAGAAATGATGATTGCGAGGACGGCTCACAAGGGACTGGACGTGACTTAATAACACGGTCCGGTGAGGTATATATATATATATATGAAGACTCTATTCATGAATCAGTAGATGACGATGCATTAAGTGGTATATATATATATATATATATATATATATATATATATATCAATGCGGATTTGCTACCACCGGTGGTAGCTATACATGTCCTAAGTATCGTTAAATGGACGCAGTGATTCGTGCTCCCGTTTGCCGCCGTTACCGCACCGGTCCGGGCACCCGTTGTCTTTTCCTCTCGCACTGACATAATCCCCACCACCACGATTCCTCTTTCCCCCGCCGAATCACCAACCCAGCGGCGGCGCGGCGCCCCGCTCGAGCCTGCAGCCTCATGAGCCCGACGTCTCCCTGCTCGAGCATGCAGCCTGGAAGCCCAGCGTCACCCCGCTCGAGCCTGCAGCCCCAGAAGCCCGGCGTCGCCCCGCTAGAGCCTGCAACCTCTGGATCTGGCGGCCTTGCCCTCCCTTGCATCTCGGGCGCGTGGTGGTCGATGGAAGACTGCTGGTGTGGTGCAGGGCGCGTCAGCGGGCAAGCAGGCCTAGCCTGGGTGTCGGGGTATGGAGCCATGGAGGGGCGGTCAGACGCTGGTATGGTGTAGGCGCCATATCTGGGCCTGCACTCGGTCCCGCGAGTCGGGCTGCGAGTTGCTCCGGCGCGGCGCGGCGGTGGATTCGAAGAGCTCGAGCGAGGGCAGCCAGAAGCTCGGGCCCCAGGAGGTCGTGGCCTCGTGGGAAGCTCCGCGCCGCAGCCAGCTCTGTCACCGCCACTGGACGAGCGGGTCGGCGTCCTCAACACCTTCCGTTCTTACTTATTTTCTTGAGTCTCTTGAATTTTTTTGTTGGAATTAAGATTTACCAAGAGTCCAGATCCTTTACTCAAGTTCTTTTGTACGAATTCATCACCCAGATCCAAACATGGACATGTATTGCTAGAGAACCAGCAGATTCTAGTTAGTCTGGCTTCAATCAGATCGTTATTCTGAACTATTCGATTTATACTATGCCTAATTTTTATGCTTCGTGATCTTCACCGTCCGGCGGCTGACAGGAACGAACAAGGATGGCTTAGATCTTGAGCAGCACAGGTCGTATGTCGAATCGTGTGCGGCGGCGTAAAGGGCGCAGCCTGCGGGTCAAGCTCGAGCACCAGGTGTGCCTGCGAGGGTAGAGTCGCATCGAGAGGACCCAGCCGGCGGTGTCCCGGCGCGCCGTGGACCATCCACGCTCGTGTCGGCCGGTATAGCTTCAGCTCCTGATTCCGGACGTGCGACCTGGAGCGGCAAAAACAAAAAAGCGTCCCGGCGCTCCTGAATCCTGATTCGTGGTGGAGTGATTTTCGGTGGTGTCAGGCGGCGGATACTTTTCTCCTGGGAGCGTTGATGGACGCTCTGGTCTAGTCGCCGGAGTAGGGATTCGAGGTGTCGCGCTGCCGCGGTGCGCTAGTCGCCGGAGTAGGGATTCGAGGCGTCGCGCTGGCGCGGTGCATCTCGGGGGTCTCTTCGCCGCCGTCAAGGGAGGAGGAAGGACGAGTGGTGGTTGGGATGCGGGGTGAGAGAGAGGGAGGCGTGTGCGCTCCGGTAACTGTGTGGTGATGTGTGGTGGTGTGTGCTGGTCTGGTGGGTTTGTGTCAGTCAAAGTAGCTAACGGCGTTAAATTGATCTACGGTGGAAAATGCTCTATAGGGTGATCTAATGGTGATATGCCTATGCACAGCTACCACCGGTGGTAGCAGACTATTTTGCATATATATATATATATATATATATATATATATATATATATATATATATATATATATATATATAGGACTCCTATTATATACTCCTGGGTGTACATACTCTCATATTCAATATACCTCATATACAAAGGGTATTATACCTCTTTATTATTTTTAATATACCCCATTAATTATTCCAATATATCTCAATGTAAGTAGTATGCAAAAAATTCCATCGGAACCCTTACTTTTTTTAATATATCGCTTTTACATGCATAAATGCAGTATATACGCAAATAATATGAGGTATATAGACTCAAATGAAATTTTTCATAAAACTCACTTTGAGGTATCTAGTATCAACTAATGAAGTATATTAAAAATGATAAATAGGTATAATACCCTTGTATATGAGGTATATTGAATGTGGGAGTACGTACACCCAGGGATACCATCTCTCTCTCTCTCTCTCTCTCTCTCTCTCTCTCTCTCTCTATATATATATATATATATATATATATATATATATATATATATATATATATATATATATCAACACAGATTTGCTACCACCGGTGGTAGCTATGCATGTTGTAGCTGCCGTTGGATTGAGAGAACACACTTTATATACCATTTAAGATGTAGAGACCAGGCTCTATGGTGTTCTCACGGTGATAGAATATCCGTTACTTTGCATGCTCGGTCAAGCTGGCTTGATTGTACGGTAGGCATTGGTGTGATCACATGGTCTGGTTGGTGTGCATGTTCTAGCTAGATGGTTTGTATGCGTGGTTACTTCGAGTGGTTGTTTCGTGTGGTTGTTTCACATGGCCTGGTGGGTGTGCATGGTCTAGCTATATATGCTTGGTTACTTCGAGTGGTTGTTTCGTGTGGTTGTTTCGCATGGTTGGGCATGGGAAGTGACCTGGTTACTATGCCATTCGAATCGACCTAGTCCTATGCCATGCTAATCACGCCATGTGACTAAGCCGATGCCACTCCACTCCACATATTTTTTTGAGGGATTTTACTGATAAACTTAGCAAACTGAGTAGTACTAGCTTAGTGCATGGTGACTATCTGGACCAGTAGATAGCTAGATAATTGAGTATTGCTAGTTGTCTGCATGTTGCGATATTCACGAGCCCGTGCACAGCGCGACGAGTGCAGCATGTACGTGTAGACTCACATCGTGTTTAGTATTACTAGTCTTGATCAATCCCAAGTTACGAACTCGTTGGCATCTAGTATTAGAGCAGGAGAGCACAGCGCGTATGCATGCAAACGAGCATTTGGCTCATTCATCAGCCAGTAATTACGCGCGCGGCGTTAATCCTTCCTTCCCTTCCAACGTTAGCTCATGCAAGTTCCGACCAAGCTGGTGTGATTTTGTCACGGCGACTTGAACAGTGAAAAATCCTAACAGTGAAAAAACTAAAAGAGCAAATAAAAATGCGCGGTCCCTAATCATTCGGGAAAAAACTCTAACAGTGAAGAAGCTCAAAGAACAAACAAAAAATGCGACGGAGGGTAAGAACTAATTAAAATAAGTTCATAAATCCTATCGAGAGAAAAAAGACATTTATGAAATGAGCTCTACTTGATTAAGTAGCGGCGCTCTCAAAATCAACAAATCAATTAACCGCTGATTTTTATGGATCAAGGTGTTCGTCCTAGTGAGCTATGGTATGAATCCGATTATGTATCAGGGAAATGCTAAATAGAAAAGGATACGGCAGCTATGAGTACACAATGTGAGTGGTGAGATGAGATGATTTGTTTGCATGGTTCCACGGTGTGGTGGCTTTGGATGGATAGGTTGAGTGGATGGTGTAGTAGGTGTGTGTGTGTGGTTAGTTGGGGTGGATAATCCAATAGGTTGCATGGTGTGGTGTGTTGGTGTGGTGTGTTGAGGTGGTGTGTTGAGGTGGTGAGAGATAGAAATATGCATGTAAACACCGTCGCTTCCGTCTGTTAACTCTTGTGCTCCTGGTAGAAAATCACATGCTCCCTATAGAGAATCTAATGGTGGATGATGGGTGCATAGCTACCACCGGTGGTAGCAGGCTATTTTGCATACAACACAGATTTGCTACCACCGGTGGTAGCTATGCATGTTGTAGCTGCCGTTGGATTGAGAGAACACACTTTATATACCATTTAAGATGTAGAGACCAGGCTCTATGGTGTTCTCACGGTGATAGAATATCCGTTACTTTGCATGCTCGGTCAAGCTGGCTTGATTGTACGGTAGGCATTGGTGTGATCACATGGTCTGGTTGGTGTGCATGGTCTAGCTAGATGGTTTGTATGCGTGGTTACTTCGAGTGGTTGTTTCGTGTGGTTGTTTCACATGGCCTGGTGGGTGTGCATGGTCTAGCTAGATGGTATATATGCTTGGTTACTTCGAGTGGTTGTTTCGTGTGGTTGTTTCGCATGGTTGGGCATGGGGAGTGACCTGGTTACTATGCCATTCGAATCGACCTAGTCCTATGCCATGCTAATCACGCCATGTGACTAAGCCGATGCCACTCCACTCCACATATTTTTTGGAGGGATTTTACTGATAAACTTAGCAAACTGAGTAGTACTAGCTTAGTGCATGGTGACTATCTGGACCAGTAGATAGCTAGATAATTGAGTATTGCTAGCTGTCTGCATGTTGCGATATTCACGAGCCCGTGCACAGCGCGACGAGTGCAGCATGTACGTGTAGACTCACATCGTGTTTAGTATTACTAGTCTTGATCAATCCCAAGTTACGAACTCGTTGGCATCTAGTATTAGAGCAGGAGAGCACAGCGCGTATGCATGCAAGCGAGCATTTGGCTCATTCATCAGCCAGTAATTACGCGCGCGGCGTTAATCCTTCCTTCCCTTCCAACGTTAGCTCATGCAAGTTCCGGCCAAGTTGGTGTGATTTTGTCACGGCGACTTGAACAGTGAAAAATCCTAACAGTGAAAAAACTAAAAGAGCAAATAAAAATGCGCGGTCCCTAATCATTCGGGAAAAAACTCTAACAGTGAAGAGGCTCAAAGAACAAACAAAAATGCGACGGAGGGTAAGAACTAATTAAAATAAGTTCATAAATCCTATCGAGAGAAAAAAGACATTTATGAAATGAGCTCTACTTGATTAAGTAGCGCCGCTCTCAAAATCAACAAATCAATTAACCGCTGATTTTTATGGATCAAGGTGTTCGTCCTAGTGAGCTATGGTATGAATCCGATTATGTATCAGGGAAATGCTAAATAGAAAAGGATACGGCAGCTATGAGTACACAATGTGAGTGGTGAGATGAGATGATTTGTTTGCATAGTTCCACGGTGTGGTGGCTTTGGATGGATAGGTTGAGTGGATGGTGTAGTAGGTGTGTGTGTGTGTGGTTAGTTGGGGTGGATAATCCAATAGGTTGCATGGTGTGGTGTGTTCGTGTGGTGTGTTGAGGTGGTGTGTTGAGGTGGTGAGAGATAGAAATATGTATGTAAACACCGTCGCTTCCGTCTGTTAACTCTTGTGCTCCTGGTAGAAAATCACATGCTCCCTATAGAGAATCTAATGGTGGATGATGGGTGCATAGCTACCACCGGTGGTAGCAGGCTATTTTGATATATATATATATATATATATATATATATATATATTAACGAGTGTTTTCTTCTTTTAGACCTCTGAATCTTCTAAAAAGAAGCGAGGCCCGGCCAAACGGCTGACATCCAATCAGCATTACACGATTGGGCGTCTCTCAAATGAAGGCGAACCGTTGGAACCCAAGAGTGTCGCAAATGCGTTCACTACTCAATGTGGATGTCTTGTCAGGGACGTGGTCCCGATAAGCATTCAGTATTGGTATAAGCCCAAGGCGGCAAAGGGAGAGCCAGAAGAGGGTGCAGCAGTCAATTATGTCACCAAGGTCTTGAAAGATAGACTTTGGGAATCCCTCATTCCACATTTCAATCTGCCGGTCATCGAGTCCCTGGAAGTCGCAGAGAAACAGAAGGAGAAAGTCAGGGAGTGGGCTCTCAAGAAGATGGCTGCACAGTTCAATAACCACAAGAAGAGGTTATGGATCGCCTATGTCAACACCGATCGACAAGCTCTAGAATTTACTGGCCCCAATGAGAACCTGCAGGATCACTGGGACGCATTTGTGGAGTACAATGAGTCCGAACTGGGTAAGCTAAGGAGTAAGAAAAATCAGATAAATGCCGCGAAAAATAAATATCACCATACGTTGGGTCCAGGTGGCTACAAAAGGGCCGAGCCTAAGTGGGATATGCAAGAGGCCGTCCTACGAGAAAAAGGCATTGAACCAGAAACAGAACAATGGCCCAGAAGGTCAAGAAATTGGGAACTTGCGCATGGGGCTGTCTACGATGAGAGAACAGGGAAATTAGTCCAAAAGAAGAAACAAATTGCTGAACCCCTGCGAGAACTTGTCAAGACAATCGCCGAGGTTCAAGAGGGGACGTTCCAGCCGGACAGAGAGAACGACGAGCTGACAAAGGCCCTCAAGAACAAAGAACACACAGGACGAACACGAGGTCTGGGTTCTGCCATTCCGTGGAGGTCTGGGTTCGCCGAAGACAGCCAGACTTATAGAAGCCGAGAGAGAGCGAAGAAGCAAAAGGCGCAGGAGGAGGCCACACGGATAGAGAGCATAGAAAGGCAACAGGCTGAGCTAAGAGAGTTGTATTTACAGCAGCAGAAGGCACTGGAGGAATTAAAGTCGCAAGGAGCAACTCAGCATCAGCAACAACTAGAACATGCATCAGGCGACCGATCTCAGCGGAGAAGCAGCGTGGCTTCCACGGAGGTCAGGGCCGATGAGGCACCGATGGATCGCTACCCCGTGGATGATATCAACAAGAAGACAAGCTGTGAGATGCATGTTCCCATGAAGAACATCTCGATGAAGGTGGCGGTTGGCTATGTGTTACCATCTGGACCTGGACAAACCTAGCATGGCCGTGAGATTCGAGCTGCCTATGCTCGTGTCGGGGTGGATGCAATTGTACCGGGGTATGAGTCCCTCGACCTTGACGTCGCTGGACCTAAAGAGGAGGCAACACTTGGAGAAGTATTGGGTGGTGTCATTCTTTGGGATAAGAAACACATCGTGTTTCCAGGCTCGGCGCCAAGGCGGCCACCCTCCCCTCCGAGTCCTCGCAATTCATCACCTCCCGACGACGACAGGGACGACTACCATAGCCTGAGTCCACATCGATCTCTGCCTCAATGTCAGCCGCCTCCGCCGCCTCCGCCGCCTCTGCCCACTCGTAAGTCCCAGAGTTATGGCAAGTCCGCTGCTATGTCCACTAGCAATGCCTCTCCGAAGAAACGGGCCAAGAAAGTTAAGGCGGTGCCGCCTCCTCCTGTCGAGAAGACTGCTGAAGAAATTGAGGCGGACGACAGAGCCAAAGTGAAAAGAAAGCTCGCTGCGCTACGCACGACCCCTATCCCAAAGTAGGTATATACTCTGAAACAGAAGGAGTGGGCCTTTGATATGCTTACACAACCTTCGCAATATGAATTGAATAAGCTAGATGACTACAAGCGTTGTTTGGATAAGCAGGTAGATGCGAAAGAAGAAGCTAATAAGATAAGCGCAACTGCAAGAGGGAAAAGAGATGTTTCCCAGCTTGGAGCACAGACCAAAAAATCGATCTCCCCGCTAAAGGTCTTTGCTAGTGATGCTGGTGCGAGTGTTGCTCAACCCAGTCACTACGACTTTGCTACTGAGGCTAGTTTGACTCTTTCTCAATTGATGACCGGAGATATCCCAACGGCGCCTGTAGCATGACAATATGAAAAGGGGAAGAGTCTGGTCCCACCTGGGATGTAAAAGACTCTACCATCACGAATGCAAAGATTGCATGAGTGGTACATGCATGCCGCAAAGGGCGAGCGAGAATTTCTCCTTATGAAAATCACAGAGGACCAATTCTTAGGTCAAGACTTGGTCCATATTGAGTTTGATGAATTCTTTCCGCTATTCAATCAAGACGCGCTCGACAAATCTCTCGTCAGTGCCTATGTTCTGTAAGTGATTCATTATTTCTATAAGTCTCTAGCACAACTCGTTCTTTGCATGTAATTATCCTCACTACGATGTTTATTATGCAGACTGAAGAGTATGCAATGTAAGCAAATGAACGACTTCCAAGTTGGATTCATTGATCCAAATCGAGTTAACGCAGTGACGGTACATGACAAACCCAAGGAGATGGAGAATATCTTACTAGAGTTCTTACTTAAGCAGGAATACAAAACTAGAATACTGTTCCATACAACTTTAAGTGAGTGTTACTATCTTATACACATTTACCTTTCCTTACTCGATGTTAAGTATAATTGATGAGTTATTAACTTATATAATTAAACTTGCGCGCAGGTACCACTGGATTTTGCTAAAGATTGAACCTGACTATGGAAGGGTTGAAATCTTCGACTTGATGAACAAAGAACTTAATCAATACCAAAGCATCATTCATATGATAGAGAGGTAATTTCAATCATTACGGCATTATATCGGTCTCTTTCGTTCATTTATAACTTATCTATTCATTTTGTTTGCTCGGCAGAGTTTGAAAACGGTTTATACGCACGGTAAAAGGTGAATGAAAAAATGAGCCGATTTTCCGTCCGATCGAGGTAAGTCGTACGAGCTAGGTCTGCACATCCTTTTAATTCTAGTTTCAAATACCATTAAGTATATCAATCTTGATATGTCACTGACTAAAATCTATTCTCGTAAAGTGTGCAAGGCGGCCATCGGGGACTAATTTATGTACATACTACGCTTGCGAGAACCTTCGCGCGGAGGTCACTGAAGGAATTGATTTTCCATCTGTAAGTGAACAATATACTGACAAATTCATTTATTGCCATTAATTTTGTTATAATGATTTATATTCATATTGATCTTTCGTAGTTCGAAGCAAAGCAGAATCGGCTCTCACTGAATGAACGCATAGTAGAAATTCAAGAGGAAATAGCCGGATTTCTGCTTGACCATGTCATTAACCCAAAGGGTGAATTTCATGTCAGTTTCGATTAGACAAGTTGTATGTGTGTGTAATTAAACAAGTTGTGATCTTATATGTGTAAACAAATTGTATATACTTGTATATATATGCTCGGCGGACAAGATATATTATATATATGTATCGGCTTGTATATTATGGTATAATATTGTATGAAAACTTGTTTGAAATGAATCAATAAATTGAATGGAGCAAAATACATGATAAACCCTAAACCCTAACAAACAATTTAAATGCAGAAAAATAAGGAGAAAGCAAAGGCTGCCAAGTGTGGGCTCTTTAGTCCCTGTTCGTAACACGAACCGGGACTAAAGGTCCTACGCCCACGAGCGACTGACCCCTGCCACGTGGTAAGTCTTTAGTCCCGGTTCGTATAGCAACCAAGACTAATGATAGGGCTCCAGTCCCGGTTGGTTAGTCCCGGTTGCGCAACCGGGACTGAAGCCCGTTACCAACCGGGACTGATGACCTGTTTTCCACTACTGTCCACCTCTGGTTGTCCCCTGCCTTCCCCTCTTCCTCCGAGATTTGCTTCACCCGAGGCTGTCCATCGCGCCGCACGACCAGAGGATGTGCGCGAGGAGGCCTGCAACCACTAGGGAAATCACGTCGCTGCCACCGCCGATCTATTCGCCGGGGAAATCACGCCACCGCTGCCTACAGGTGAGAGGAGAGGAGGGTTTCCACAAGGAGAGGGAGAGGTCTCGGGAAGGAGGTGAGATACGGTCAAGGGAGAGAGAGAGGTGACCAAAGGCGAACGAGAAAGAGGGACGAGAGGGCCGGTCGTTTTCTGCGGATCAGTCGATCCCAGATTTTGGAGGAATATTCCTAATTCATGGGCCGTTCCATCCCCATCCAAAACAACCAAACGCATATATATCAGGGACCATCCAGTTCCATCCATGCTCTGGCTCGCATCCAAACACACGCTTACAGTTGTTTCGAGTGTGGAACGAGTTCATTAGATGGACTTCTTCAATTGCGGAGCTCTGCCCACTGACGGTCCAGAAAAAACAACCCAGCCCAAGGCTCGATGCAAATTATTCGGCCTGTCCAAGTCCATTTCGAGCCTATATTTGGGCATGGCCCATCTGTCACTCGCCAAACTACTTTTCTCCATGCTAACTCCTCGTGGTACGCCGCCGCTCTGCTGCCCTTGTGATGGGTCGCCGCTCCGCTGCCCTCCTCCTCGCCGGCGCCCGCTGTCCTCCTTGCCGGCCGCCGCCTCCACTGTTGGAAAAAAGGCTATTAATCTTGATTTGTAACTGCTATTAGTTCCGATTGCCCAATCAAAATTAGCAAAGCTGGACTAAAGGCCCTCATCCTTTAGTCCCGGTTGCTAACAAACCGGGACTAATGGTCGTCCACGTGAGCACGGCTGGACGCGCCGGCTCGGGGACCTTTAGTCTTGGTTCGTAATACGAACCGGGACTAAAGTGTTTTGTTTCTTTTTCATTTCTGTTTCAGATTATAGGTTTAGGATTTATGGTTAGGGTTCACTTTAATTTCAAACGAGTTTTCGTACTCATATACTACGACTAGTAGTATAGGATACAGCTAGTTTATTGATTATCGCATCCAACACCTCCTGAATTTTTCTTTCGTTCTGTTGTGACATTAGAAATTCATTATTCTAGTGTAGGTAATTGATGAACTCCTGCAACAAGAATCTACCAATCTTGTGTGTAAAGCTTTTTAGGATTCATTTCTTTATGTTTACAACTTTACATGCATGTGTCTGGCAATGTGTTCGTACTTGTATTTCAAGTTACAATAATAAATGCAATCAAATGTTTGTACTCCCTCCATCCCGGTTTTAAGGGCATAATTTGCAAATCTCTTAGCCCTAGGTGATCTATGATTGGTGGTGAGATTTAGCTCTTTGTTCTCATTTAAAGACTCATTAATTAATAAGAAAGCACATGCGCTGGTTGTTTGGTCTTGGAAATGCAAAAACAGCTCATGCAAAGCTGCTAATTAAACATCTTAAATGCTAATATGCCTAAGAGGTGGAGGTATTTTAGGATTGCATGATTTGAGGGAGTAACTACTCATTTCAGTTGAATTCAATAATTCCAACTGTGATAATTAATGTGATAATTAATGAAATCAGTTCTGAAGGTGAATTTCCATCCCACCTACTCTGCTCCCCTCTATGTCCTTCGCCTAAGCAACATACCAGATATTATTACATCCAGCTCAATATCATACCGATAATTTGTTTCTTTGCTGATCATATAGCTCTATGCGTAATTTTGAAACATTGGGCAGGTTTTCAGAATGGTGCTGAGAGAGATGCTATGCTACAACAAGGCACAAAGATGATTCAAGCTGAAGTGTTTAGTTACCAAGATCAGAATAGCGTTGATGTGAATGCTCCAGGACGTTCTGATGTGCTATAACAGATGGTGCTGAGGTTGTGCTTCTCGACAATGGACAACTAGTTGGCCCTTAATAGGGCTTTAGGTTATGTTTAATTGTAGCTGAGGCTATCTCGGGTGATAAAGTTAAGAGTTTCTCCTGTATGTCTTTATCTTAAACTGGTTAGTTCAGAAAAGGTAGCGTGCATCCACCGGTGCACTTGCTTGAATGGCCAGAAGTTGCTCGAGTTGGAGGGGACGTAGCTATCATCAAATAAGTAGTGAACAAGATCAGCTCAAGTCAAACCCTGACGCATCAACATGGAATGTAATTATATGCAATCAATGGCTACTTCCTATATAACTCACACATCACATCTTACTAATCTGTGGTGTTTGATATTTTGGTGATAAGTGCCCTTTCCTGCTCACCGAAAAGGGAATCATCACTACTCATTTGTTCGTGCCACTTAATGCCAGTAGGAAGCAGTCAGATTAAGTAGTACGTGCTTGGAAGTCAACTTACTAATAGCAGCCGATCCTTGACCCAAATTTTATTCTTTTACTATGACCAGAACAGATCAAAGTCAAACGGAAGGGCGAACACAGCAGCCTTGTAGTGAAGTCAGATGGTTACAGCACTGGGTTCAAAATCCCTACTGTTTATGGTCTAATAATTTACTGATAAACAATGGCAAATACAAATCCGGTGCTTGTATAAATATCATTAGGTTCAACTGAACCCAGTGCTTGTATAACAGCTCGGCCCCTTGTTCCTTTGCTCTCTTGCAATTCATAGGACAATTTAGCGTTTCACCCAGCAGAAAAAAGCTTAAACCTCTGGTTTCCAAGCTAGTTTCCGGAGAAAACAATGCACCCACGCAGTCACACATACAGGAACAGATTTCCCATCCCTTTCTTTGGTTTAGCTCTTGTGCTACTGGCCTCTTTGGCTTCTCCCACCAGCTCTTGCACGGAGCAGGAGAAGAGCTCCCTTCTCCAGCTCCTTGCTGGGCTATCATGGGACGGCGGCCTCATGGCATCATGGCGCAGTGACATGGACTGCTGCAGGTGGGAAGGGATCACCTGCAGCCCCAATAGGACGGTCACTGATGTGTCGCTGGCTTCTCGTGGTCTCGAGGGATCCATATCTCCGTTCCTAGGCAACCTCACAGGCTTGCTGCGACTCAACCTGTCCGGCAACTCGCTGTCTTGTGGCTTACCGCTTGGATTGGTGCAGTCCAGCAGCATCCTTGTCCTTGATGTCAGTTTTAACAGCCTGACAGGAGGCTTGAGTGAACCGCCACCTCCAATCCCTACCCAGCCTCTGCAGGTACTGAACATCTCAAGCAACTTATTTGCAGGACAATTTCCATCCACCACATGGAATTCAATGGAGAATCTGATTGCACTCAATGCCAGCAATAACAGCTTTACTGGGAACATTCCAACGAATATCTGCAACAGCTCGCCATTCCTGACTATGCTTGAGCTCAGTTTCAACAAATTCAGTGGCAGCATCCCCCCAGGGATTGGTAGTTGCTCCAGGCTGAGAGTGCTCCGGGCCGGCTACAACAATCTCAGTGGAGCACTCCTAGATGAACTTTTCAATGCAACCACGTTGGAATATCTGTCTTTCCCTAACAATGATTTACATGGAGTACTTGATAGTGCTCAGATAATCAACCTCAGAAATCTGGCTACCCTTGATCTTGGAGGAAACAAATTCAGTAGCAATATCCCAAATTCTATAGGCGAGCTCAAAAGATTGGAGGAGCTTTACTTGGACAACAACAACATGTCAGGGGAGCTGCCATCTGCTCTCAGCAACTGCACAAATCTTACAATAATTGACCTCAAGAAAAACAACTTCAGTGGAGAACTTAACAAGGTCAATTTTTCCAACCTGCCCAATCTAAAAACTTTAGATCTTTATTTTAACAACTTCACCGGTACAATCCCAGAAAGCATTTACTCATGCCGTAATTTGACAGCACTACGACTATCTAGCAACAAGTTACAAGGGCAGATCTCATCGAGCATAGGCAATCTGAAGTATCTCTCCTTCTTTTCAATTTTCCAAAACAATTTCACAAACATCATAAGTGCACTTCACATCCTTCAGAGCAACAAGAACCTTACAGTCCTGCTTCTAGGGTGCAATAATTTCAGGGAAGAGCTCATGCCAGAGGATGACATAATTGATGGATTTGAGAATCTTCAGGTTTTGAACATCGAATATTGCCACTTGATAGGTAAAATACCTCTATGGATATCAAAGCTCACAAATCTAGAGATGTTAATTTTAAATGGCAACCAACTCACTGGACCAATACCAGGTTGGATCAACTCCCTAAGTCACTTGTACTATATGGATGTGTCAGACAACAGACTTACAGGAGAAATCCCACTAACCTTGACAGAGATGCCAATGCTAAAATCAACTGGGAATGCAATTCATTTTGATCCAAAGGTCTTCAGGCTACCTATTTATTATGGTCCGTCACTTCAATACCGTGTGGTTACATCTTTCCCGAAAATGTTGAATCTAAGCCGCAACTACTTCACATGTGAGATTCCCCACAGATTGGCCAGTTGAAAGTGCTTGATGTACTTGATTTCAGCTTCAACAAGTTATCTGGACAGATCCCACATTCGATTGGCAGCCTCACAAGCTTGCAGGTGATAGACTTATCCAGCAACAATCTCACAGGTGCTATCCCAGCTGCATTGAACAGCCTGCACTTCCTTTCCGCATTCAATATTTCGAACAATGACCTTGAAGGGCCTATTCCATCTGGAAGACAGTTTGATACATTTCAAAATTCTAGTTTTATTGGGAACCCAAAGCTGTGCGGCTCTATGTACACTCACAAATGTGATTCGGCAGAAGCAGATCAAGCCATCATTCTGCCAAGAAAGCATACTGACTACAAGGTGGCCTTTGTGATTGCCTTCAGTGTGTTCTTTGGTGTGGGGGTGCTGTATGATCAGTTAGTCTTATCGAAGTATTTTGGTTAGTCCTAAAAACGATTTGATCGTATTAGGCTGCTACTCAGGTTTAGCAACATCTCCAGCGAAAAAGCTTCTCCTATAGGTGTGAGTCATAATTAGGTTTGCCAAAAATATTCCAAGATGGAGAGTGGTTTCCTTATATGGACATGTAGAAGTATGTAACAGTGTAAGATGATTTGAGCTGAAGCATACATAATTCTGTCAAAAATTCAAGCATGTCAGCATTTCATATAATACTCCAGGTCAACAGCTTTGGTTTCATCATTTCGTTTGCTTGCTGGCATGAAGGGATTTCGAGGTACATGAGTAACTAGGTACAATAAGTTGCAGCTTACAAAGCAGCACGTCGAAAAATTTCATCACAGAATCTTGTTAGGTCACGCCGCCCCATTTTTCCCCAGCATTTATCGGTGCACGGTTTTACCTCAGGAGCGTGATACAGGACCTGTTGCCCTAGCCTCCGGCGTTTGTTCACCAGCATGCTTAGTGAGCTCGGAGCCATCAGCCAGGTTGCCGCGAGTACCTGGATCATACACCATGCCAGGGAACTTCCAGCACAGAGCAGAGTCCAGGGTGAGTCCCGTGGGCCTGAGGCGATGCCTGGCCTCCGTCCACCAGAAGCGGCAGTGCACAGCCACCGCCCAATGGCACACTGAGTTAAGCAGGAATCTACTTGGGCCGTAGGTGATCTGTATTTGAACTTTTATGAGTAAGAGATTGAGGGTGCATTTGGTTGGTGCCCACACTAGCCCTATTTGGCAAGAGTGGGCTTGCCAATTTTTTGGTCAAGGAACCCTCAGCCCACACTTCGCCAACTATTTGGCAAGAATCTGTGAGTGGAAGAGGTAGACATCTATTGGCAGCCAAAATTTTAGCTACATACCAAATAATGACCAACATTTGATGGGTACCCAATTTTTTGGCGGGGCTACCTGGGAACCAAACCAAGCACACCCTGAATCTCTTACACATAGAAGTTCGAATACAAATCCCCTACGGCCCAAGTAGATTCCTGCCCAACTCAGAGATCGTACGTCTATACTAACGTCTAGACCAATTTAGACGACCGTGCACATGTGGCTCAGCGGCTCGTCTATATGGGCATCTAAATTGACACATCGGCCAGATCCTGCTACACATAGTCCACATGTGGACGACGCAGCCACAACGTCTATACACGAAATCAAGCAACTGCTCATCATTTTCCATAGTATTGTGGCAATAATTAATGGTCCTGAAAATGGAGTATACAAAAACTTATTTGAACAATATCAAGTTTTACCTTGTATATCAGGTTTAAATATATGAAGGCAGGTAACTGCACACATACAAAAATTCAAATATTTAACTATTTGGGTAACACACTACTATGATTATGTCCTTAGTAAAACATCTAGCAGCATGGTACGTGTCAGATACTATGGCATCTAAGCATTTGGTTATAAAAAACTAAATTTGATTTATTTTGTTCATCTTATGTAACCCACTTTGCATGGACTTGAGAGATGTAAACAAGTATCTTAGCATATCACTTGGTAAATAATATGATCAAAGATATGAAATTTTGTATATAACGCATTTCAAAAAAGTATTTTCATGTTCCACACATGAATTTTATTCAACGATATACCAAGTGGCCTTAAAGGATATGCCTGATTGGTTTGGGGGATTTAGGGATGCCATAATCAGGTTGGGAACGGATTCTGATTTCCCGAACTTCTTGCAGTTTCCTCATCGGCATCAAAGTGGGGACAGCAGGTGCCTATGTACCTGATGTGCTCCAGCGACGATGATGACACTTCAGTGCCTGGCGACGCGCCTCCTGGTCATTTCTCAACTTGGCTTATTTACCCAAGCATGCAAGCAAACACTTACAGCAGAGCAATGGCACACTAATTCTATCCTACCAACAGTAAGGTCTTGAATATTCAGATCTATGAAAGTAAACTTGTACAATCAAATATATGTTAGCAGACAGTACACCTATTTCTTCAGGGGTGTGATTGTGTAGCCAACATGAATTTCTGCAGAGCATTATTACGTAATATGTCAGAGGTGTGTATCTGTTATGATCTGCTATTTAAGAAGCCCTGAACCTGATCGACTATTGCGCTACTATCTTTATCTGCTAGCAATGTGCAGCTACATGCTAAGTTGCTAACCAAGTTGGTTCCCTCTCCTCTGACCACGTTCACTATTCAGTTACTAAAATCATGACTTCCTTTCCGTTGCTAACTGGGACATGACTCTACCATGATATGTGCTCTGTTTGTGATGACACTGAAATTACGAAGTGTGGGTGTGGTGAGTGCATACATGTAAATCTAGACCGGCAGGATCCCAAACTCTCAATCTGATAAGAATTGACACAGAAAAGTGTCCAACACATTGATGATTAAACCAAAACCGATGTTCCTCTGATTGAATCTAAATCCCTGTGTTGTACATGTACTTCATACCAACGTAATAGATCAGCACACAAGCATACCAGAAACCATTTTGTTCAGATTTTTGGTGTCCTTAAAGGATATATACCTGATTGGTTTGGGGGATCTAGGGATGCCATAATCTGGTTGAGAACGGATTCTGATTTCCCGATCTACTTGCAGTTTCCTCACCGGAATCAGAGTGTGGACAGCAGGTGCCGACGGACTCGATGTGCTCTCCAGCGACGATGACGACCCCGGCGACGCGCCTCCTGGTGCTCGGGGTATCCACCATGGCCTCGCGTTGGTTGCAGCTTGCGGCCGTTACCGACGAATGTCCTTTGCCGCTGCCGAGCCTCGGTGGCGGTTCTCCCCACTCCGCTTCCCCTCTTCCATGATAATTCAACTTCTCTAAGCCACAGCCATGGCGTCAAATTAATACCTTGTGGTGATCTGCTATGGTGATTTCGATCCCTAAGTTAGAGCATCTCCACGAGAGTCCTAAAAACTCACTCGAGTTGATATTTTCTCTTCTCTAGAGATCCCTAAATTCTGCTCCCCATTTTAGAATTTAATTTGTAATACACCAACGTGCGGCCCCCGCCCGCTCCCCTCTTTCCTCCCTGCTCACGACCTCCGCCGGGAGGCTGCCAGCCGATCTCCGCCGAGCACCGCTACCGTCAACTATCACCGCGCGCGGCCCCGCCTCCGTCCCAGGGCGCCGCCGGCGGGATACACGCGAGCAGTTGGGTTCTTTATTTATTCCGCACAATTTCTCTTAATATTTTCAAAAGTAAAATGGTCCTTACTCATCGTACATCGCGATTGCTGATCAAATTGGGGATCGGGAGCACGAGCGGCGGTTGCGGATGGGGAGCTCGAGGTCGTCTCCGTCCGCATCGAGGGAGATGCTCGCATGGTCGCCAAGGACGAAGGGGTCGAGGAGGACGAAGGGGTGGTCGAGGAGGTGCGTCTTCCTCACCTCCGGCCGGAGGTCGCCACCGCCCGATTCCCTCGCCCCCGGCCACCTCCGTTCCATCCGAGTATTCATGGGTCACTGTAGTGATCCCTAGTACTCATGGGCCTCCCCATCCTCTCCCTCTCGCTCAGTAATAGTGTGTCGCCGAGCGCCGCCGGGAACCATCGCGGAGGCCGGCCTGTGGCGCATGGTGCCGGCCTCGGAGAAGGCTCTCCTGGGCAGGTATACTCGCCTGATGTCGAAGCTCCTCGGCGCCTCGCTCCTCGAAGCACGGCGGTGGGCGCCGGCGCCGGTAGGGATGCAGCTTTGGCATGTGTGGTCATGCGGAGGAGAAGGGCCTATTCGCCTGTCTTATGTAATTTCGCAGTTATATCCTTTCTCTTTTCTATTATTCTGAAATAGACCATACAGATGGTAGCAGGCTGACTTGTGGGCTCCACAGTACGCTACATCAGCAAATACTGCTCTATATCGCAGCCAGTGACCGTTAATGGAACACTTGTGCGTATTTAAAAACCGTAAATTACGTATTCTGTAGTACAGTGATCAAGTAAAGACCTCAAGTTCAACTACCAATGATGTATTTTACTCTATTTTCAACGCGTCCCTTTGGATAAGGACATTAGTGACAGTGAGAAGAAATCCAGTATGCACGGAGCTCGTCTGTGCGATACCTCCTGCTTCTCCGGTTCCCCCGATGCCCGACGACATGGAGCACCCACGCCTATAGAGGGCGCGCAGTGCTCCGATCCATTCCTCCTTAGAGAAACATGCCACATTCAGTGTGATTGTGATATGTATGACGGTCGTTTTTGTCCTCAGTTCGATCACAGAGAATGGCGAGCCGCTGCATCCCACATTTTGGCCAATTTGTTGCAAGGGAAGGGTGTACCGACGTATGCTATTCAGGCCTCTATGCTGTTCTGTCGCCAATATGCTTATGGCAGCTTCCACTGAGAATCGAATTGGGGGTGAAAAGGTGCTCGTTCTCGACAGGGCCGGTCCTGAGATTTTGGGGGGCCCGGGGCAAAACTAGAACCTTGGGCCCCTTAATACAACTGTTTTGATAATAACTCTTATTTACCATGATTCAAAAAAAATGTTGATATCAAATTACTTATACGCATAGTTTAAAAATTATGGTAACATATATGCACTCTTATCGATTATCGATTGACTATGATGAATCTTCAATATCACTCTTACCAATTACTTCTTCGACTCTGCCTTGATTCGTGTCATAGCGCTGGCCGGTGGGCGCACCGAGGTATCCTCTCGGCCTCTCGACTCTAGGTATGGCCGTGTGAGTGTCGATGATGAGTTGTCTTCAACTCTTATCGAGGAAACGACACCCTTCATGGCACATAACCAATGAGCTCGGTCCGGTCTAAGTTGTTGTTGCACCCTAGTTGTGCTAATTGCATTATGGTGGATTATTCCGCCTCTCGAGGTCTAGTGAGCTCGGTATTTAAAAGGTGAATATGACACGTTGAAGTTCTAAAAGATCCACATGGATACATACAATGTTCTCTCTATATATATATATATATGCTACGTTCCAAAAATAAAACCTGAAATATTTTAGGCTGCATTTTTTAAATGTGTGATTCTAAACAGGGAAAATAAACTCATATTTATCAACACTTGTCTTTTGTGTACATCACAGGTGCTGTTATTTTTTACGAATTTATGTCGTATACACACCAGATGTGTAATGTAGTTGTATACTTATTTTCAGAGTTTTTGGCGACCCTGTACTATTCAATTTTTTTAAAATAAAGCTCAATATAGCATGCGCTGGGAGGTACAAAGTAGTTTCGGTGATTTTGTACCGCATTTCCTGGAATAGCTAACCAAAAGAGAAAAGGCCCAAGCATCCAATCAAAAGGGCCCTACATCTGTTTTGACCTACGTACTCTAATGGCGTTGCGACATGAAGTCTTTACTGTTAACGAGATATTTTGTACCTCTTTGATACTTATACCATACGGTGTAGTACACCGATGGTATACGTATATGTACGCCACGGTGGGGGCTTTTCCCACCTCTATATAACACGTACCACGAAGCCCTAACGGGCTATCGTTTCCGCCCATACAATCGACATGGTATCAGAGCGATCGCTCTCCCTTCTAGCTGTCAACAAGAAAACCTAGCCGCCGCCGCCGCATCTTCTTGCCGCCGCCGCCGCCATACAACAATACCACAACCTAGCCGCCGCCGCTGCATCTCCTTGCCGCTGCCGCCGCCACAAAATACTACAACCTCAAAACCACAACCAATATCAAAACCCTGCCGCTGCCGCATCTCTTGCCGCCGCCGCCGCCTATAATACATCTACAACTACAACACCTACCGCCGCCGCCGTTGCACTTCTCTGCAGCCGCCGCATTACAACACATCTACTGAAGAGTCTCCATGGCGTCGTCTTCCTCGACTCCAACCCTGGCCACCACACTCGGATCACCACCGTCCCAGAAGCTGACGAGGTTGAACTTTCTGTTCTGGCAAACTCTCGTTCTTCCTCCGATCCGTGGAGCCTTTGCGTTTGGCCTCCTTGATGGAACTGAACCGGCTCCAGCGAAGACCATCGAAGTCGAAGACTCCAACAACAAGAAGACCATCGTCCCTAACCCTGCCTACGTGACATGGGTCGGATGAGATCAAGCTGTGCTTGGGTTCTTAGTCAATTCTCTTGCACCAGAGATTGTTGCTCACATCGTCGGACTTCCGAGGTATGGTCTGTGATCACGAAGATGTTCTCCAGCACCTCTCGTACTCGCATCAATCATCTGCGAGGCGCCCTCAACAACACCAAGAAAGGAGACCTTACTGTCTCCCAATTTTTCGCCAAGATGCGTGAGTTCTCCTCTGAACTTGCGGCTGCTGGCAAACCTGTCGAAGACGATGAGATGATTGGCTACGTCCTCAACGGCCTCGACTCCTCCTACAATGATCTAGTGTCATCGGTTAATGGTAATCCAAACACCACCTTTGATGATTTATTTGGACTGATTAGATCCCATGATCTTCGTCGCGATATGCTCGCCGAAACTGGACAGGAGGTTGCTTACATCTCCTCTGCAAATGCTGCTGACCGTCGTGGGCGTGATGATCGCCCGCGTGGTGATCGCGGTCGAACTCCGCCTCGCGCTCGTTCTCCTGACCGTGGAAACCGTGGCTACCGCGGTGACTGCGGTGACCGTGGTGATCGACGCACCGATCGCTATGGCACAGATCGCCGTGATGATCGTCGTGATGGTGATTACACTCGACGCTATGATGATGGAGGTCAAGGTCGTCGTCGTGATGATCAGCGTCGCTATGATGATGGCGGCCAAGGCCGTCGTCGCTATGATGATGGAGAACAACGTCGTCGTCATGATGATGAGGTCCGCCGTGATGGTGGTGGCCAACGTCGTCGCCGCTACCAAGGCCGTGCACCAACTCCATATGTTGACATCACATGTCAAATATGCAAGATACACGGTCACTCTGCGAGTGACTGTTGGTGGCGTCGTGAAGATCACTCTGATAGCGATGATGATGATGTGAAGGGTCGTGACAAGGAAAAAGGAGCACTGGTGTCCTATGGTGTTGACACGAACTGGTACACAGACTCTGGCGCTACTCATCATCTCACTAGTGAACTGAACAAGCTCTCCGTGCATGACAAGTACAAGGGTCAAGACCGTGTCCACATTGGTGATGGCAATGGTATGTCTATCAGTCATATTGGAAATTCAATTTTTCGCACCCCACATGATTCTCTTCATCTTAAAAACATTCTTCATGTTCCTCATGCATCCAAGAATCTTTTATCTGTTCATAGACTTGCTCTTGATAATGATGTGTTTCTTGAGTTTCACCCGTTTTTCTTTTTCATAAAGGACCGTGTCACAAGGAGAACTCTGTTTAAAGGTCCTTGCACAGGTGGTCTCTATCCTCTAGTGCCTGTACCTTCTGGATCATCCAAGTTTGCGTTCATCACAATAAAGCCATCTTCATCCACCTGGCATCGTCGCTTAGGGCATCCTTCTTCGTTTGTGGTGCACCAAGTTCTTAGGAAGAATAATATTTCCTTTACTCCAGAAATAAATCCATATGTATGTGACTCTTGTCAGTTGGCCAAGAGCCATCAGTTGCCATACCCTGTGTCCTCTAGTGTCTCTACTTTTCCTTTGGAACAAGTATTTTCTGATGTATGGGGTCCAGCACCTGTTTCTGTCAACAAACATGCTTATTATGTGAGTTTCATTGATGATTTCAGCAAATTCACTTGGATTTATTTGCTTAAAAATCGTTCTGAAGTGTATCAAGTGTTTCTTAACTTTCAGCAACTTGTTGAGCGCAAATTCAATAGAAAAATCATTACCATGCAAACTGATTGGGGTGGTGAATATGAAAAATTCCATGGTTTCTTCCAAAAATTAGGCATCACTCATCATGTCTCATGTCCTCATGCTCATCAACAAAATGGTTCCGCTGAACGCAAACATCGCCACATAGTTGAAGTTGGGCTCTCCTTGCTTGCCCATGCTTCCATGCCTCTCAAATTCTGGGATGAAGCTTTTCTTACAGCCACCTGTCTTATAAATATGCTCCCTAGCAAGGTTATTAATTTTGCTACTCCTGTTGAAAAACTTCTCCAAGTCAAGCCAAACTATGAGTCTCTTCCTATTTTTTTGGCTATGCTTGCTGGCCTAATCTTCGCCCATACAACAAACGCAAACTTTCTTTTCGATCTAAACAATGTGTCTTTCTTGGCTACAGTCCTCGCCACAAAGGAGTAAAATGTCTTGATGTGAAAACTGGCCGTGTTTATATTTCTCGTGACGTTGTCTTTGATGAAAACGTTTTTCCCTTTGCTTCTCTTAATCCGAATGCTGGATCCATTCTACGCCAAGAAATCCTTTTGTTGCCATCCGATCCTATACCTTCACATGTTGGGGATGCACAAATTGATGATCCTATGACTATACCAATATTGTCTGTTGCTACTAATCCTGCTGAGCATGTTGCAGATACTTCTCTCTCAGATAATACTACTGTTGATGATGAAACTACTGTTGAAAATGAAATTGAAAATGATGCTGAAATGACCTCTCATGCTTCCGATCAAGCTCATCTGGAACAGGACAAAACTGCACCTCGATCCGATGCAGTCTCGGATCACCCGCGCGCCAATCCCCATGCTGATCCCGTCTTGGATCGCTCCCTAGATCCTCTGGCGTCCTCGTTGCGCGGGCGAGCCAGCAGCTAGCTGCGGACCTATGTGCGCAGACGCACTCGGTCACTGTCGGCTGCGCGTCCTCGCTCCGCGTCCCCCCAGCATGCCGGTGCAGCTCGCTCCACGTCCCCGCCATCCAACACTGCACGCTCCCGCCACACGTCCGGGCCTGATTCACCCGAGCCCCGGTCGGTGTCTCCTGCTCCCGACAGCCCTACCGCAGCGGATGCAGCTCTAGGATCGCCTGCTCCCGTGCCTGCTGTGGTGCCTCCTGCTGCTCTCTCTCCACCACGTCGTCATACTCGCCTTCAGTCAGGTATTCGGAAACCCAAAATTTATAAGGATGGTACCGTACGCTATGGTATGCTCACTACTACAGGTGAAGCTACTTCTGTTTCTGATGCTCTTGCTGACACAAAGTGGCATAAAGCAATGGAGGAGGAATATGATGCTTTACTTCAAAACAAAACTTGGCACCTGGTTTCTCCCAGTTCCAATAAAAATGTTATTGACTGCAAATGGGTATATCGTATCAAAAAGCGAGCAGGTACTGTTGACAGGTATAAAGCTCATTTAGTTGCAAAAGGTTACAAATAAAGGTATGGAATTGACTATGAGGATACCTTTAGTCCTGTAGTTAAAGCAGCTACTATCAGAATTGTTCTAGCAGTATCTGTTTCTCGAGGATGGAGCTTGCGACAGCTAGATGTCAAGAACGCGTTCTTACATGGTGTTCTGGACGAGCAGGTTTATATGAGACAACCCCCTGGTTTTGAAGATCCTCGCTTTCCGCACTATCTCTGCAAACTTGACAAGGCTCTATATGGCTTGAAGCAAGCTCCGCGTGCATGGTTTTCTCGCCTTAGTTCAAAATTGCACATGCTTGATTTTGTCTCCTCTAAAGCTGATACATCTTTATTCATATATCACAAGGCCGATATTACTATATTCCTGCTGATTTATGTTGATGATATTATAGTCACTAGTTCATCTGACAAAGCTATCACTGCACTTCTTCAAGATCTTACCAGTGATTTCGCCATTAAAGATCTTGGTCTTCTACATTATTTCTTGGGTATTGAGGTACAGCCCCTTCATGATGGTCTAATCCTTACACAAGCAAAATATGCAGCAGAGTTGCTTGAAAAAGTAGGTATGTCCGACTGCAAATCTGCCCCTACACCGCTATCTTCCACAGAGCCTCTTACTCTCTTAGATGGAGATCTCCTTGGTCCTGCTGATAGCACAACATATCGGAGTATTGTTGGTGGTCTTCAATATCTCACTCTCACACGTCCTGATTTATCATTTGCTGTTAACAAGGTTTGTCAGTATCTTCATGCACCTACAACTGTTCATTGGACTGCTGTTAAGAGAATTCTCCGCTATATCAAGGACACACTTAATGTTGGCACAACCTTTCAGAAGTCTTCTTCTACTCTTTTGAGTGCATTTTCAGATGCAGATTGGGCTGGTTGTTTGGATGATAGACGTTCTACTGGTGGTTTTGCTATCTTTGTTGGTCCTAATCTTGTTTCCTGGAGTGCAAAGAAGCAACCCACAGTTTCTCGTTCTAGTACAGAAGCTGAATATAAATCTGTTGCAAATGCTACTACTGAACTAATATGGGTTGAAGCTGTTCTTAAAGAGCTTGGTGTCAGGCTTTCTCAGCGTCCTTGTCTATGGTGTGACAATCTTGGTGCAACATATTTAAGCGCCAATCTTGTGTTCCATGCCAGTACAAAACACATTGAAATTGATTTTCATTTTGTGAGAGAGCGTGTAGCTGAAAAGAAATTAGATGTCAAGTTTATATCTAGCAAAGATCAAGTTGCAGATGGGTTTACCAAAGCTCTTCCTGTCAAGCATCTATATGAGTTTAGACGTAATCTGAATCTTCTTCGAAGTTCAGATTAAGGGGGTCTGTTAACGAGATATTTTGTACCTCTTTGATACTTATACCATACGGTGTAGTACACCGATGGTATACGTATATGTACGCCACGGTGGGGGCTTTTCCCACCTCTATATAACATGTACCACGAAGCCCTAACGGGCTATCGTTTCCGCCCATACAATCGACATGTTAAATATAGATATAATGCATAGCCTCTTTCCATCAGTTCGGACTTTTGGTTCAACTGGCTAGTGCGGTAATCCTTTATGGTATCAGAGCCAAGAGGTCTCGAGTTCGAGACCCCGCTCACGCGGATTTAAAAACAAAAAAGAAAAAAGATCCTGCGGCCGGCACCGAACCCACGCTAAGGACTAAAATAGCCTAGACGTGAGGGGGAGTGTTAAATATAGATATAATGCATAGCCTCTTTCCATCAGTTCGGACTTTTGATTCAACTGGCTAGTGCGGTAATCCTTTATTTACGACCTGCACATAGCATAGGGGGCCCGGGGCGGCCGCCCCTCCTGACCCCCCTCAGGGCCGGAACTTCTCGAGACAGGCAAGATGGAGTTCTCTGTGGCTGACCTCTCCCGTAGCCGTAACAGCAGGGGTTGGGGGAGAGATTGCCATTGTTCAGGCAGGGGAAGGCTTTTTGGCCTGGGATGTTGCTCTTGAAGATGGCGCATCGGACCTCTGCCAGGTTACTCTCATGGTAGGAGACGTCAGACCAGGAATATTTCTCACTGGACATCAACACATTGCAGCTAGAGACGGTCCGTGTGTTGAAGCACCCTTCAAGTATCAAGTATGTGAGCATGTATACAAACTTTCCACCATCTTTATTGTCATCAAGGACAATATAAAGTGGTAAACTATGTACACCTCATCCTAATCATCCATTTTCCTCTCCCCTTTCTTGTGTCCGAGCGAAGCGTTGGGTTTATCCTGTAATAATTTGGATTTGAGACTTGTGTGTGCTTTCAATATAAGCAGGTCCCAGGGCCTTTCCTCTAAAAAAATCATCTATTTTCCTTGATAGCTAGTTGATGTGTGATACTTCATTACTGTAATTAGTAATTTTACAAGTGATTGGCATTTTTAATAGCCATCCATCCACCACCCCGATCCGAGGTTGTAAAATAGACGCACTCAAGTACTACAGTACCATAATAATGTGGGACTGGTACCAAAATAATGTGGAACTAGTACAGAAAATCGGTTTGGAACCCATGCTCCATGCAGCCCTTTATTTATTTATTTTTTAAATTAGCATTTTAAAGTTTCTAAAAAAACGCGGATGTAGTCAATTACATACACTACGAGCATGCAAATTTTGAATGTGAAATACCTTGTATTGTATCCTTGGCAAAGAAGACAAATTGGAAACAATTTAGAACAAGTTCATAGATTTGGATTTTTGTTCCCAGATCTGAAATCTTGTTATTAATACCAAGGACGGAATACAAGGTATTTTGTAATAAAAAAATTATGCACAGGTAGAATAAATCATGTATTCCGTCCAAGTAGAATACCAAATTTTTAAAAATGCATTCAATTTTTTTTTTTGAAATTTGAAAAAAACGAGCTTTAGGAAGCTCGTCCTCCAAATAGACGCACCCAGGACTGGTACCTCTAATATATTTATTGAAAGTTGTAACATACAAGCAATCTTTTGATCGGCCGAACTACCAGATGAGCGTGCACCGATCTTGAAGCACCAAAGTTAGTTGACCACCGAGCGTGAATAAATTATTACCCAGTGTCTCTCTCCTCTCACTCACTCAGTGTCTTTCTCCCTATGATCCCCCGATTCCGGTCGTCGTTGCCTCCTCTGCCGTCGTTAACTGGTGTAGCCTAGCCAGAGTCTCCTTCTCCAAATCCCCACTGGCAAAATGTCCTTACGAGCCCCGTGCTGCTCCTTCATCTGGTGACGAGCGCGCGGTAAAGGTACGAAAAGGAGGTGGCACATGGTGTGGGCGCTCACGGTGGCCTTGTTACCGCGGATAATTTGGCCACGGAAGGAGGCGGTCGGCAAGAGTGTGAAGACCGTGTGGTGGCCTGGCCACCGACACTAGGCGAGGAAGGAGGAGGTGCGTCGGTATTGGGGGAATTGGCGTCGGGAGACTTTGGTGGTTGTCGGGTGGCACGGCAGAGCAAGACACCGATGCTTGGCGGGGAAGGAGGAGGGCGTCCGGGATTGGGCTCAACATCGCACCTATAATTTATTTCTTTCCTCATCATATAGTTCCCGAATACCTGTAATTTGAAACATCTGGCAGGTTTTCAGAATGGTGCCGATAGGGAGATACTTTTTTTTTACAGACCGATAGGGATATACTATGCTAGAATAAAGCACAGAGATGCTTCAAGCTGAAGTGCTTAGTTACACTGGTGGAAAACATGGAATTTGCACCGGTTTGTAACTGCCTTTTGCACCAGTTTTGCAACCGGTGCAACGCATCCGGGACTACAGCCCTAACTCTTTAGCACCGGTTGCATTACGAACCGGTGCTAAAGGGTCTCCACGTGGGCGTGTATACGAGCTCCTGCCGATGGACCTTTAGCACCGGTTCGTAATATGAACCGGTGCTAAAGGTTGGCGAGGTGGCAGCCCCTGCCGCGTTTGGCTAAAACCCTAAACCCTAGCCATTTGAAATATGGTTTTTTTGGGTATTTGAAACACGTTGATGCACATATAAAAGAAACCATCATATTACACAATATCGTCATACATATAGAGATCGAAGCTAGTACGTGTCATCTTTTATCGTGCTTGGTCGAACATATTACATAATGGTACATTGTACACGTTCATGCATATATACAATATAATTTCGGCTACGATTTTCCAAACTCGTAATGCCGATGTTATTCACCGGTTGGTGCTATGACCTCATCAAGTAAGAATCCCGCCAGTTCCTCTTGAATTGCTCGTATACGCTCGGTTGCTAAAACACGATCCCGCTTCAGTTCAATCTAATGTAAAGAAGGGGATCAATATATATGAATGAAGAAACTCAACATAAATGATGGTAATAAAATTAAATTATGAATATTGTTTACGTACATCTAGTTGTTCTAGTCTTCTCTTCTCACAACAAGTCTCTCGCATGAACTCGCAGACATAGAATCCACATAAATTATTCCCGTCTTCTTGCTTCAAGCACTTTACAAGAATAGAGTTCAATCAAAATAATAATCAAGGATGATAATGGTATTGAAACTAGAACCAAAGAGATGCGCGGACCTAGCTAGTAGTACTTACCAGTACTTTTTTAAATTCAAGCTCCTTTTTCCAGGGACCCGGTGCCTTATCCGTGAACCGTTTCCAAGCACTGCCCGGCAAAGAAAATAAATAAAGAAGTTAGTAATTACTTGATATCGGGAAATGAACGAAAGTAGCTGATATAGTGCCATGCATAATGATTGAAATTACCACTGGAGTGTATCAATTATGTCCCCGAATGTCTCAGGGGATTTTTGTTTCGAGTCCATGACTAGTACTCGTCCTCTATCAAGTTCAATAACTAACAGAATAAAATGATAGCTGCGCACACGCATAACACACACTTAACATCGAGTAACCAAAATAGTAATGTGTATAAGATAGTAACACACTCACTTGAAGTTGTTAGGAAATAGTATTTTCGTCATGGTTTCTTGTTTCCTTAACGCCCGTACCAAGTTATTCTCTGTGTCCTTGATATGGTTATGGAGAGTTACCTCGTTCACGGTATATGGGTCAATGAACCCAATGTCATAGATTTGTCCTCTTTTGCATTCGAGTTTCTTCAATCTGCATAATATAGTGAGTAAAATTATGCATGCAATGAACGAGATGAGCTAAAGACTTAATTACAAAAATAATACTTACAAACAATAGGCACTGATCATCAATTTGTCGAGGGCGTCATGATTGTATAACTGAAATAATTCAGCAAATTCGATGTTTATGTCGTCGGTTCCACGAAAGTAATGCTCATCATTAATTCCCAGTATGATCTAGTTCTGCCCATGCTGTGAGGCTTCCATGTACCACTTATGCAATTTTTGCATTCTTGTTGGTAGATTTGGAATCTCCTCGGGTCTGATGAGAGGGCTCCCGTGCCGGTATTGATATGCTACTACTTCAGCCGTGGGGAAATCACACTTGCTTAAGTATTGAGCAACAGACATACCTGCAGCTTCGGCCTCCTCTTTGTACAGTGCTATGATCTCTAGATCATACTGGACATCGGGAAACACTTGGAGCGGGGGGCAAGAGTTCATCTGTTCTCCGAGCTGAGGAACTGATTTACCTTTCGACCGCTTTGCTGCATCTGACTTGAGAATAGTGCGGTCATAGTCTGATGCAAGCCTTGGCTCGGGTTGGTGAAGGTTCTTCAACATTTTTAACACTTTTGGATCTAGAGGAGCCTGCTCGGTGGACTGCTCGGTCTTCTTTCTCTTCAAATTTTCAAAGAAGTTCTTTGATTTCTCTTGTACTTTTGCTGCATTTTCCTCCGGAGTATAGTCGTAAGGTCTCTTGGGAGGAACCTTAGGTACTCTTGGGAGGGGCTCCTGTCGACGGATCGGTGATCGATTACGACTCATCGATGGAGCGGCGATGGTACGCTTAAGCTTCTGCTTTTGGCTCTGAGCCTCAGTGGGCGGAGGTGGCGGAGACGGCTCACTAGCTGGCGAAGGCTGGTATGCTGGAGAAGGCTAATGCGACGGAGATGCCGGAGAAGGCTGACGCGGAGATGGCGGAGATGGCTGACATGGCGGTGGAGAAGGGTGACGCGCTGGAGACCTTGGTGTCCAATTTGGAAGCACGATTAATTCCTTTAGCCATAGAACGGTGGTCTTCTTGGCTTCTCCCAGCTCGTACAAATCCCCTTCACCCGCAGGGTGGTCAAGCTTCAGCTGCTCAAATCCGCCCATAACTTCATCCACCCCGGCAATAGTGTAGCCATGTGGAATCGGATGGCAATGATAAGTTGAATCAGGTCCAATGGGTAAGGCATAGCCGACCGCCACCTTCATGGTTATGTTCACGACCTTCACATGTAGCTCGCAAGATGTCGACTCCGTGATATCATCCACTGGGTAGCGGATCGCCGGTTCATCATCATCCTCTGGGAGGTTGATACGTCTCAAACGTATCTATAATTTTTGTTGCTCCATGCTTGTTTCTACACCATTTGCCTATTGTTTCGTTACACTTAGTGGCACTTTTATATATTTTCCGGAACTAACCTATTAACGAAGTGCCACAGTGCCAGTTTCCTGTTTTCTGCTATTTTTGTGTTTCAGAAGTGATACACAGGAAATATTCTCGGAATTGGACGAAACAAGTTCCTGAAGTCATATTTTACCCGGAAGCTTCCAGACATCCGAAGAAGAGACGGAAGAGGGCCATGTGGGCCCCACACGCATAGGCGGCGCGGCCAGGCCCCTGGCCGCGCCAGCCATGTGTGAGGGTGCCTGGTCCCTCTCCTGACATCGCCCCTTCGCCTATAAGTACCCCCCGACAAGAAAACCTAAGAACCCGATCAGTTTTCCAGAATACATCGTGATCCGCCGCCACCGTCGACCCGAAGATCGGGAGGGTCCAGAAGCTCTTCCCGGCACCCTGCCGGAGAGGGGAATTGCCACCGGAGGTCTTCTTCATCGCCATGCTTGCCTCCGGATCGATGAGTGAGTAGTCTACCTTGGACTATGGGTCCATAGCAGTAGCTAGATGGTTGTCTTCTCCACCATGTGCTTCATGTTTAGATCTCATGAGCTGCCCTACATGATTGAGATCACCGTTATGTAATTCTATGATGTTGGTTTGTTGGGATCCGATGAATATTGGTGTTTATGATTAAGTTGCTGTACTGAATTATATCTTTTGTTATCTCTATGTTGTTTATGATCTTGCATGCTCTCCGTTGTTAGTAGCTATCTTGGCCGAGTAGTTGCTAGTGACTCCAAGAGGGGGTATTTATGCTCGATAGTGGGTTCATGTCTCTATTTCACCTGGGGGAGTGACAGAAACCTCTAAGGTGGTAGATGTGCTATTGCTACTAGGGAGAAAACAACATTCATATGCTCAAGGGCATATGCTTTGTTTACATTACACACTTTTCTTAATGCAATTATCTGTTGTTCGCAACTTAATACTTCTAGGGTGTTCGGATGATATCCCCGGGGGTGGATTATTAGTCATAGATGCAGTTGGATGGCGGTCTATGTATTTTGTTGTAATGCCCAGAGTGAATCTCATAGTGATCTTCTTGACATATCACGTTATCTTTATTCTATCAATTGCCCAACTGTAATTTGTTTACCCAGCATGTTATTTTATCTATGGAGAGACACCACTAGTGAACTGTGGACCCCGGTCCTATTTTAATCATATTGCAATCACCTATTTACTTTTCCTGCACTGTTACTTTACTCGCATATTATTACTGTTTTCCACTCGATACACTCATAACCTTTGTTTCAAGCAAACCGGTGGGATTGACAACCTCATCGCAAGTTGGGAACAAAGTATTTGTTTGTGTGTGTGCAGGTTCCGTGTTGCTGCTGGCCGAAGACGAGTCAACAAGTATCGTTAACGGCGCCCTTGTTGGAGTGTTATTAAGCCAGTCTGCATCATCTTCAGTCGTCACCGTCTCTCCTCTTCAAGATCGACATTAAACCTTGGTTTCTTAATTGAGGGAAAACTAGCCGCTACACTCATCATACCTTCCTCTTGGGGTTCCCAACGGGCTGGTCATCACCACGCACAAGGACAGTTTGCTCCCACATCAACTAGGAGTAGCAGCTATTTTTCTGGCGCCGTTGCCGGGGAAGAGAGAAGACTTCTGCGAGGGGAGTTCTTCGCACACACATTCTTTACTTTGTTATTTGTTTTGCTTTACTTTATTTTATTTTACCTGCATTGCTTTTTATATCAAAACCCCAAAAAAAATTAGAATCCTTGGTAGTTGTTATTTCTTTACTTTAGTTTATCATGTTGTTTCCTAAGTTTGTTCTGGAGGACCTCTCAGTAGGTAGTGGTTCGATTATTGGCAAAAGTAACATTGAGGAGTTCTTTAATCACATTAGTATGCATAAGGAAGTTGAGGAAAAGTCTCGGGTTGAGCTTGCTCCTAGTATTGAAGTTGCTTCTATTTATTTAATTGACATGTTGGAAACTAGGTTTGCTAGTCTTAATCCTTTTATGCAATATATGTTCCTTTCGCTTCATGAAATTGAGGATCCCGAAAAGAAGGCTTTTATCTTGGAAACCTTGCGCCTAGAATTTAAGGATGTAGTTATTGAAGCTAGAAAAGTTCTTAAACGTTTTAATAAACTCGGTTCACCTATAAAGGTTATTGATACTAATGATGAGGGGACCGAGATACCTATACCTTGCAAGCTTTTGGGATTGAATGATGGTTTCGAAAATAATTTTGCCTGGATTTGTCCTGAAAATCTTTTTGATGAGAATAGTGTACCAAAGCATGATCACCAAGGGTCTTCAAAAACTTATGTGGATGAAATACAATGCCTTATTGACAAGACCTCTTCTGTTGATCTTAATGCTTCTTCTGAAGGTACTTGATTCGCAATTTTCTGCGCCTAGCTCAAAGGCGTTAAAGAAAAGCACTCTTGGGAGATAACCCATTGTTTACTTTTCAGTACTTTTTCTTTTATTTGAGTTTTGGAAGTCATTACTACTGTAATGACCGCTCCTTATCTTGTTTATTTCGTTTTTGTGCCAAGAGAAGCCTCTAATTTGAGTGAGGTAAAGATTTGGGGATGTTACTGTCCTGAAACTGTTTTCGGTGCTGCACCGTAAAAATTCGTGAAAATTCTCTGTATATCGTTTGGACCTGCGATTTCTTGTGCATATGCCCCAGGTTATATCCAAACTTTTCTTAGTTGAACACTTTTTGATTTGAGCAACGGAAAATCCCTCCAAAATTCGTCCTTTGTCAGCTGTTCAGTTTTGACAGATTTCTGCCAATATTTGTTTTTGCCACTTTATCGCTTTCTTTTGAGTTCTTTTTTATCATGGAACTCTTGCGGAAGTTGCTACAGTAGTATATACTTTATATGTGGTGGTTTTGGGTTGAAACCTGAAGCTAAAAGAGGTTGAATATATTTTATGCTTACACTAATGTTGCTAATAGATTTGTGTTTAGTTTTGTATGAAGGAAGTTTTCAAGTGTAGGGATTGGAGAATGATGAGATGAGTTGAAGAATGGACAAAAGCTCAAGCTTGGGGATGCCCATGCATCACCCCAAGAAATATCCAAGAAGTACAAGCGTCAAAGCTTGGGGATGCCCCCGAGGCACCCCTTCTTCATCGGCAAAAATCAGGTCACCTTTCAAAACACTATATTTTTATTGCTTCATGCACTATGTGTTTTTCTTGGAGCGTCAGTTGTTTTAGTTTTCTTAGTTGGTTTAGTTTGTTTGTTTGCTGCAATAAATGGTTGGACCCCAACAAATTTCCTTTGGAGGAGATGTACTCGTTTTCATTTGCAAAGAACGCTCTAGTTTTCACTCTTATTAAAAATCGAGTGTTCTACTTTTTCTGCTACTTGCTTTTGGTTTTCGTTTTCGCCTTGATTTGCATTCAGATCTTGTCATATCTTTTCATCAAGGTGTATTTTTGCCTCTGATCTTTATTGGTTTTCATCAAAAGAGGTGTTTATAAAAATTTCAAATGGTGTTGGAAAAGAGAAAAAGCTTTGTGCAAAATAGTGGTACAAGAAGGAGCTTGTGTAGACTGCGGCTTAGGCTTTTCATGTCATGCTTGATGTCTTTTTGATAGTATGCTTAGTGGTTTTGCTGTAGCATGACTTGTCTCAAATAACTGAGATTGCTTAATGAGCCTTTGAAAAAATCATGCGTTGTTTTTTTTGTATGGAAGCATTATTTTGGTTTTCTCCTTGATGCTTTATTTGGGTTGACTTGGCGCATGCTCACACATGTTAGACTCTTACAAAGTCGCCATTAGCCTTCATGATCATTTAGTTTTTGACTTTTGATGCCATCGTACGCTTCTTTTAATGTCGCTTTGTCGCTTTGCATGATTATGGCCATTATTGCTCTCTTAGTTGGTCGCTCCCAGTCTTTTGCTAGCCCTCGCCTTGTACTGAGTATGAGCTCTACTCGTGCATCCAACTCCTAAAAGCCAAAGTTTTCCAAAGTGTCCACCATACATACCTACTAGCAATTTGCTATTCCAAGTAAATTTGACTTGCTTTTATTTTCTCTTCAAATTAAACTCTTACCAGTGTTATGCGAAATTCGGTCAGTAAAGCTCTCACGAACCGGAAGGCACACTTTACTTTTTCTTGTTCTTAAAAATTTGACATTGTGGTCTTTTATGTTGAGTTGTTATGCTTGCAAGTTGTAAGTTGGATTCTAGCCCAGCCATGCTGTCATGGGGCAAGCTTTCAACATTGCACTTCTTATTTGAGTTGATATCGTGATCTTTTGTTTATGGATGCCCGCGGTGTGAAATGAATTGGGAATCTTGTGAGGATCATGGAGTTTTTATATGTGTTAGGGAAACGCCGGGCCGCCAATCTAAGCCATGCATAATTCATGGTGGAAATTTGCAGCATACCCATGGTGAACATTCGACGACGCATCTCACAATAAAAAGCTAAACAATATAGCAAATAAAAGAGATGTCGAGGTGTTCATTGTCTGCTTGTCCTGTCATTTTGGTGTGGGCTTGTTCCATGTCATCGGGCACGGAGGTACCCCATTGGCGGTTCTCAATGATATGCATTATATTTACAATGACAAGAGCCTTGCTTGGGACTCTAAGTAAAGTAGCATGGTTTGGGTACTCGTATTCACGGGACACGAGGTTTTCAACTTATGATTTGTCAAGCATATGCATCATAATTGTTCTCGCATTAACTTTAACCATTCAAGATGCTTATGATGGGGGCAATGAGAGCTCAAAGCCGGTAAGTACCATAATTTTTGAAGGTTATAAAACTTGCAATCACTGCTTCCCTCTGCGAAGGGCTTTTCTTTTACTTTTATGTTGAGTCACCACCTTCTTTCTTTATGCACCATTAAGAGAGCATAGTTGTCATTCTTAGTGTGATATGCATTGTCCCAAAGTTCATTGATTGACTCATATTGTTGGTTTCACTTGTTCTTAAATTATTTGTATCTAGTCGCCCTCTTAAACTTTAAGGTGTCCTATGCATTTATGTTTTGCTCTCTTTGAAGGACAAGCTGAAAACCATTTGTATGTTTTTCCTTATGATTTGAACACGCGTTTGACTTTCATTGTTTCATTATCATGATCTTTGTTTGTGTTCATTTGCATGTTTACAACATGGTTGCTAAGTTTCTTATTGTCATGATTATATCTTTCATGCCCATGTTTTAAGTTCTATTGATCCCAGCTCACCAATGCTTGCTTATATGATCAAGATTGTGTAGGTGCATGTCACCTCAAAAATTATTCTTTGTTATCACTTACCTACTCGAGGACGAGCAGGAGTTAAGCTTGGGGATGCTTGATACGTCTCAAACGTATCTATAATTTTTGTTGCTCCATGCTTGTTTCTACACCATTTGCCTATTGTTTCGTTACACTTAGTGGCACTTTTATACATTTTCCGGAACTAACCTATTAACGAAGTGCCACAGTGCCAGTTTCCTGTTTTCTGCTGTTTTTGTGTTTCAGAAGTGATACACAGGAAATATTCTCGGAATTGGACGAAACAAGTTCCTGAAGTCATATTTTACCCGGAAGCTTCCAGACATCCGAAGAAGAGACGGAAGAGGGCCACGTGGGCCCCACACGCACAGGCGGCGCGGCCAGGCCCCTGGCCGCGCCAGCCATGTGTGAGGGTGCCTGGTCCCTCTCCTGACATCGCCCCTTCGCCTATAAGTACCCCCTGACGAGAAAAACCTAAGAACCCAATCAGTTTTCTAGAATACATCGCGATCCGCTGCCGCCGTCGACCCGAAGATCGGGAGGGTCCAGAAGCTCTTCCCGGCACCCTGCCGGAGAGGGGAATCGCCACCGGAGGTCTTCTTCATCGCCATGCTTGCCTCCGGAGCGATGAGTGAGTAGTCTACCTTGGACTATGGGTCCATAGCAGTAGCTAGATGGTTGTCTTCTCCACCATGTGCTTCATGTTTAGATCTCATGAGCTGCCCTACATGATTGAGATCACCGTTATGTAATTCTATGATGTTGGTTTGTTGGGATCCGATGAATATTGGTGTTTATGATTAAGTTGCTGTACTGAATTATATCTTTTGTTATCTCTATGTTGTTTATGATCTTGCATGCTCTCCGTTGTTAGTAGCTATCTTGGCCGAGTAGTTGCTAGTGACTCCAAGAGGGGGTATTTATGCTCGATAGTGGGTTCATGTCTCTATTTCACCTGGGGGAGTGACAGAAACCTCTAAGGTGGTAGATGTGCTGTTGCTACTAGGGAGAAAACAACATTCATATGCTCAAGGGCATATGCTTTGTTTACATTACACACTTTGCTTAATGCAATTATCTGTTGTTCGCAACTTAATACTTCTAGGGTGTTCGGATGATATCCCCGGGGGTGGATTATTAGTCATAGATGCAGTTGGATGGCGGTCTATGTATTTTGTTGTAATGCCTAGAGTGAATCTCATAGTGATCTTCTTGACATATCACGTTATCTTTATTCTATCAATTGCCCAACTGTAATTTGTTTACCCAGCATGTTATTTTATCTATGGAGAGACACCACTAGTGAACTGTGGACCCCGGTCCTATTTTAATCATATTGCAATCACCTGTTTACTTTTCCCGCACTGTTACTTTACTAGCATATTATTACTGTTTTCCACTCGATACACTCATAACCTTTGTTTCAAGCAAACCGGTGGGATTGACAACCTCATCACAAGTTGGGAACAAAGTATTTGTTTGTGTGTGTGCAGGTTCCGCGTTGCTGCTAGCCGAAGACGAGTCAACAAGTATCGTTAACGGCGCCCTTGTTGGAGTGTTATTAAGCCAGTCTGCATCACCTTCAGTCATCACCGTCTCTCCTCTTCAAGATCGACATTAAACCTTGGTTTCTTAATTGAGGGAAAACTAGCCGCTACACTCATCATACCTTCCTCTTGGGGTTCCCAATGGGCTGGTCATCACCACGCACAAGGACAGTTTGCTCCCACATCAACTTGGAATAGCAGAGGTCCGTGGAAGCCACGCTGCTTTTCTGCTGAGATGGTGGGCCGGTAGCATCATGTCCGACTTCTATCTGTGGCTGAGATGCAGCGGTTCCTTGCTGGCTTATCCAATTTAACAAGTCTGATTGCCGCTTCAGCTTTTGTTCTATCTGAGACATGCGGTCTGCCTCCCTTTCCTTTCTTCTCTGACGGCTTCTATCGGGAAATTTCTTCATTTCCACGAGAAACCCGAGTTTCCACGGTTTGGAGCCTGGTGTGGTTCGTGTTCATCCTGGGTGTTCATCATTCCCAAGGGCGCGTGTGAGCTCGTCCTTCTCTCTTTCGGGATGGAACCTTCCTCTTCAACATCCTTTGATGCGCTTCTAAGGGCATCAATGGGAAGGGGGTCTTCGTCATGCTTTTTTGTATATACACACTTCCCTTCTGAGTCCAACTTCCCTCCATGCCCGTAAAATCAATCCCTTGACCGATCATTCCATTTCAATGTCTCCGGAATGATCCCTTTAGCAATTAGATCGTCCTCTATTTTCTTCCACTTAGGCTTGCCAGACTTGTAGCCTCCTTGCCCCATAGTAAGGTGATACTTCTTTTTAGCAGCATTTTTCTTATTTATTTCTGACCTTCTCTTAGCTGCCTCTAAAGTCTTGTACTCCACGAATGCGTCCCAGTGGTCTTTTATCTTCTCATATTGTCCAGTGAACACCGGAGTCTTTTCTTTGTTGACAAAATCCTTGTACAATCTTTTCTTCCAGTTGTTGAATTGTAGTGCCATCTTTGAAAGAGTCCACTTCTTGACTTTCCACTCTATGATATTCAGATGATGATCATCGTCATCTGAATCCTCCTCATTTGGATCTTCCTCATTTGGATCCATCTCAGTTCAATCCACCTCTGGGGCCTCTGGTAGGGTAAAATTAACCATGAGCTTCTTCCAAAGAATATTCTTCAATCTGTTGCGGACATATTTAACTGGTTCCATCTTTGTCTTCTTCCATTCTCGAAGGGTGATCGGAATGTTGTCCCTAACAAGAACTCCGCATTGTCTTGTAAATTTACTTGCGTGAGCTGCGGAGCAATCGGTTCGCCATCTTCACCGATTTCTTCTATCCGGTACCTTTCATATTCTTCCAACCTTCTGGCCGGACCTCTTTTATTTACAGAAGAGTGGCTTCCAGAGGGCTAAAAGAAGAAAGAGCGTTAATATATGTATATACACAAATCAAATAATCCATCTATACAACAGAGGCTTAATTTTTTAATACACATCTACCTCCCCAGACTTTGCAATATTGAAGGTTCTATCAGAGCCGTCGGCTTTTCCCTCATCAGAGTCGGCGCCTTCTCCCTCACCGGTGCCTCCATCCTATCCGGCACCTTCTCCCTCACCGGTGCCTCCATCCTCTTCGGCACCTTCTCCCTCATCGAAGCCATCTCTACGGTTTTGTTCGTCTCCCTCACCGGAGTTGTTTAGAAACAACGAGGTGACATCGTCATCATTATCGCGGATGATGTCCTCGATAATATCTTCCTGGAATTCGTCTCTTCCGAGATCCATAGTTTCTGCAAAGAATTATTACAAATTATTATAATGCCGATATGGAGACCAAAAAAAGGAGGCGTTGGCCGAGCGCCGGCGCGGTGGGGGAAGAGTAGGTCTTCCCTTCCCACCACGCCGCCGCCCGGCCAATGCCCCCATTTTATAACGGAACCCTAACCCTAACTAAAAAATCATATTTATATTAGTCTAAATTAATTAAGGGACCCTAACCCTAACTAAAAATATGATACAAATTAATTAACTAATCCTAACCCTAACTTCTCCAAACCTAACTAATTAACTCACAAATCCTAAAATAACTAATTAACTAATCCTAAAATAACTGAAGTAATAAAAGACTTAAAATAACTAAAGTTATAAAAGACCTAAAAATAAAATACCTAAAATAAATAAAGTAATAAAATACCTAAAATAACTAAAGTAATAAAATACCTAAACTGCAATACCTTTGCAGTACAGGGGAACGCACGCCGGTGGTGTAGCCGGAGCTGCGCGGGCACGGGCAGCGGAGCAGTGCGGGCGGGCACGGGCTCGGGCGGGCATGGGCGCCGGCCGGTGTGGCGGAGCGACACGGGCGGGCACGGGCGGTGGAGAGCGCGCGCGGCGTGGGCGAGCACGGGCGCGCGGGCGGCCAGCACGGGCGAGCACGGGCGGAGCGGCGCGGGCGGGCACTGGTGGCGGAGCATGGGCGGAGCGGCGTGGGCGGGCACGGGCACGGGCGGGCACGGCGGCGACGGCGTGGAAATTCGGCAGCCTATCGGCGTCTGTTCTACTCCTAGCGTGGGGACTTAGTGAAAATTGCGATGCAGGGGAGAGGAAGGGGAAGCAGTTGTAAAGGAAAGGCCTTTAGCACCGGTTGGTGGCTTCAACCGGTGCTAAAGACCCTTTAGAACCGGTTGAAGCCACCAACCGGTGCTAAAGGTCCTACTTTTAGCACCGGTTCGTGCCAGCAACCGGTGCTAAAGGTGCTTAGGCTGGGCACCGCACCGCCACGCCCTTTAGCACCGGTTTGAGCCACGAACCGGTGCTAAAGGGGCATTTGAAATGTTTTAAACTTTTTAGTTGTTCCCGCCTTATTTCTTATTGAAGCTATGATCAACATTCCATAAAATGTTGTAAAATACATAAAAATCAGAATAATACATATAGCATATCAAAATGTTTATTAGAAAAATATCTATTAATATTCACACATAGAAATGCTGAAAATTATTTTGTTAAAATTAGTAGGCTTGCAAATATTTTAAAATCGGTGGAGATCCGCTAGGTTTGAACTACATGTATATGATATAATGCTCATGATTTTTGTAAAAATCATTTTTTAGGTTCACAATATGTTGTTTTATCAGAGATCCACCGCAAGTCTAGCGAGACTCAACACCGGGCTATGAATCTTCATGCCTGCCGGTTGAATATAATTTCAAACGGGTATAAGAATTTAAAAATAATCCAAACAACATGAAACCTTCGCGTGGTGTCATATTATGTGTTATATTTGCAAGGAAAAATATTAAACTTGGAAAATTGCAAACATCACAAAAAACCCTTCACAAAATGAGCTATCATGTTCGATGTTTCAAGGCTTTTAGGCCAAATGAGCAATGTTATGGCTAGAATCAAGACATAGTTTGTGATAATATGCCCATATTGTGCACACATGTGCATCTTGGGATTGCTTATGATGTTGCAGAAGGAAGTTCCCTTTTCATCGTACGAAAAAACCATTTTCCATTTTTTAGATGCCAAAAAAAAGTTTTTTGTGAAGCAACCACCAATTAAAGTTTCACATTGCTATCAAAACATTTTTCAAAAATACTAGACCACCTTAGATGGAAAATTCCCCAGCCGGTGCATCTGAAACCTTTCCGTCCACACCTCATGAAAAAGACAAATTCCTGTCGATTCGGTAGGAGGCTCGCTAGGTATGAACTACATGTATATGATATAATGCTCATGATTTTTTGTAAAAATCATTTTTAGGTCCACAATATGTTGTTTTATCAGAGATCCATTGCAAGTCTAGCGAGACTCAACTCCGGGCTATGAATCTTCATGCCCGCCGTTTCTAGATGCCGTAGGGCGTGAGTACCAAGGACATCATCGAGAAGCTCCGCCACGGGAGATTTCCCAACCTTTTTCCCAACATTGTTAGAGGAGATGGAGTCTTTCACGGGCTCGCAGGGAAATTTTTCCGAGGAGGAGCTTCTGAAGATGCCATAGGGCGTGAGCACCAGCGACATCTTCGAGAAGCTCCGCCACGGGAGATTTCCCAACCCTTTCCCCAACACTGTTAGAGGAGATGGAGTCTTCACGGGCTTGCAGGGAAATTTTTCCGAGGCGAAGCTTCCAAAGATGCCGTAGGGCGTATGCACCAACGACATCTTCGAGAAGCTCCGCCACGGGAGATTTCTCAACCCTTTTCCAACACTGTTAGAGGAGATGGAGTCTTTCACGGGCTTGCAGGGAAATTTTTCCGAGGCGGAGCTTCCGAAGATGCCGTAGGGCGTATGCACCAACGACATCTTCGAGAAGCTCCACCACGGGAGATTTCCCAACCCTTTCCCCAACATGTTAGAGGAGATGGAGTCTTTCACGGGCTGCAGGGAAATTTTTCTGAGGCGGAGCTTCCGAAGATGCGTCAGGCCGTAG